>OY288265.1:95525886-95938555 GCA_958450335.1 Hibiscus tridactylites
AAGGTTGTTGAAAGGATTTATCTTCTTGGAAAGGTGTGTCTAATTTATAAGTATTAAATTTTCTGTTATTTTTATTTTCTTACATGTTTTCTTAATCGTTCTAAACTTTAACCCTAAAATTATGTAATACTTTAATGTTTGAAATATATATTTAGAATGATTTATAATTTTGTATATAGGTAGGTAGGTAGAAACATTTAAGATAAAAAATTGAAACAATCAAAAGTCTTGAACATAATATTTAGAATGGCAAAATGCACATTATCATGTATTTAACATATTTATTTTCTTATTCAAGTTTGTTTAAATTTCTTTTTAAAAATATTTTTCTTATAATCTAATTTTAAAATTAAGAGAACAAATTATAAAGACATTTCAAGTTTTATACAAAAAAAACTCTAAAAAGATACCGAAAGTGTCTCTACTCCAAATCTTTCACCTTCTCAAGCAAGTTTGCAAGCTTCCTCTCCATCAAGCAATGATTCTTCTTCTGATGAACATGAAGAGACTTAAGATATCCCTCAAAATCAAGATAAAAATATTAAAGCTAGTTCTGTTCATATGGATGAAGTATCGATTGATGATGGGAGATTGAGTGAATTTGATGTTATTAATCTTTCACATGATCTGGGGAAAAGGAGAAAAATAAGTGATTTTTATCCAGATGATAGGGATATAGTTAAAAGAGAATATATCCATAAACAACCTTATCAACCTGGTAATCATGAATTTCCTAAAACAAATATATCAGAAAAAATCGTCGTTTTGATCCTAGTTGGTTTCAAAAGCATGAGTCTTGGCTTGAGTATAGTGTTGAGAAGGATGCAGCTTTCAGTTTTGTGTGTTATTTATTCAAGGATGATAATATAGCTGAGGGAGATGCTTTTGTTGGTTCAGGTTTTAAAGCTTGGAATAGAATAGATGCATTTGTTAAGCATGTTGGTGGACATATGAGTGCACACAATCAAACATTAGGGAAGTTGAATGATTTCAAGAATCAAAAGACTTCAATTCCATCAGGTTTTTCCAAACAATATGATGAATCAACAAGTGCTTATCATTTGCGATTAGAAGTTTCTATTACATGTTTGAAGTGACTTTTGCTTCAAGGGTTAGCTTTTCATTGCCATGATGAAAGTGAGAAATCGTTGAATAAAGGTAATTTTCTTGAACTCTTGCAACTTCTTTCGGTGCATAATCCTGAATATAAAAAAATAGTTTTAAAAAATGCTCTCGGTAATTACCAATTGATAGCTCTTTCAATTCAAAAGGACATAGTCAATGCTTGTGCAAAGGAGACAACTAAAGCAATTATAGAAGAACTTGGTGATGAGTTTTTTTCAATCTTTGTTGATGAGTCTGCAGACATATCTGATAAGGAGCAAATGCTACTTTGTTTGCGGTATGTTAACAAAAAGGAGAAGTTCAAGAGCATTTTCTTGGTATTTTGCATGTTGCTAATACTATTTCTTTGACTCTAAATGCTGCAATTGAGTCATTGCTTATGGAACACTGTTTAAATCTTTCTAGTGTTTTAGGTCAAGATTATGATGGAGCTAGCAACATGCGAGGTTCAATTAATGGTCTTAAAGCTTTAATCTTGAATGAATATCTAAGTGCATATTATGTTCATTGTTTTGCCCATAAACTTCAATTGACACTTGCTGTTGTTGCTCAAAAGAATAGAGATATTTCTTGGCTATTTGGTGATGTTCTTGCACCTTTGTTGAATTTTGTGGGTGGTTCACCTAAAAGGAAAGTATTTTTTCGAGAAAAACAAGCTAAAAATGTTGTGGAGGTATTATCTTTGGGTCAATTAGAATCGAAAACTGGTTTAAAACAAGAGCTTAGTTTGAGTAGGCATGGAGATACTCGTTGGGGTTACATTTTAAAACGATCTTAAATGTGATTTCTTTGTATCCTACAATCTTTGAGTCACTTGATGCCATTGGAAAAATTCTGACTGGAATGACACGAACAAAGCTGAGTCACTTACTCATTTAATGATGTCATTCGATTTCGTTTTTGTGGCACACTTGATGTTATCTATATTTGGGATTACGAATGAGCTAAATTTAGCTTTACAAAAAAAGAGCAAGACATTGTGAATGTGATGCCTATGGTTGATGTAACTAAAGTGAATCTTCAAGATTTGAGAGATAATGGATGGAGTGATCTCATGGAAAGAGTTACTTAATTTATGATTAAGCATGGAGTGAAGATTCCTGATATGAAGGTAAATTATGTTATCCGAAGGAGGAGTCGTTATCGTGGAAGTAAGCAACCAGAAGCGACAAATCTTCACCATTTTCGGATTGAAGTGTTTTTTTACGGGATTGATTTACAATTGCAAGAACTTGAAAATCGATTTAGTGAGGTAAGTAAGGAGTTACTTGTTTGTATGTCTTGATTTCATCCCTCTAATCAGTTTTCTTCTTTTGACAAAAAAAAAAAATTACTACGACTTGCTCAATTCTATCCTAAAAAATTTTTAGAAACTGAATTATTGTTTTTTGAATATTCACTGGGAAATTTCATTGCTGATATTCGAAATGATGAGAGATTTTGGGATGTGAAGAACCTAAATGAGCTCTCCATCAAACTTGTTGAGACAAAGAAGCATGAAATTCATTTTAGAGTCTACTTGCTTTTAAAGTTAATATTACTTCTTCCTGCATTAACTTTTTCCTGTGGCAACTTCGACAGTAGAAAGAACTTTTTCAGCAATAATAATCATGAAAAATAAGTTGCGTAAGAAAAAAACTTGTTTGTAAATGTTAGCATAGATGCTATTGTACGACGATACCAAAATATGAGAACTCGTCGTGAACAATTGTAGACATTTTTATGTACTAGTACTTTGTAATTTGAATTTTTTATAAATTTAGAATATAACTTTTGATGACTTATTTAATTTACTCTTAATTATCGGTTAGTGAACTACTAAATTATATTTTTAAATCCGCGCCTGGTTCTAAGTGGGATTGGTGTAAAGAGAATGAGCCACAAAAGAGAAACAAAATCATAAAGCTTTCTTTAATTTAATGGTAAACAATGGAGAAATGAGAGTTTTTAAAATGTTATATGATCACAACTTTCTTTAATTTCAACGAGGAAACTATGATTACGCTCGTGAAAAAGAAAAGGTAAAGGGAAAAGACTTTGTTTCTTTCTTTCGTTTCTGTCTTTTATTTTAACTCAAATTCGAGTATCAAATATATATTCAGATCATAAGCATATCCAACTTATATAAATTAAATGATATATATCGATAGCTTTAACATGACATGTTAAAATAAAAGCAATATCATAAATTCCGAAAGGAACATATTTTTAACAAATCATATTCAAATCGTTATATAGTAAGCAGGCATGCGTTTACAATTTATTTAACGTGTCTTAAATTTGTCTTGATATTATATTTAAGCTACACTTAAACTAATAGTTAGGTTGACAAAATGACATGATTGATTCGTTTTGAGGATTCAATCGTAACATTTTTAAAGTTTTGGAGTAATATATGAACTAAACCATAACTTGAAAGGCATTTGATGCAATTAAGAGTTTTATCTTTGAGAGTGGAAACCTGGGCCTGAATAAAACCAATTTAAGCATACCAAACCCAAAACTGTTAAGTCCATCCCTCGACAAAACTATCAAACCCTTAATTATGGATCCGATAATTAAAATCCAAACAAAGATATACAAATTTAATTGTAAATATTTATAGGATAAATATTTTATACACAAGTACCTTAAAATAGTACCTTAATTTTAGGGTATAGGAGTTAATTTAGAGTATAAGGTTTAGGGGTTTAGGTGTAGGGGGTTAGAATTCAGGGATAGTTATTTCGATTTAATATTTAGGGTTTATAGGTTAAAACATAAATCCTCACCATATCACCCTAAAAACTAAACCCTAACCTATAAACCCTAAACCTTAAATTGAATTATCCCTAAATTCTAACCCCTACACCTAAACCCCTAAATCATATACCCTAAACTAATTCCCTATACCTTAAAACTAGAGCGCTTGTGAAAACTTTCAGTTTCCACCCTCCAGTGTATAAGATATTATTCCATATTTATAATGTTATTGTATTAATTATTCCATATTTATAATGTTATTGTATTAATTATTTTCAACTGAAACAGTTTTCTATAACCATATATATACACGTGCGTATCAAATACGGTTGCTTGAATTATATGTGATGTTATTTTCAGTAGGGAGGTAATGCGGTAAAAGCCTCGTCGGCACCGGATAACGCATCCGTCCTCCCTTTTGTACCCTTTTGTACGAGACCAATCCTCCCGGGCAGCCACCCGGTAGCCAAGCGAGCTTTGGGGAGGATACGACGTATAAGACATTATATTTATAAAGAGGAGAGATCATCTAAGATCAAACAGAGACAACGACATTTTTTTTACTATTACACCACAAATTTAATTTTTTTTCATAATTCTAAAGTGTCTTTATAAATATTATGTTTATATATGTTTATATCGAAATTCGAATATACACCAGAAATGAGTGTAAAAACATTAATATATTGTCTCTCTAGTATATATCTGACAAGAGTATGTGTTATTTGTGAAATCAACTTATCATTTTTTTCTAAAAGTACGGGGTTTTTTTGGAAGATAAACGAGGAAGTTGCAAGCTATTTTCACCTAATAGAAAAAATTAATGAAACTGTGGCTGCTGGGATTCGAGCCCAGGTCTCCACGGCCACAACGTGGAATTCTCACCACTAAACTACAGCCACTTAAACTACAGCCACTTGATGATACCGTTTTGTCAAATACATTAATAAATCCGTTTATTGATTGATTTAGGCTTAGGACAAATATATTTGATAACTCTACCCATATATATTTAAACTATGTAGTAGTTACTTGCTATACTCTAATGGAGGATCTAATAACAACAGTTTCGGAATCCTGTTTTCTCGCAGTTAGATTCAATTCAACTCTTTCTGTATCGGTAACTCTTTATCTATGGAGTCCACTATTGTATCATTGATCATAAGCTATATAATTTCCTATGGCATTTATTGGTAGCAAATGATCGAACGAGCAACTAGCTAGATACATTAAGCACAACATCTAATCTAGCAAAATATGCATACATTCTATTAGTTTAACAAAGGTGCTTGCACATTATTGGGAAAGAGTTGTGTTATCAAATGAAATCACTAAAATCTTACGACAATGCACGAAATGTCGTCCGTGCTGTTCCTCTTAACAGCTTCTTCGGTTAGGTACTTCGCTGCGGACCGAGCATCCTTAATGTTCCTGATAGCATCAACGGCTTCTTGGTTTGTCATTACCTGCAATCATATCAAAGCAAATGAATCAAACACTTCAATCTTGGGTGCAATCATATTTAGATAGGGCCATTGCCAACCTTCCATAAACCATCACTTGCCAATATCAGCAACTCCGTATCATCATCGACGATTTCCATGGTGACGTCCGGCTCCGAACTAAGATGTTCCTTTAAGTTCTTGTCACCAAATGCCCTCGCCACAGCCAACTGTCCGTCAACTCGCGCGACATCCCCTGCAGTGACAAAAATATCATGATCGAATTGTTAATGCAGCTTCCGATGATCATCAGCATCCATTACCTGGAAAATTCGACACGAAACCGCCTCGATTTTCAATGCTCTCCTTCTCCATGGTTGGCTCGTGATCGACCGAGAGCTGTTTAGCCTCACCATTCTTACAAATAACAGCCCGAGAATCACCGACATTCGCTATCACTAGCTTCTCACCATTGATCAAAATTGCAGTCACTGCAGTAGAACCCCCATGGCCTAAATCAACTGCTTTTTCCAATATATCGGTGTCCGTTATTCGATAACCCTTCCGAATCGCATTCTCCGGTTCGATCCAAAAGTCCGGCTGCTTGTACAACAAAGGAAGTAGGAACACAATCTAATTAACCACGTGAAACACCAAATTACACCAATTTACACACTGATAACATTATTACCTCGTTCAAGATGTTATCAAACAAATGTGACCTCAAATAATCAGGAATTACTTGGCTCAGATGACCATCGAATATAGCAAACAAACCGAGCTCGCAGTCGCCGACATGCTTGAATTCAGCAACAACATAATCTTCCATGGGATGATGGGATTTCCCCTCCACTAAATGATAACCATGTTTTATGTTCTTGGAGATCTTGCTTTTTCCTTTCCCGGATTCACCTGTACTGGAACCTAGGCCAACTTTTTCCTGCAGAAAATCAATATAAACGGCTGAATATATACAGTAAAGATAATGATGGTAAGATAAGAGCGTATACCTTCATCTTATGAAGTATTTCTTTGCTACTACTCATTGCTTTCGAAAATGGAAGGAACTTGTATATGTGAGTTGTGTATATATATTATATCTAATAAGTGGTGAAGGGAAATGGGAAAAAGATGAACAGAAGCTGGGGAAAATCACAGAAAACAAGGTGATGAGGAAGCAAAGAAGATGGTTGTGGAAGTAAAAGAGGGAGACAGGTGTTAGTTGAAGTATATCTAACTGTTGACACGCGGCCTCTGCTTTGTTTTCACCATTCCGTGAATGTTAGTATAACTTTCCGGACATTCATGCAAATCTTCTTATTTTTGCGGCTTTAGTCCAAATAAAAAGATAAGGATTGATTACACTTTTCGTCTCCAAACAATGGTCTAGATTTTAGTTTGGTCTTCAAATTTCAAAATATTTTAGTTTTATCTTCAAAGAATGCCAATGATACTCAATGTCATTTCGGAAGGGGAGCTCCGCTCAAGACTTCATTTTTCACCTTCGCACTTAAGTGACAACTTTGTAAATTAATGATTGCACTTTATTATTTTAGTTGTATTTAAGATGTTTTTTTAGCCAAACAATAAAAATAAAAGTTAACTACACCACTGACCACCAAATTAATTGGGAATTTCTATTTTGACCACTGAACTAATGAACCAAACTAATAAAATCAACCTATTTTGACCACTGCCGTTAAAAATCTAACAGTGGTGTGATGAAACTGCCACGTGGCAGCTTACGGGAAATTTTTAAAATTACATATTTGATCCATGTTATTTACTTATTAAATCAATTTGATCCTAATTTTATTTTAATTAAATAAAATTAATCATCCAATCAGATGATGACACGTGTCATCGCCCCACCGTTAAGTTTTTAACGGCGGTGGTCAAAATAGGTTGATTTTATAAATTCGGTGGTCTGATTGATGAGTTCGTTAATTCGGTGGTCAAAATAAGAATTCTCAATTAGTTCGGTGGTCAATGGTG
The DNA here is from genome assembly GCA_958450335.1 of Hibiscus tridactylites. NCBI lineage: Eukaryota > Viridiplantae > Streptophyta > Magnoliopsida > Malvales > Malvaceae > Hibiscus > Hibiscus tridactylites. The sequence goes on from OY288265.1 coordinate 95,533,191, forward strand.
TAGTTAACCCTAAAAATAAAGTGTTTAACAAAATTTACTCATGTTTTTATGATTTATTGGTAAAATATTAAATTAATTGTTCAAAGTAATGACATATACTTTCATTCCATATGAACTCATTTATAAGTTATCACTCAATATTCTAAAAACTCAATATTCTAAAAATGTCAGAGGCGGCTCTGAAGATACTATATGTATTTTTAACACGTCGAATTAAATTGTATATAAAAATAGATATGCAAATGTTTAAATTTTGATTTGTATTTTTTTATTCGAAAGAGCATGCCCTTAGGCCATTACAACAAGAAGACTACCCTTAGGTGTTATAATAATCGTGCAAAATGCCGAAATGCTCAAAACCATATCAGATGGACTATAAATAGTCATGATAGTCAAACGAATATCGCAAAATTAATTTAATTATGTCATTACTTTTCTAATGGGGTGGGAATTTTGCTTATTATCGCTTTGAACTCATAATATAGGAGAAATATAATAGTTTCAATTGAAAATTTTTAATCACATATTATAAAGATTGTTAATTTAATTTCTTTCGAGTTGAATATACTATTAGGCAAGCCTTACTATGAGTTTAAAACACTAAACACAGCCCAAAGCAAAGCCCATTGAATAAACAATGAAGCAGTTGCCCAAGTCAAGAGTTAGTTCAAAGAGTCAACTCAAACCCACTCCTATAAGTTCTAAGGACCCCAACCCCAACCATCTCCATAGCCTTCAAGCTTAAGATTTAAGGGTATCAACAAAGGAGAAACAAAAGTACAAGACAATGGCTTGCTTGCTTGTGGGGGCTTAAGAAAAAGTATAGACCAAAACTAGGCTGAATGCTGGTGGTCCCAAAGGCATGAGGACCTCAAATGGACCCCAAAAGTTCCTCCAAAGAAACCCAAATGGGAGACAAAGCTAATTCTTTAAGGAGCTCTTTGTTTTAGTCCTCATTTCTAGGTATGATCCAAAGTGTTTGATGTAATTAAAAAATGGGATTTCTTTTAAAAATCTTTGGAGTCCCTACTTGGCCTTAGATTTCCACAAGCACAAAGAAAGGTTTTCATTGTTGATCTCGTGATAAGCACTAGCTTGGAACTATTTTTAAGCAATTGTATGGGGGGACTAAGTAGCCAATAACTCGATCTCTATGGTCTAAAAAGCTCTCTTTTGCTTTATATGGAAGAGTATTTTTGGGAGGTTGTGTCAGCTCTTATAAACTAAAGCAAGTTGATGCATAAAGGCTAAAGAGAATGCCACCCCCATTTGCTCAAACTTTGATTATCATAAGCAAAATTGCTATAAATTTTAATCTTACTTTGATTCAATATCAAACTCATTTTTTGGCAATCATAAAGCACAAATACGATGATCAATTGTTATAAACGTATGTTTGATCAAGTAATGAAGAGCATAGTACTTTTTAATTAAGATGAGAAGTGTCTGATGCAATTGATCTGTAGATATAATCGAGACTCATGTGACTACCGAACACTGAAAATCTCGAATAAACAAATCTATTATTGATATCCACCTAAATATTACCATCATTTTCTTACATTTGCTTGTAAGGTATATTGAAGCAATGGAGTTGGTTACTCTGTGCATACATATATACATATTGAAATACATTGCTTTACTTCAAATACAGTCTCAGCTGATCATTTTACAAGATCTTAAGCTTTGGTCAAATAGACAAAAAGACCCTACATTTGAATCATTTAAGACACGCACCAAGGAAAATCCCACATTCAATGATATTATTACAACACTAAGCTCTCCCATGTGCTACATTAAGGTTGAGTTGGCAAGAAATGAACACCCAACACAAAAGAAAACTTATCAAAATCACCCAACAAGGGCCCCTGCTGCCCCATCTCGACATAACACATTATTCTCTCAACTTGTTCCTAGCTATCATGGGATCAATATATTCATCAACTTAGTTTAGCTATAAGTACACAAGCTTTCTCATGCACCTCTCCAAACTTTGAACAACAGAAGAGAAATCATGGAAACTCGTTCCGGTGAGATATTCTCCTTCCCTAGCACCCCGAACGAAGAGGTAGACTCGGAGTTCGAATTCGGGTGTTTTACCCCAGATTTGCCTTCTGTAGATGCGTGTAGAACCTCGCCGGCTGATCATCTTTTCTTCAAGGGCCGACTCTTGCCGCATGCCTTTCCTTTACCACCTGCGACGACTATTGCAGTGGTTGCAGGTGGTGGTAGTTCTCGTGAGACGAGCAGAACGAGCAGCATCAACAGCAAGGATTCGCTGATGTGTTCGAGAAGTAACAGCACGAACAGCAGGAGCAGTTGCAGCAGTGCACGGACAAGCTCGAGCGACAATTCAGAGAGGAGGTTGTTGTACCATAGCAAGATCCATGCATGTAACAAAGCGAGCAAAATGGTAACAGCTCAGCTGTATGGGGATTCTCAGAGATGGCAGTACATTACGGCGGTGCCTGTTCTGAAACGTGAGGCTTCCAGGAGGAAGAATTGTGGAGTGGAGAGGAAAGATGCCTTGAGAAGCAAGAAACAAGGTGATCATCATCAAGAAAGGAGTGCCACCAAGGGAAGATCGGAGCCTTGCCTGAGGTTTTTCAGGCTGTTTTTGTTGGCCTGTAGAGAATGTCACGCCATGGAACCTTCCAGGAAACAAGAATAATATATATGGACTTGTGTTGATTTTCTACTATGACATTTTGATAAAATATTTGTTGCCAACTGGCTAGAGAGAAAATAAAATACTTTCCTTGTGGTTTATCATTAAAATGTTGTTCAAATTCATTGTTAGATCCTAGGATTACCCAGGATAATTAATCTGCAACTGGCCTGAAACAACTGATATTTTTGGATTGGGAAACACGCTGTCATGTTTCTTTATGACATCTTTAGAGAGTGAATACCAATTGATCAAAAGGTCACAATCTAAATTCCAACCTAGCCTGCTAGACCTTTCCCTGAGTGCATAGTTTCAGTCCAACACTACCCAAAGGACCAGAGAAATGGTCTAAGAAGCCCAAGTAGGTGGCTTAGATTGAAGCAGTTGGACTTGGATTTCAACTATATGAAAATAGATGTTCATTTTATCTCTTGTTTTTGTAGTGTGTTTACAGTTCTTCGATCCTTATGATTTTGATGTATATAACATTGTAAGAATGTGTATTTTTCATCCATTATGCTGGGGGAGACCATTGGTGTATTATTTAAATTTGAACTCTGAATTTGTTTTCCTATTTTGATCCTTCAAATGATCACCTAAAAATATCAAAAAGGGCAATTTGATAATTACTAGTGTTAATGTGTCAGTTCATGGTATTAACGTGACGATTAATTTTGCATTGTTCAGTTCTTGATTAAACGTCACCGTTCACCAAAAGTTTGCATTGTCAATGGAGGGTTTTACGCCCCCTTGATTTTGGAATATTTTTCGTCATCAATATCACGCAGGTTAATCTGTTGGCAAGATAATTATAACGTAATGTTTGTTTATACATATTTTAAACAATTTGGTAATATGAGCACACACCTTGCAGGCAAAGCGATTTGAACTCGAGTCTCTTGAGACGAACATATTCCTCTTTTTCACTAAGACCACTTGTTGAGTTCAAATGAATTATTTGAATAAATAAGTGTGTAAAACTATGTAAGCATAGGGATGTTCATTGACGGTTAACCGTACCGGCACGGTTAATCGGTACGATTATCGAAAGTCTCGATTCGACATTTTGATGAACTGTTATCGTCCTATTTAAATCGGTTACTGCATAAACGATTAACCGATTTATTCAGTACGATTACTCGGTTAACCATGAACCGTTTATATATTTATTACTACTAATTTATTGGTTTAAAAACATCAACCAAATAAAGCCTTCAATATTTATATTTTAAAAGTCTTAAAAATTATATTAATTGCACAAATATAAGTGATATTCAATAATTTATATTGATTACACAAATATTTGTATAGTCATTATAATTTTTTTAAAGAAAAGAACTTGGTTAAAATCATCTTTGTCGTTTGAGTCAACCGAAATCGAGACATAAACACCGAAAGAAAAAAAGTACTCCAAATTTATTTTATTTCACGATCACAATAACATGAACATGAACTCAACAGAGTTGTTCAAGAGCAAATGTAAAGAAATCAAAGACGCGATAACATGAACCGTAAAAGGAGCTGCAAGATCAAACCAATGCTCCAAGACACAAACTGCCTGCAAACACACTGAAAACCCAACGTAAACAAAAGGATGCAACACATATCCTACTATATCTCAATGCTAGAATAGATGCACGTTCGAATAGACATACAATACACGTTTGATTATTACTAATAATTTAATATCATTATAAAATATAATTTAAGTATGCTAATTACACATATATTAATAATAATCAATAATTTAATATTAATATAAAATTAATTTTAAAATCTTTTATCGGTTTTTTTGGTTAACAGTTTAGCGAAAAATCGTAACTATTCTTGTCCCATTTAACCACTAATTTTACCAGTACGGTTATTGTACCGTTTCGGCTAATTTTTACCGGTAGAATTATCTACCATTTAATCACTTTTTTGGTAACACCCTTAGGGCCTGTTTTTGGTTGCGTTTTGCAACCAAAAATCACTTTTTTAAGTGCTTTTAGTTAAAACAGGCTGTTTTTGGCTGCTTTTAAAACTAGCTTTTCCACCCAAACCAAGAAGCTGGATTTTATAACTTTTTGGGTAGAAAAGCTAGTTTGAAAATAAAATTACTTTTTTACTCTTATTATTTAATTATAATTTATTGTTAAAATAATGTTTATGCATACATAATTGTAAAATAATATATATTTTATAATATTTATATTGAAAATAAAATTGTTTTATTTGTACTTTATTTTATACTCCCTCCGTCCCACTAAAACTGTCACATGTTGACATTTTTTTGGTCAAAATTTTTTCAACTTTGACTATAATTTATTTAAATATTTTAATTAATTAAAAATTATAAAAAATATATTTAAAAATTAGTTGATTTAAAGTTTTTAAAATATATTTTTTCATATTTTTATCAATAATAAATTTTAAATTATAAGAGGTCAAAGTTGAAAAAGTTTGACCCAAAAAAAGTCAACATGTGACAGTTTTAGTGGGACAGAGGGAGTATTTATTATTAATGTGTAAATGATATGCTCATATATAATCTAGAATGTAGTTTATATTTTCAAATTAAATTTTATAAAAAAAACAATTTTTTTATTATAATTGAAATTGATTTATTTCATAAATCATAACATTAATTAATTTGAACAATCACCCAAATTTACTTTTACTTTTCAATATCATGTCTAAAATAAACATTTTATCTCCTCAAAATCACTTTTTGACATCAATGACAAACACTAACCAGCTTTACAAAATTACTTTTTAACAGCTAGTTTGAAAATCACTTTTTTCACCGCACTTTTTAAAAACAACCACAAACGCCTTAGTAAGCATGCATGTATATATATATAAATTGTTGTTTGAACTCGAATCACTTAAGAAAAACAAAATTATTTTTTACTGTCCAGACCACTCAATGGATTCATCGATGCATAAATTTTTTTAGTGTATTTTATTTTCGATTTTACCATATATGTTAGAAAAGATATTTGACAGTGGTGGTCCGAAATACCGACGGGTTATGTAAGGACGAACGGGGTTGACATTGACTCATTTAGAACCACAACTCTTCTTCAGTTCTCTTCTCAGCCGCCGGAGCCAAAGTGCCGTCAGACACCATCCTAAACTCAAAATGCAGGTTCCACTCTCCAAAACTGACGTCGACGTGCCGGCTTAATTGTAAACTTACCTTCGGACATGTCACCCCAGTCCTACACCTTTTTTTAATCATTTTCTCCCCTTAGCCGCCCTCAAAGACAACCGGGATATATATATATATATATATATATATGGATGAATTTTCTATACACAGGCGGTGGAAACTGAAAGTTTCCACAAGCGCCTTAATTTTAGGGTATAGTGAGTTAGTTTAGGGTATAAGGTTTAGGGGTTTAGGTGTGGCGGGTTAGAATTTAGGGATAGTTGTTTCAATTTAAGGTTTAGGGTTATAATTTAGGGTTTATAGGTTAAAACCTAAATCCTCACCATATTACCCTAAAAACTAAACCCTAAACCCTATAAACACTAAATTATAACCTTAAACCTTAAATTGAAACAACTATCCATAAATTCTAAACCCTTACACCTAAACCCCTAAACCCTATACCCTAAACTAACTCCCTAAACCCTAAAACTAAGGCGTTTGTGGAAACTTTAAGTTTCCACCGCCAGTGTATAGGATATTAATCCTATATATATATATATATATATAGGTTTTAAAATGCAATATAATACTTAATTTTTTGTTTAGTTACATTTTTAAATTTTTTAAAATTTAATCTAGTATCTATTTTTTTTGTCTAAATAAGTACTAGAAACTGACTTATCGATTTAAATTAACACCTGAATTTCACTTGTTAATTCAAATTGATACCTAAAAATCAAATTTAAATATCTAATTAAAGAAAATAGTATTTAAGTATTGAAATAAGATCATTTTATATTATGTAAAAATTTAAAAATTTTACTTAGTTTAGAATCAGTGGATGAGTCTAAATTAATTATTGAAATTAATAGTTGGAAATTACAAATTTTAAAGTTAAAAAAAGTTTAATCTCAATATTAATTGCACTCATATAATTATCTAATTTAATATTACAACTCTTCGATCCACATAAGAAAAAATGAATCACCAAAATACAGACTATCATACCATTCTATTTCCCCCGTCAATAGCATCATAATCTATAAATATTAAATTACAAATTGAAGTCACATCCAGTATAAAATATATATTTACAAAAGAAATAATGGAGAGCTTCACGTGACGGGGATAAACGTGGAAACGGTGACCGGGTAAAGGTGGACTGTTTCAAATGTAAAGAGTGGGGGATTTGCCTTAATTAAATGACAATTATTTAGCGTAACCAGATAAAAATAACAAGTCTCTGTTCGCTGGTTCAAGACGACACGAAGACTGGGTCCCACCTTTAAAGCGGCCGCCGCGGGCCACCACTTTGAACGAGGCTGTAAGAACCCCTCCCCCTTTGATCAATGGCTGTCCAGCGAATCAGGTTTAATGAACGGCTCTGATCATGTTATATTAATCACGGGAAGGTTTTTATTATTTATTTATGGGAAAACTACACCGGTGGTCCCCTAACTATTACTGTTTTCCTATTTTGGTCCTAAAACTATTTTTTTTCGCAAAATCATCCTTTCTGTTACATAGTTCTCCTGTTTTGGTTCCCCGACGTTAAAAACTAACGAAATTGCTGATGTGGAATTTTTTAAATATTTTTTTATTATTTTCTCTCTCTTATATATATATTATTTAGATTTTTTATTCAGACTAATATGGTGGTGACACGTGTCACCACCATAACAAAGAAAATAAATTAAAATTGAATGGAGAAGCTGGGAATCAAACCTGCATCCCCTACATCCCAAGCTAACGAGTTAACCATTGAGCTAAACTCAAATTATTGACATGTTTTAGCACAACTTATATTTAAAACAATAAAATGAGATGCTAACTGCTTCAAATCGATCAACCCAGTATTCTTTCCAATTTTGTTGGGATTTTTGTTCATCTTCTTCTTTTCCTTTCTGGGATGTTATAGAATCTGCAGTTGCCCTGCATCCCCTGCATTCCAAGATTTGCATAGACGAATCTTTCCTGAAAAAGTCAAGATTCAAAACAATTTATAATCCAACTGCATGCTTCAAATCGATCAAAACAATTTAATGGTAATTTGTCGATTTTGTTGCTCAGCTTCAAAATGTTTTGATTGATTTGAAGCATGCTTCCCCTGCAACACAGGCTGGTGGTCACCTTTAATGTTGATGAAGAAACCAACTGATAGCTATAATTTTAAAGGGAAAAGAAATCCCATAAGCACCATGGCGTTGAGAGGGGCTGCCATTGCTGGTGCTTGCATCGGAAGACAAGAACCACCCCATTATTCCTTTCATCTTCTCCATTTTTTAGGGCACGATCCTATCATTTCCCTTCCCTTCCTCCCCAAAGATTCACATCTATTCCTAACTACAAACTTGGTATGGCTGCCCTTCATTTTTAACTACAAACCTGGTATGGCTGCCCTTCATTTTTATGGCTCACTTCCTTTTTCATCATCTATTTTTGGGATTTCATTCATTTTTTTGGCTACCTATAGGCTATATGCATGCTAATTTTCATTCATTTTGGTACAGGAGGCAACTGCAGATTCTATAACATCCCAGAAAGGAAGAGAATAAGATAAACAAAAATCCCAACAAAATTGAAAAGAATATTGGGTTGATCGATTTGAAGCAGTTAGCATCTCATTTTATTGTTTTAAATATAAGTTGTGCTAAAACATGTCAATAGTTTGAGTTTAGCTCAATGATTAACTCGTTAGCTTGGGATGCAGGGGATGCAGGTTCGATTCCCAGCTCTTCTATTCAATTTCAATTTATTTTCTTTGTTATGGTGGTGACACTTGTCACCACCATATTAGTCAGAATAAAAAATTTAAATAATATATATATAAGAGAGAGAAAATAATAAAAAAATATTTAAAAAAATTCCACGTCAGCAATTCCGTTAGTTTTTAACGACGGAGACCAAAACAGGAAAATTATATAGCAGAAGGGACGATTTTACAAAAAAAAATAGTTTTGGGACCAAAATAGGAAGACAATAATAGTTAGGGAACCACCGGTGTAGTTTTCCCTTTATTTATTATCATTAGGAGCAGCCAGCCGATTACTTTTTTAGTATTACTCAAATAAGTGCGGTTGCCGTACGATATGGGACCCATGAGTGACGTCATCAAACAATCGATCTTCTTAATATCCGCCGAATCAATTGCTGACGTGTTGTGTTGGTAGCCTGGACAGCAGAGCCAGAGGGAGCAATAATAGCATATAATGCAAAATTAAATGTCGAATTGTGTCATTAGGTGTTGTTTATTCCTAGACTTGTGAATTTAATTTTTATATTTTAATTTAGTTAAGGGTTAACTATACTATTGACCACTGAACTAATTGAGAATTTCTATTTTGACCACCGAACTAACGAACTCGTCAATCAAACCACTAAACTTATAAAATTAATTTATTTTGACTACCGTCGTTAAAAACCTAACGGTGGAGTGATGAAATTACCACGTGGCAATTAACAGGAAAATCTTAAAATTACACATTTGGTCCTTGTTATTTACACATTCTTTCAATTTAGTCTTAATTTTAAATTAATAAAATAATAAATTATTTAATTAGGTGGTGACACGTGTCAACACCTTATTGGAGGACTAAATAATTTATTATTTTATTATTTTAAAATTAGGACTAAATTGAAAAAATATGTAAATAACATGGACCAATTATGTAATTTTAAAATTTTCCTGTTAATTGCCACGTGGTAGTTTCGTCACTCCACCGTTAGGTTTTTAACGACGGTGGTCAAAATAGGTTGATTTTATAAGTTCGGTGGTCTGATTGACGAGTTCGTTAGTTCGGTCGTTAAAATAAAAATCCCTAATTACTTTGGTGGTCAATGGTATAGTTAATCCTTTAGTTAATTAAGTAACACAATCTGTCCTCTAAAATGTTTTTCTCTTCCTTCCCTGTTTCTCCAAATTCTAGATCTGGTTGTCGTTTGGGTGGCACCGGTAGTCAGTGGCGGATCCAAAAAAAATTTTGAGGGTGGGCACAAATCAAAACATTTTTCAGGATGAGTACAAATCATAAAAATCTCAAAATTTCAGGGTGGGTACAAGTCATAAAATTTAAGGACTAATTCATAAAAATTGTAAAAATTAAAGTCAAATGTCTAAAGTTTAAAAAATTCAGGGTGGGCACAGGCCCACCCAAGTCCCCATATGGATCCGCCACTGCCGGTAGTGGTTCTAGCAGCCGTCACCCCCGTTTTTTTTTTTCCTTTTTTCTCTTCTCCTACATTACCTTGTTTTTCTTGTTTTGTTTTTTTTTTCTCCTCGGCTCGTGATGCTCCGGTCACCCTTTGACCACGTAGAAGTGAAGTCTCTTTCTTGGGTGTTCAAAGCTCTGAGCCGGCCTCATTTTTGTGTGGGAAAGTGGGACGCAGACGAGATGGCGTCGGCATCTTGCCTTCTGGTTCTACTGGGCCGTTTCGCCGGTGATCCGCTCTTCGTTCTCCTCTTCGAGGGATGATCGGTCTCCGCCTCCTCTTTCGTCCGCCTCCAGTTCATCGACGACTCCTCTTTCATACACAATGATTTGGTAGGTTTTCTTGCTGCTTCTACACCAACGTCCTCATCCTTCTGCGCCAACAAAAACGTTGTTGCAGTTTCAAGAATGGTAGTTGTCTCTGTGTTATATGACTAAATTAAAGGACAAAACATAATTGACATGTGAAAAAGATAATTTTACAATTTACGTATTTACAAACTATGACGGAGTCAAGAATTATGATCAATGAAAAAAAAGTATAATTAACCATGAAAAGTAGAGAGCAAAACTCAAATAAATTAAAAGGTAAAGGTCAAATACATAAAAATCCCATTATATCTTTAATAAAAAAAATTGGGGACACAGCCCCAACACCTAAAGCTTAGGTATGTCCCTTTTTACAAAAATTGTTCTATAGAATTTGTTAAATGTAGATATAAAGACTAAACCTATATTTTTTTACGTAATACAAAAATTAATAGTACAATATAGAAAATTAAGCTTAACGGTAATTCATAACCTAACTAATACAATCCTCATGAAATATAGATAGTATCTCATTTGATGGTGAGAGAAATCGATGATAAAGAAGATCTCCACTCCTTGTTATCTTGATCATACTATTAACTAATTTATTGCCCTTTCATAATACATGTTTAAACTTGATCTTCCACGCTGCAAAAATAACAAAATATGACGGGCTAGCATCATATTCAAATGAATTCTTATATAAAAATAATTTTAAATTGAACCCAACAAGCATTTTAGTGGAAAAACGGATGATGTCATGTTCATCTTAGGAGACACAAATTCAAATCGCTTCGTCTACAAGGTATATGCACGTTGTCAAATGATTAAGAATATGTATAAACATATACTACCTTGTAAATCACCTTTAAATCATTCAAAAAAATTAATTTTCGTGCTTAGTAAATGTTATGTACGATATATAAATAAATTTTAAATTTTATATTCAAATGAATTCTTATATTTAAGTAAAGATTTATATATGATTTAATTTTATATTCCAATCGGATTAAATTTATTTATTTAATTTAAAATTTTATTTTTTTGAACGACATAAAAGCAATTACAAAATAGTATTTATAAACAAAGTGATTTGAACTCATGTCTCTTAGGATGAATATCATCTATTTTTCCACTGAAAAACTTGTTTAGTTTTTAAAATTTTAATTTTTAAATTAAATGATTTAGAGAGAACATGACTACAATAATGGTTTGAATATGATCATATAAGAGAGCAATAATTAAATTTATAATTTTTGCATAGTATAAGCACAACTAAATATCATTTTGTCTAAAGAGACTCGGTTTAATCGTTTTGTTTCAAGATCAAATTATATGTATTGTCAAAGAGTTAAGAATATATGAAAAAAATATTATCTTGTAATCGTCTTTAAACAATTCAAAAAAATATTTGTTGAGTGGATCGAAGAATAGATTTAAGCGTAGAGAGGTGAATTGAATTTTTAGAAATTTTGGTGGTGGAGTGAAAAATTAAAATTTGCTAGACAAGAGGATTTATGGTGGTTCAAGTTCCAATTGAACTCTACATCCACTACCTTAGCTACCACTAAGGATTTTCCAACAATCCACTTATTGTTCTTCCCCTTTTCTAGGCTAAGGAGGTAACCTTTACAATACCGGTAAAATTTGCTACCCAAAATTTGACCCAATCCTCACTCAAGTAATACAAAGAAGTTTAAGCCTAAGACTAGTATCTCTCAATACAAATGTAGCCCTTTTCACAAGCACTCAATCCAAATTGGAATACAAGATTGGAATTACACACAACACAATTTGAGGTTTACAAGAAAATATGGGATTTTAGCACAATTGCTTGGATTTGATGTTTGGATAATTCTTTTGGGATCAATAGTTTTTGTTGGTGCTTTTAGAGGTCCCTTTTTATACATTCTCATTGATTTCTAGCCGTTGAGGTTGTTGCTTTCATTGATATAGTCGTTGGGATGTTATCTTCCCTCCATAAATGCAGTCTGCAACTACCCGTTCCGAAACGCCCAACCTTGTTTCGAAACAAACCAAAATAGAAAGAGCCATTGAGGTGTAATAAATAAGCCGTACCGAAACGAGCACGATTGTTTCACGAATCATAGGTGCAATCAATGTTGGTGGTACCAAAGACATAGCTTAAAACAGTCCCAAAAGTGAAAGATGTAAGAGCATCGGTTTCACAAATCTTCACATTATGGATCATCTCGGTGAACATGATTTTGACAAGATTTGGTCGTTGTCCTTGGCGAAAGCACTTTAACAAAAAATAGTCAACTTGACGAACATTGGAGAATTTACCTCCGGAAAGGCGGATAAACCAAGAAAACATCAAGTTGAGGAACCAATCATGAACATCCAAAGAGAGAACGGATCCGATGTGAGCACCAAAGTGGTTCTCATCCTCAATGGCTTCATTATTAAGCCCAAGAGCATTCTATAAAACAGATATGTTAATGAGGAAATTCCTACCCAAAAGGTACGACTCAATGCCAATCACTTCGGTATGATCTTCATTATCAATAAGCACGACATTGGAGTAGAAAATGAGCACCATATTCTTGTAGACAATATCCGAAATGCTCAAAAGGCCAAGAAGTTACATTCTTGCAAACGAGCTAGATAACGAAATTCAAAACGCTCGGAGTCAAAGAATTGGATATCAACAACACGCTCTCGACGAACGGCTATATCTTTGATGTATTTGAAACGGTTCTTAGTCTCTTGATTCCCAAGACTCTTGTGAAAAAGTTGGGTGATGTTAGGAAGAATATTCGCTTGGTTGGAAGCTTCACCCGTTAGAGTCGTCTTGCATTTCTTATTAATGTTTTTCATGGGAAATTCCTAAAAACATAAAGCACGCAATTAAAAATTTAAGTGTATGCATGAACAACCTTAATTCAATCCAATGAAAAATTCCATTAAGGTTTTAAAGAAAAACACTTTTAAAAACATATATACATACACCAAAAAAATTAAAGAAAAAAAACGATTGAAAAACAGTAAAAAATACGAGTAAAAACAAATATATTCGAAACAAAAAATTTGAGATTTTGAATTTTTTTACAAGTTTTGAAAAACCCAAGTTGCATAACATACAATCTATACAAAACCAATATTTTCTAACCTAAAATTCGAATAAAATCAAAGGAAAAAGAAAAAAGAAGAAAAATACCTCAAATAGGGATTTTGGATGAATGAATGGAAGAACTTGCACAAAATTATTGAAGCTTGCTTAGACTTGAGTTTGTGAGTAAAAACCTTCAAAATTTGATGAAAAATAATGAGGTTTAAAGAGTTTTACAGGGAAAATTGAGTTTAGGGTTTTTAGGAGTTTTAATTAAAAGCAAACTTTATCATTTAAAGCCCTTAAAAAGTTGTCCGCAGAGCCGTTTCGGAACAGGCACGATTGTTCCGAAACGTTCGTACCGAAATGTTGACTAACGTTTCGAATCTTGTTAATCGTTCTGATACGGCTTTGACCGTATCGAATCCCACGAGTTGACACGTATTGAAACGCTTTTAGGTCATTTCGATACAATGCATGAGAGAGGCAAAACGTTTCGAAACTCGTTTCGAAACACCCTGGTCATAAACTACTCTTTTAAGGCACCTGTATCAAAACATATTGACCCGTTTCGATACGCCTAGGCCTGGAGGCTCAGATGAGGCAATAATATTGCATAAAAATTAAATTTTATTAAGTCATAGATGCATGAATGATATGAATGAGCAGAAATAACATGTATAAACACAAACATACTCCCCCTAACTATAAGCATGGATGAAATTAGGACTAAAAACACATAAGCATGACATTTTTCAAGAAATCAAGCAATTTAAGCACAAAAAGGTCCTAAAAGGTCAATATATGCTAGTTAGACCTAACTCTCTCCTAAGGGACCAAAAACGCTTCTTATCTAAAGGCTTGGTGAAAATGTCTGCTAGTTGGTTTAAGGTGTCAACGAACTCTATAACAAAATCTTCCTTAAGGACATGATCTCTAATAAAATGATGCCTTATTTCTATATATTTGGTTCTAGAGTGTTGGATAAGATTTTTGGTTAGGCATATAACATTAGTGTTATCACGCGTAAGGGGTATGGTTTCAACTTTAACTCCATAGTCTAAGAGTTGTTGATTCATCCAAAGGACTTGAGTACAATAACTCCCTAAGGATATGTACTCAACTTCGGTGATAGAAAGAGCTACACTATTTTGTTTCTTAGAGAACCAAGATATGAGCATACTACCTAATAATTGGCAAGTTCCCGAAGTACTTTTCCTATCGATTTTACATCCCTCATAATCCACATCTGAATAAGCATGAAGGTTGAAGGTTGAGTCTCTAGGGTACAAATACCTAGACAAGGGGTATCTCTAAGGTACCTAAAGATTCTTTTAACGGCTATAATGTGAGACTCTCTAGGACTAGCTTGAAACCTAGCACACAAGTAAACACTAAATAAAATATACGGTCTACTTGCGGTAAGGTAAATTAAAGATCCAATCATAGAGCGATAAAGCTTAGAGTCAACACACTTACCTCTTTCATCTTTGTCAAGCTTTGTAGATGAGCTCATTTGTGTGGCTTGAGGCTTTGCATTCTCCAAGCCAAACTTCTTGAGCATATCTTTCATGTACTTTGCTTGATTTATGAAGGTGTCATTCTTCATTTGCTTGATTTGGAGTCCCAAGAAGAATGAGAGCTCCCCCATCATGCTCATCTCGAATTCACCTTGCATTAACTTAGCAAACTCTTTGCAATGACACTCATTAGTAGATCCAAAAATAATATCATCAACATATATTTGTACTACTAAGATGTCATTTTTATATCTGTTTATAAAAAGTGTAGTGTCCACCTTACCTTTTTCAAAACCTTTTTCAATCAAAAAGTTTGAAAGCCTTTCATACCAAGCACTAGGAGCTTGTTTTAAACCATAAAGTGCTTTGGTTAGTTTGAAAACATGATTTGAAAATTTCGAATCCTCAAAACCCGGTGGTTGTTCCACATACACTTCTTCATTTATAAAACCATTTAAAAAGGCGTTTTTTACATCCATTTGAAAAAGCTTGAAATCATGATAACATGCATATGCAAGCAACATCCTAATAGCTTCCATTCTAGCTACGGGTGCATAGGTTTCATCAAAATCAATTCCCTCTTCTTGAGTGTAATCTTAAGCAACTAGTCTAGCTTTGTTTATCACAATGTTACCACTCCCATCTAGTTTATTCCTAAACACTCATTTAGTTCCTATAGTAGATTGATTATTAGGCCTTTCAACTAATGTTCATACATTACTCATCTCAAATTGATTTAACTCTTCTTGCATAGCCATAATCCAAAAATCATCTTTTAATGTTTCTTTAATATTTTTAGGCTAAATGCATGAGATAAAAGCAACATGATTCATGAGTGTGAGAGAATATCTAGTAGTTACCCCATTGGATGGATCACCCAAGATTTCACCACCTTTGACAAAGTTGTACTCCCTTGGGTAGCTCACTTCCTTTTCCTCAAGAGCCAAGTCCTTCAAGGCTTCAAGAGGTGGATCTTGTGCATCCTCATCTTTAGTTGGAATCGCATCACCCTTTAAAGTTTGTCCTCCAGCAAAGGCATCAAAGATTCCTACATCGGCATCATTACAAGATTCCTTCCTCGGAAGGAGGTTATCATCGAAAACAACATGTATAGACTCTTCTACTACTAAAGTTCTCTTATTAAATACACGATAGACTTTAGAGTTTAAAGAATACCCTAAGAAAATAGCTTCATCACTTTTAGCATCAAATTTAACTAAGTTGTCTTTCCATTATTTAAAACAAAGCACTTGCAACCAAATGAATGAAAATAGCTAATGTTAGGCTTTTTAGATTTTAAAATCTCATATGGTGTTTTCTTTAAAAGTGACATAATCATTACTCGATTTACAATGTAGCAAGCCGTGTTTGTGGCTTCCGCCCAAAATTATTTAGGTAAATTGTTTTCACAAAGCATGGTTCTAGACATTTCTTGTAAAATCCTATTGTTCCTCTCAACTACCCCATTTTGTTGAGGAGTTCGAGGAGCGGAAAAATTGTGGCTAATACCATTTTCATTTAAAAACTCTTCAAAACTTAGATTTTGAAACTCAGTTCCATGATCACTTCTAATGTGAGAAATCTTAAGTTCAAGATCATTTTGAGTTAATTTTGAAAACGTGATAAATTTTTCTAAAGCCTCATCTTTAGTACTTAAGAATAGAACTTAAGTAAATCTAGAATAGTCATCAACAAGTACAAATGCATACGATTTACCACCCAAGCTCATAGTTCTAATAGGCCCAAAAAGATCCATATGAATCAATTGTAAACATCTATTAGTAGAGACATCATTAATGGATTTAAAGGATGATCTATGTTGTTTACCCTTAGAGCATGCATCACAAATTTTATCATTGGAGAACTTAATCTTGGGCAAACCTCTAACTAGATTTAGGGAAACTAATTTTTCTAAAACAC
The DNA here is from genome assembly GCA_958450335.1 of Hibiscus tridactylites. Lineage (NCBI taxonomy): Eukaryota > Viridiplantae > Streptophyta > Magnoliopsida > Malvales > Malvaceae > Hibiscus > Hibiscus tridactylites. The sequence goes on from OY288265.1 coordinate 95,550,025, forward strand.
TAATGTTAGCATGTCCTAGTTTCTTATGACATAGTCACGCATCATTTTCATCTTCTGCAACAAAGCATGCATGAGATGTATGAATGTAATCTAGATGCACCATGTATATGTTACCTATGCGATGACCAATAAGCATTATTTTATTTGATTTAATGGCAACAATTTTACACTCATTTTTATCAAATAAGACATTAAATCCTTTATCACACAATTGACTAATGCTCAATAAATTATGTTTTAGACCATCGACATACAAAACATTTTCAATGAGTATAATAGAGTGATTACCTATGGATCTAATACCTCTAATGTGGCCTTTGGAGTTGTCGCCAAATGTCACTAAGCCTCCACTTTTTGGCTTTAAGTCCATGAATCGACTCTTGTCTCCGGTCATGTGCCTCGAGCATCCACTATCAAAGTACCATGAGTTTTGACTTTGTGCTTTGGCCTTGTAGCAATGCTCCACTACAAACAAAGGGTTAAACTTTGATTTTTGGTACCCAAATCATTTCGGGTTCACGAGTGTTAGCTCCCAAAAGCTTGGTTCCCTTAGAAATCCAAGGTGAGATGGCATCAACATTATTAGATTTGACAAGTTCTTTAGGAACACATACACTTCTTATTCTTTTAGTTCTATTATGCCTATAAGAGCCACTTTGTCTGTAGTTATAGGTTTTTCTCTTAGGTTTGTTTGTTCTAGATGATTCACCTATTTCAATTTTCACATTACCAATATTTTTGAAAGACTCTTTAAGCTTATTAAGCTCATCTAACACCTTTTGGTGTTCACTATTGCATTGAGAAATAAGATTGTTTAAGTATACATTTTTATTTTAAAAGAATTTAAGTTCATCTTGTAAACCTAAGATCTTTTTCTCAAATTTCAAGTTAGCTTGAGAAAGTGAGTCATTTTTAGCATTTAATTCCGAAATTATCTTTCTATTTTTTAGAACCGACTCCTTATACATCTCAACTAACTCATCATAAACCTCTTGTAACTCATCATAAGCTTCATGCAATTCATCAAATGTAAAATCGAAAGTAGATGAGTTAGATGTTACCATAGAAGAATCCTCCTCAAGAGCCATGAGGCAAAGGTTGGCCACTTCATGTTCCTCATCCTCGGATGACTCCTCATCACTCCAAGTAGCAAGCTTGGCTTTGAGCTTCTTCTTCTTCTTAAAGCCCTTCTTCTTGAGTTGAGGGCACTCGGAACTAATATGACTCGGTTTCTTGCACTTACAACATATGATCGAATCATTTTCTTCTTCTTTGTTTTTGGTCTTGAAGTCCATTTTTCTTTGAATTTTCCTACCTCGGTTGGACCTCATAAACCGCGAGAATTTTTTGGCTATCATAGCGAATTCTTCTAGGTCTTCCTCCTCACTAGAAGTGCTCTCCTCATGTAGAGAGGATTTGAGAGCCACTCCTAGCTTCTTCTTCTTATCTATCTCAAGCGTCTCCACTCTTCTTTCTTCCTTTCATCTTCCTTTCCTTGCTTCATGATCTCATGAGTTAGGAGAGTGCCAACTAGCTCATTAAGCTTGAGTGTCTTCAAATTCTTGGCCTCAATAATGACGGTTCTTTTCCCATCATAAGACTCGAGAAGTAAGTAGAGTAGCTTTCAGACTAGTTTGTCTTCCGTGATTATCTCTCCAAAACCCTTTAGCCCATTGACGATTGTTGAGAAACGATTGAACATCTTTGAAACGGTTTCGTCGGGCTCCATTTTGAAATTCTCATAGCGAAGATTGAGAATTCCAATCTTTTTTTTCTTTTACATCACTTGTTCCTTCATATGTAGTCTCAAGTGTATCCTACACTTTCTTAGCACTTTCGATGGAGGAAACATTGGAGTAGATATCAGGACCAAAAGAGAAAAATAGCATGTGAAGAGCCTTGTCGTTGATTTGAATCTTCTTTCTCTCATCTTCACTCATTTCATTTTTCCTTTTTGGCACAAGTCTTCCTTCGTCGTCTCTTTTCATCGGAATAGATGGGTCATCTTCAATAGTATCTCAAACAAGATAATTATTGGATTTAATGAAGAGACGCATATGGTTCTTCCAAAAAGGGTAGTTGTCACCGTTGAAGAAAGGCGGTTTGGTGGTCGATTAAGACTCGTACATGCTTGACCAAGAGGTAGATGCCATGTCTTGCTTTGTAGTTGATCACACTCTTTCTAGAATCTCCTCTTGTGGTTGTTAATCCTTCAAAGAGGTAGGCTCTGATACTAGTTGTTGAGTGGATCGAAGAATCGGTTTAAGCCAAGAGGGGGTGAATTGGATTTTTAGAAATTTTGGTGGTGGAGTGGAAAATTAAAATTTGCTAGACAAGAGGATTTAAAGTGGTTTAAGTTCCAATTGAACTCTACATCCACTACCTTAGCTACCACTAAGGATTTTCCAACAATCCACTAATTGTTCTTCCCCTTTTCTAGGCTAAGGAGGTAACATTTACAATACCGGTCAAAATTTCTACCCAAAATTTGACCTAATCCTCACTCAAGTAATACAAAGAAGTTTAAGGCTAAGACTATTATCTCTCAATACAAATGTAGCATTTTTTACAAGTACTCAACCCAAATTGGAATACAAGATTGGAATTACACATAACACAATTTGGGGTTTATAAGAAAATATGAGATTTTAGCACAATTGCTTGGATTTGATGCTTGAATAATTCTTTTGGGATCAATAGTTGATGTTGGTGCTTTTAGAGGTCTCTTTTATACATTCTCATTGATTTCTAGCCGTTGGGGTTGTTGGCTTCTTTAATATAGCCATTGGGATGCTATCTTCCCTCCATAAACGCAGTCTGCAACTACTCGTTCCGAAACACCCGACCTTGTTTCGAAACAGACCAAAATATAAAGAGTCATTGAGGTGTAATAAATAGGTCGTACCGAAACAGGCACGATCGTTTCAATATACTAAGAGAATGTTCTGAAACCCGTTTCGAAACATTTTACCACTGTCAAAGCCTACATCGAAACGTCTTAGATGCGTTTTGATACGCCTCAACAATATTTTTAAACTCAGTTATAAAACTTCAACTGTCACATTTTAAAACCAAGTTTGAAATATGTTTCGAAATAGTAAGACCTGTTTCGATACACCCGTATCGAAACTGGAAAGCTAGTTCTGAAACAGAGGTTAACAGTTTCAAAACGTTCCGTAACGCCCTAGGGCCGTTCCGAAACGATAACTCGAAAATCACTGTTTTGACTTGGTAAACACTTAGAAAATATTTGATAAGTTGAGGTTTTGACTTGTACATTTTTCTTTAAATACATAGAAGTTTTGAGGACTTAAAAATTTATTTTCTCCTTTTCAATTTAGTCCTTAAATAGAACCAATATTTTATATGGCATACAAAATTAAGAACTATTATTTAAGTAGATATTAAAATTTCAAAAAGGGAAGTAATTGTAAAATTTAACCAATATTTTATATGGCATACATAAATACAATTTTGTTTTTAGATTCAAATAATTTCTTATATCTGCGTTAAGATTGATTTAGAACTTCTTTGAATAGAAATTGAAATTAAAGAATTATGTAAATGCAATAAAGAAATATTTATTTTGGATAATTAATATTAATGAAGTAAAAACAACATTGAGAAAGTTTCCTCATGTTGCCAAAAATACATCTTCTTGTATATACGTTACATGTCAGCTTTTACCATTAGGAAAAAAAAGGAAAGCCAAAACGCAGAGAGCCGAAGTTCAAAACGACATCCGGCAAAAAACAGAAAAATCAAAACATTTCAGCTGGCAACTGGTTAAGATCGAGATCAAACACTCTCGGTCGCACCCCTTGTTCAAAATCAACAACCGACGCCGACGAATCGGAATCGCTCTGGGCCCCGCCGGAATCGGATATGATCTTACCGGTGGAAGCAAAGGCATCAAAGAAAAACACCGGACTATTCTTCGTCAACGGAGGCGAATAAGATCCGCCGGCGAGTGTGAGGTCCAACGGTGGCGGAGAAGAGGACTCCACGGTGCTGCTCTGGCTGGGGCTTCGGGTGAAGTCGTTCATTGGAGCATAAATGAAATTTGTCTTGGCTTTGGCGCCACGAAATTCCCGTGCCGCAGCGTCGTAAGCACGCGCTGCTTCCTCGGCAGTGTCGAATGTACCGAGCCAGACTCGGGCCTTTTTTCTCGGATCACGGATCTCAGCCGCGTAACGGCCCCACGGACGCTTTCTCACACCGCGGTAACGGATCTCGTGGGCAGCCGTGTCGGGTTTCAGGTCAACCGGATTCAATTTTGGAGCCATTGTTTTTTTTTCCTGGAGCAATGTAATGAAGGAAAGTGAATTTGGTTCAATGGAAAACCGAATAGAGGAGAGGGTTTATATAGTAGAAGGTTAGCATCAAACGCACCGTTTCGCCACTTATCTGTGGAGTCAAAGCCGCATCTGTGGGAGTTGATTCTTTGTTGCAAGAACCACTTGGTTTGATCGCGGCTTCCAATCATTTTGCGCCATGTGTCTCAATTTTATGAAACATTGTTGAATTTAACACTTAATTAAAATAGATTTTATTAACGAGTAAATATTATATTATTATTAGGTATTATTATTTTATAGACATTATTCTAATAAATATACTGTAAGAAATAAATTATTAAATTATCCATCCTATTTAAATAAAATTATGATGGACTCTTCCAAGTTCCAAGTTACAATACTGCGTTTATTCATTTTGAACAGTAAAATAGAATGCGTGACCCACACGCCCCTTAGAATCACACGTTGCATATGTGAAAAGTTAGATCACGTTCCCACAGTTAATTGTTTGTTAACGTACGATCGCTCGCACAGGATTCTCGTCACTTTAGCCGGCATGATCTTTTATTAGGGTTAGAGACCGAAAAAATTACACTCTTAATTTCATAAATTTTACTAAGAAACTCTTTAAATAAAATTTAAATTATAAAATAAAAATTCGAATAATTTAAAATTTAATAATTAGATTAATTTTTAAGTTGTTTTTTAATTTTGTTCGATATATGTATCATAAATGAAAAGATATATATATAAATATTGTAAATAGTTATAAAAAATCGTTTAAATTAAAACTAATTAGTAACATTATAAATGTTTATAATTAAATTTGAACAGAAACTCGAATAACTCAATTCAACTTACAAAAATTTTAAATAAAATTTGAATTATAAAATATGACTTATTTATTTGACTAATTCAAAAGTTTAAAACTCAACTCAATCAAATGACTGCATACTATGTTATGGTGTCGCGTAATAATTTAAATGGTATATTTTTATGATAAAAAATAATATATAGAACAAGATTATGTTTGATACTAAATATTCGAAATATTATCGTATCACATCCCAAACATTAAATAAATAATGGTTTAATTTATCATTAATTAAATACATCCTAACTTGTAGCCGCCCAGCCGCAACCCCGTAAAAATAAGAGAGCCAACTGTCTGCATATTGTCCAAAGAATCCACGTGTTGAGTAAAACGCAAGGGGTCAATTAAGGGCGGCGATGGCTAACGGCGATTCTGCCGTTGCTTTGTTTGATTACTGTCCGGATTAACGGAAAAGGTACTCAATGGTGACGGCGAATATTTATTTGTTTAATGTTTTTGGTCGGTGTCAGTAGGGGGTGCTGTTTCCGTTTCACTCACCTCATGCCGCGTGGGACGGATCTCGTACCTTTTTTTTTTTCTTGAAACTTGCTGAGGAAGGTGATGTTGACTTTCCTCAAATCTAACGGCTACAAGGGACTGATCAATAAAACTTGAAAATAAATTATTAGTATTAAATTAGACAGTCATTTAAAAACTTTGAAATACAACTTTCGAGTTGGTCCAAGTAGTAAGCAATTTGGTATCGTTTAAGTATGTTTTAAGTTTGAGGAGTTGTGCATGTAAAAAATCTTAGCTGAAAGATACATCCACCATGTTGTGAATAAAATAAAGAAGAACAAGAAGAACAAAGAGATGAGAGAAAGAGGGAGATTTATATTATTCTCAAAATATAGACTTGTATACAATGCCTTCAATGAATCATCTATTTATAGGCATAAGAAGTACATAATACATTAAACTCTAATTCATAGAGATAATATTCCTAATAATAAATAAATCAAACTCCTTTGATAAAGTTCTAATCATGATAGACATCCACATAGATAAATATTCATAACACTCCCCCTTGGATGTCTATGAAGATAATGTGCCTCGTTAAAAACCTAGTGGGAAAAAAATTCTTTAGTGAAGGAAAAAGAGTACACACATCTTTGATACGCATAACATATTGCCTCATTAAAAACCTTACCAGGAAAACTCATTGGGACAAAACCTCGGTTAAGGGAAAAAGAGTGCAACGCGTATTTACTCCCCCTCATGCAAACATCACAGAAGATCTTTGAATCTTCATAATTTAATCTTGAATATCATTTTTCTAAAGATCGTGAGGGATGAAACTTTGGAGTAATATGTTCCATGATGTATCCACTTTCAAACTGAGATATACATCTTGCGTCATCTTCACACAAGATAGCTTTTATCATATCTTGTAAAAGTAAATCCACATATCTTTTGGATATGTTGAGTCAATAATCTTAGCCAAACACATTTTTTGGCTTGCCTCGTGCATAACAATTATTTCTACGACATTTGAGGAGGCATCAACGAATGTTTGAAGATCTAAATGTAATGATCTTTGTATATTCATAGATATTTCTTGACCAACTAATATATAGTGCTTCAAGACCAAGAAAATATATAATTATCTTTATTCACATCCAACAATCTTACAACTATTGGGATACTTAATAGATATGCTTTATTCATATTGAATCTTCTTTAAGATTCTTTCAGCTTATGTCTATTCATAGACAAAAGAAATATATAAAAATGCTCGATCTTTAGGTCGAGATAAACTTGATGCCAAGATTCAAGTACTTGTATTGAAAGTACTTCATGAGTTTCCAATTTGAAGCTCTTTAGGAGTTCTAAAATTATCATAATGAATCTTGATCCAAACTCCTTTATAAAATACATAAGAAAATCTGATCATTCTTATAGTATTTTCTCAATTAGTATTCACTAAGGCGATTATACCAAATGCGCCAAAAATATTCATGAGACATGTCTAAATAAATTTCCTCAGAAATTTCCAAATGCTTATAGCATTTTAGATCCTTCAAGGATAAATATGGATCCACAAATAATTAGACGCATGTAAAATTTTCAAAACTGCCAAAGTAATTCCATCCACCGTGAAGTAATTAAAACTTTTCATAAATCACAGTTCAAGTCGTATTTACGACTACTTATTTGTGCCTCACTTGCATTACACCTTTAGGTGTTTGGACTGCTGGTCCAAATACTTCTATTTTAGAAGTTCAAAGCGTCTTTCAACATTGACCAATTCAATATCTATACTTCTGGATAGATTTTATACAAGATCTTCGATTTCTTTCTTTACTTCTATAGAAGTATTTTATGTAAAATTATTTGTAAAATCGTTGTCGACAACTTTCCAATTTTCTGGTTCCATTCTCGTAATGACATAATTCATCGAGATCTCTTCAAGATTTCAATCTTTATTTCAGGTACCTGAAACTCTTATAGAGTTTTATTATTTGTTATGTTTTGGGTCTCTTAAGGAGCAACCGCCTCCAATATATGACCATCTCATATTACTTTCTATTTACGAGAATTTTGATTATTGGAACCATTTCAACTATCATGCTTCAGGCATGATTTACATTCTCTCGCTCTAACATGTAATTTAAACTTAGAGCATTTCAGCTGGTATATGAGACTTAATTACTCTCATTGGGTCAGTAAATATGTCTGGCAGTTGACATGTAATAACATGAATTATCTTATGAACTTCTAGTTCATATACGAGGATCTAGATAATGATAATTCATTTTCCTCTATTCAGCTGATTATTATCTCCCCATGATGTTGAGAAAAATCATGTCATAAATGATTCTCCAATTAATGTTTAAGAATTTAAACATAAAAGGAGACTCATACTCAATATATATTCTCAACCCTTTTTATTTACCCATTTTGTGCGTTGTGGTGGAGCAATTCATATCGCACATTCAAAATCATAAAATGAGAAATGTATGGTTTCTGACCAAAAACCAATCATAACGGGGAGTTTATTATAACTCATTGGCTTGATGCGTATACGTGTTGCTATATGGAAACACCATATAAATAATAACTCTTTTGTTCTCATAGTTTAGCTATTAAATAGGAGGCATCCAATTGAAATTTTGCTAAACTATATTTTTCATAATCAATAGGCTTTGTAACAACTGATATAGCCTAAAATGTAAACCCACTAGCTTTTCAAGACGAATAGTCTAACTATATAATCTGAATCTTTTAGAATCAATCTCACAAACTTCTGGTTGTAAGTCGATAAAACAATATAGATGTATCTACTAAAATCATATAAAACTTTCCACATTTGTGGATATATGGGCCCATATTTCATTCAAATATACAAGACATACAGTCTTAACTTCAGTACAAGAACTTTAAGTTCTAATTCTTTTGGTAAGTGGGATCATCTATATCCTTTGAGAACAAACAACACAAGAACTTCATGTTCTTTTAGTAAGTGGAATTAATCAATTCCTTTAAGCAACACAAGAACTTCACGTTCTTTAATAAGTGGAATTTAATCCATTCCTTTGAGAATAAGCACCACAAGAACTACAGGTTCTTTTAATACATGTGCATGTAAATCTCAATAATTTCTGCACCATTGCTGATCAGGATGGTCTAATCGATCATGCCAACTATATATATGTGTGTATATATCTCTGAATTTGTAAACTTCTTGTTTACCATAACATGTAATTCAATCTTACTCGTACATGTCTAGTACGACCATCAAAATTGTTCCTTTAAATAGGAATATATTTAGCTCTTTCGGAGCTTTCAATTGAAATTATCTTTTGGTAGCAATATATAGCTCTCCTAGAGCTTTCAACTGACTTTTTGGCTACCAGAACTTATATTAGCTTATTTCAAATGCCAATTGATAACATATGTTATCTATAATTTCCAAGGGGATATTTTGTGATCTCATATTGCTCTCTTTATGACTTTGACGAGTATAACGCAATGTGAATATGGAATAAAGTTCCATTTGACAATAACATATTTGCTCAACCAGAGCCTTTTGTGATATTACTACTTCCGGATATAGTACTCACATTATTCTCTTGCATTTTAATCGAGAAATGCATAATTGTGCACCTTTCAAAATGTGCTTTGTTTCATTTACTTCAGGTAATGAAAATATGTACTTTGTATCATTCACTTCGAGGAATGAAAAATATAAAATATGGCACATCATATCAAGTCGATTATCTATCAGAGATAAACTTTCAAGTGCTCTTCCGAAGTATTGATATTTTAGTACTTTGAGAAATACTACTCATATTTCCCCTTGCATTTAAATGGGAAAAATATTTCTTATGCTTAAGTACAATATGAGTACTTGCATTATCTGCTAGGCATAAATAGCCACAATTCTAGGCATAAATAGCCACAATTCATTGTATATTTTATTCTGGAAGTAATCATATTCTTCAAATAATAAATTAACATAAAGCGTAAATAAATAATATATGAAATAAATAAACATAAAGCAAACTAACATAAATAAATAATAAATAAAACGAATTAACATAAAAAAATAAAATAAATAAAAAACCAATTACTCCTGTTAGAGGTTATAAGGGAAATAAAATAAATGATAAATTATTCCCTTCAAAGGTTATGAGAAAATTAACAATATCCAATTGAGTTGGATCAATAACGCCATAATTATTTTCGCCATAAACAAATTTTGTTTATATTTTATTTCATTTATCATTCATGATTATGGATAAAGTCCATAATACTTTGGCGTTTGACAAGTACAAAACCAATGGTTTATAACATCACATTGGTAAAAGGATTTCACTTCCTTAGAATGATCTTTATCACTCTTGTCATCCTTATAACTTCGCTACCAGCGGGTAGAAGTATTCTTAAAACGACTATATTTTTCATGTGTATATTCATAGCCTCGACCACGACCACAACTTTTAATGTGAATTTTTATTCCTTCTATAATATAATCTCACATTCACTTCAGGGAATGGAGTAGAGCCAGTGGGCCTTTAAAACCTTTTTCATATATCCTTATCACAGAGAACAAAGATTTAATCCTCGTATGCGGCATTGTTAAACATGTCCACAAGGTCCTTTAAAAAGCTCCATTGAGACCAGTAGCCTCGCAGAACGGGATGTCCAGCCAATTATACTTGGATTATATCGAAATTATGTCTCTAATTGAATAATGATTTACCATGTTTGCATTCACTTCAGGGAATGAAACAGATCCAATAATCGCATGGAATAAACATCATGATTGCATTCACTTCAGGGAATGCCCCATCATTGATAATTGCATGGAATAAACATCATGCTTGCATTCACTTCAGGGAATGCCCCATCATTGATAATTGCATGGAATAAACATCATGCTTTGCATTCACTTCAAGGAATGCCTCCCATAAAACTTTTTGGATCAGGAAGAATTTTCGTAACTTGAAATTGGGAGAAGTCCATGGTCAAGTTTTTCAACGAAGAAGAAATATTGCTTTCGAGCAAATATAGACTTTATAATAATCTTCTTGTAAATTCAAAATCATCATGATTTATCACACTTTAAAATAATATTATAAAGAATAAAAATAAAACCTAAATTTACCGATATTGATTTTTCTCTCGTGGACAATGGAGACATAGCATATGACCGAGATAGCTTCTCATAGTCCCTTTATATCACATCTCTTTCCAAGCCATTTAAGCATATCATGTAAAACTCAAAACAAGGTTAAAAATATTAACTTTTACCAAATAAAATGACATAAATAATAATATGAAAAATATCAAATATAATCATATAAGTAAAAGTATGAATAAGCATACCGCTAATTAACCCTTTTAGGAACAAGAGAAAACACACGAAATTTACACCAAACGCAACATCTCCGTCTCTGTCGATTCGTCTTTTGGTTTGTGAGAAGCCACAAATTTATCTCTTTTCAATGTTCGAATAAAATCAAACATACTTCCAAAATTTTCAAAAATTAAAACAAAGTTAAAATATAAAGAGAAAGACAATCGGTAACTAAAAAAATAAGGAGAAAAAAAAACTTATCTTTGATTTATTCTATAATCGAATTCTTCCCGGTAACTTCTTTTGAATTATAACGATGAAGACCTCAGTTGATTAGAGTCTCGTGCTGATAACGTGTTGTGAATAAAATAAAGAAGAACAAGAAGAACAAAGAGATGAGAGAAAGAGGGAGATTTATATTATTCTCAAAATATAGACTTGTATACAATGCCTTCAATGAATCATCTATTTATAGGCATAAGAAGTACATAATACATTAAACTCTAATTCATAGAGATAATATTCCTAATAATAAATAAATCAAACTCCTTTGATAAAGTTCTAATCATGATAGACATCCACATAGATAAATATTCATAACACACCAATATTAAATATGCGATACGGGTCGATCCGAATTAATTTCGCCTTGAAAATTAGGAGAAACAACCGATTTTTTTTTTAAATACAGACTAAAATTCTAAGATAATATTAGAGAATAATAAAGATTTTAAAAAATAACGTTGAAAGAAAATAAAAGCAGTATTAGATATTGCCCCAATTTTGCCGTTAGTTAATGTTTTATTCGAATAATTCTAAACAATTCTGATTTTAATTGACTCTTGGAGTCTTGGTTCTAGTTTGTTAGACATCATCGATATTTGTTGTATTTGTCTCATTGAGAGAGTTAATTGTCCTAAAGTTCTAAAATCACTTAATAAATTCAGATTTTTTAAATGATTAATGGTTTGATCGAGAGAGATTAATTTATTATACAGAAATTTTGTTATTTATTTTACGAGATCGACGGAGTTAAAATTTAAGGTTAAAAACAAATTTTAAATATTTTAAAAGTGAGAGGGTAAATATATAAATGATCAATTTTTTAAAAAAAGTGTTACACCGTGAAGCTAAAAGAAATTCTATGAGTTGGGGTCATGGCCCCCTCCCGAGATCATTTATTTTGTGGGATCAAGCGATCACATAAAATATAATTTCTGAGATCATTTATTTTAAAATATAAATATCTATACTTAATAAAAAATTTATCATTTATTATTAATTCCAATTATTAATTTTTATTTACTCAACAAAAGCAACTATGTTATATAAGCCAAAATTTAATCGATGAAACAACACATAGTGAAATTTTCATTCTTAAAAAAAAAAAACTTGCAATATGTTCGTAAAGGCGTAATGGCAGAAAAACCTTCAATATTTGCCATTTTCTAATTGTGTCTTTATTTTTTTCCTAACAATTTAAACTTTTTATTTTATTCAAATAAATTCTTTTTTGGATGGACAAATAATGATCAACATTTTTTAATGTGCCAAGACAACATCAAGGTGCAATAAAAAAACAAGCAAATATTAATAGTTTTTTTTATTCTACATTTCTTCACTTTTGATTTATAATTATATTTTGAATATGTGATTTCAATTTATGGTATTATTTATTTATATAAAATTATATTATTTGGAAGCTTATAAAATATGAAAATATAATTAGAATAAAAATTAAACTAAAATAAGTATGAGAATATATATATATATATATATATATATATATGAAAATGAGGAATAATACTACAATATTTTTTTAATTTTATTTAACTTGATAGCATATACTTCTATTTTTAAATATCCTTATAGCTTATAATTATTTAGCATGAAACATGTTACGCTCGAGATTAAAACTAATAAATACGAGATTTTGTTGCACTCGGGATGTGAGTGAGCAAAATATTTTATATAAATACATTTATACAATAATATTAAATGAACTATCACAAGTAAAATGATAAATTATATAGTGATTTTAAAATTGTTTTATTTGAAAACAAGTTAAAACTATAAATCAATAGTGAAATAAAATGCAACTAAACAAAAAGGTGTTGGGTCAAGCCGGTACAATCCATGTCGCAGCGGAAAAATTATCTGACAATTATCACCAAAGATTTATGTACGAAGAACGATTCGGGGTGAATAAGGGTGAATAATTACCTATTTAAAATCTGGAATTCTGAATTTGGAGGAGATAGATATTCAATCATGATTCTACATTGTCGATTCCTAAGTCGCAACGATAACGCCCCAACCTCTACGTAGTTCACCAAGTTGAAACATGCATATAAAAATTTTCTAAACCATTTAGAAGGGAACGAGCAAATAAAAACTCTCTAAACTATTTAGAAGATTTTTCCCAAAAAGCCTTAATAACTGTTAGATCTCGCATACTAGGATTTTAATATTTATATATTAAATATATATAATCATAATTCAACTTAATTAGAATTTTAATATATATATATATATATATTAAATATATATAATTCTAATTCAATTTAATTAAGATTTTAATATATATATATATATATATATATTAATTTAAACCAAAAATTTATTATTTATATATTAAAAGAGACATAATTATTTTTCTTTTAATTACCCAATAGTTAAAATATATATATCAAATATATATTAATTTAACTAAATTCGTGTACAACAAATTTGTACATATATAATTTGTTTAATATAGGCTCATTTCAATTATGGGTGTGACCATGTAGGTTCATGTGACGTTAGTAGCAAATATTAGAACATTTCTAATATTACAAACAATGAGTGTCATCTAGCAATATGTCATTGTCACCTAAGTTACAAGAAATCATGATTCGAAATAACCTTTCCGTGATTAACTCTATTTATGTATTACATCATTTTATCCTTTATATCTAGATTGGACACAAGTCATGGAACAATCACACTTGTATAGTCCATCTAATATTTCTTGATATCTTGAGTAGACTATTATAAACGAATAACTATGATATCTCATATCAACTTATTTGAGCATGGTCATGCATTTCTAGTATCACTCAAGTGGCCTATGATATTACTTATATTATGTAGGAGGGACAAATCTTATCTTGATCAACCATATTTCACTACATAGATTGTGACATATCCAATAGCAGTCTTTATAGTGTAGCCAGTTACGACACACGTTTGACCGTATCAAAATATGTCACTCACGATGTTGAAATAATGATGATCTCAAGTTTGAGGATCATACATGTAGTTACCACTATGAGCAATGTATTGATTTTGGCATCTCCATGTCAATGACAATACTTTGTCATCAAACAATTGCATATTAGTCTTAATGCATTATTATTGTACATGTCCACAATAATACTCGACTAAGGACATTTTAGAATTATCATATTATTCTAAGGACTTTATTATAATTTAGATTAGGGAAAACTACACCAGTGACCACCGAAGATATTGGGGATACCTATTTGAACCACCGAACTAAAAAAAACGTCAATCACACCACCAAATTTATTAAATCGACCTATTTGAACCACCCTCCGTTAAAAACCTAACGGCAAGGCTGAGTTGGCATACTACTTCAATTTTTTTAATGCCTTGTTGGAGACATATTGCCACATAAGCCTAGGACATTTGGGTAATTTCCTTAAACTGATTGTTTTATTTAATAGAGCCCTAATTATTTAGAATGTAATGTTTTTTTCTTTCAACCAATCTTCCAAACCTCCAACGGCAGAAGAAGAAATTGCAGCAAAGGGAAGCAAGGAAGGAAGAAAAATGGAGAGTGAGAACTTCGATCGAGAATATTTCTGTGGAGCGCGTTCTCCATTAAATATTGGATGGAAAGATAGTAATCCGGGTAGAAGATTTTGGGGCTGTGAAAATTATGGAAAAGGCACCCAAACTTGTAATTTTTTTGTTTGGTACGATCCACCGATATATAATCAATCAAGGATTGTGATTGTGGGTCTTCTAAGAAAGATTTCAGCTATGGAACGTGAAAGAAGAAATGAGAGGTTTATTAGGGCTTTTCTTCTATGTGTTGTGTTTCTTTTAGGTTTAGGGTTAGGAAAAAGGATGACCTAATTTGTGGTCATGTTAAGGTGTTTTTCAAGGTTGTTTTTCAGCTATGCTGTTTTTTAGGTATGATGGAGTTGTTATGTTCTGGTGTTTAGAGTAATGGCTTGTGAATATTGGAGTTGTTATGTTAAGTTGTTTATGATTAAGTATCTAATGAAATGTATGTTTATGTTAGATTTGTTGTTAGTAATGAGTGCCTTAAAAATAGAAAGTATACACAAATTAATCAGAAACTTCAAAACATCATCATCTTCATTTCATTTCATAAGTTATCCATAAAATACATCAACTGTTTTTGACCAATTCAACAACAAAATGTAAATCATGGCCATTCCTTGAACATGTATAAAACATGTATACACAAAAGTTAAATCCTAATGGTCAATTGCATGCATTACACACAAGCATGTGATACCTATAATCACAACAAAATCAGAACATAAAGTTAATTCCTAATTGTCAACTGCATGCATTACACAAAAAGAAAGCCTAAAAATAAGCCTTGAAATGTTTAGAAAGGCCTTGGAGATGATTGAGTTACAGCACTCTCTTGAGTGGTAGGGGTGGGCATCCATCTAACAGTATGGGTTGGTGGTGGGGGTTGGCTTACCCTTGGACTGTTGCCTTGATGCTGCCTACCAGGTTCTTCTACATTGCTCTCATGAGTGGTGGGGGTGGGCATCCATCTAACTGTATAGGCTGGTGGTAGAGGTTGGCTTGGTTGGCTTGAAGTGTTTCTTTGATGTTGCACTCCAGACAGATTTGGTGTTGCAACAGGATCCTGCTGCACATTTGTTCCAGAACTTCTTCGAACCTGTACACCAAAAATAAATGTGTTACTGAACTTTAAACAACAAATTAAATAGAATAAAAAAATTAACACATATTTGTACAAAAAAACTTACTGGCAGTTTTGATCTTTTAGGAGCTCTAGTAGAAGTGGATGCTCGTTTATATGGTCTAGTATTGGCACGAAGAGGGCCCTTGCATGTCCTTGTATTATGACCAGACCCTCCACACTTTGTACAAGTCATCTTCGCACCTTTCTTGAACACCTTAGCAGATTGAGGTGCTTCATCTGGCTCCCTTCTTCTGTGGTTCTTATGTGGTCTTCCTGGTGGCCTTCTCAAAATAGAAGGTAAGACACATAATTGTGTTTCTTGAGAACTCTACTGGTTCTCACCCCTCACTGGATTGATAAAGTGTGAATATATGGACATTTGGGTAGAAACTGAGTAGCATGGTGCCACAAACTTTTCGGGTCTGTCTTCAAGCATTAATATAACAGAAATGGCATGAATGCATAGAATTCCTGCAAAAAAAATTCAATGATTAGTGTGTATAAACAAATAGATCATTAAAGAAATAAATTGTTAAAAATAAAATTTTAACCTGTTAGTTGCCATCTTCTACATGAGCATGTTTCTGTTTGCATGTTAATAGAGTGTTGGTCTTGAGGACCACATGAAACTTGGTACATTGCTCCACCAGCCCTCACAGGCCAACATCTATGTCATAAACAAACCAAAATCAGAACCAAAATCCTAACAAACATAAACAAACATGTAATGAACCAAACCAAACCAAAATCAGAACCAACATCCTAACAAACATAAACAAACATGTAATGAACCAAACCAAACCAAAATCAGAACCAACATCCTAACAAACCACCAAAATCCTAACAAACCATAAACAAACTACCAAAATCAGAACCAAAGTTATACTTAAAACATTTCATAAACAAACTTAAATAAACCACCAAAGTTAGGGCACAAACCTAATTAGACCACCAAAGTTTAGAACCAAAATTAAATAGACCACCAAAATTTAGAACCAAAATTAAATAGACCACCAAAGTTTAGAACCAAACTTTAAATAAACCGCCAAAGTTAGAAACAAACCTTTGTGATAGTAAGCATGCAGAGTCAAGCTTTTTCTGAATTTTAGGGCACAAAGGACCAGTTAACTTCTCAGCTTCATCCCTCTTTTTTGCAATTCTTTGCATCAATTTGGACCTGATTGACTCCACCAAAGTAATAATTGGTTTGTCCCTAGCTTCAATTATCATCTACAAAACAAAACAGTAAGTGTTAATATTGTAAGTTAAGTATATAAAATTATAAGAAAAAATTAAAGAATTAACCTTATTGAAACATTCATAGTGATTGTTTAGAAGGATGTCTGATTTAGCTTTGAAGGAAAAATGAGATTTTGACCACATTGTAGGGTCTTTTCCTGATAACCATGTATGTCCAGCACTTGATAAACCCTGCACATTAACATACAAATAAGGTTATTGAACCCTACAAATTAAATGCAAAATAAATTAAAAAATTTGTTTAATTATACCTTTAAAGTTTCCATGGCAGCTTCAAACTCTCTCACATATGTTGCCCTAGCAGCTCTCCAAAGTTGGTCTTTCAAAGCTTTTCCTTTATGCTGCTCATGTAACTTGAAATTATTGTA
The DNA here is from genome assembly GCA_958450335.1 of Hibiscus tridactylites. NCBI lineage: Eukaryota > Viridiplantae > Streptophyta > Magnoliopsida > Malvales > Malvaceae > Hibiscus > Hibiscus tridactylites. Next base: position 95,567,606 of record OY288265.1, read on the forward strand.
AAGGTGCCTTACACATGTTCTATGGTCTGCATGGGGAAACAGTTCTGCCACAGACACCATCAATCCCTACAAAACAAAACAAGTTCAATGTTATTAGTGGAAATAAATTAAGAAAAACAGTAAATATTTAAAAAATAGTGTAAGTTTACCTTCTGTTTATCAGTCATAAATGTTGCAAATGTAATGGGATAAAGATTGTCTTCAGCATCCATTCCAACAACTGACAGAAGTTGACCCCCATAATGGCCCTTCAAGTGACACCCATCTAAACATATAATTGGCCTACAACCACCTTTGAAGCCATCCTTCATAGCTTGCATACAAATATACAGTCTTTCAAATACACCTTCATCCAATTTCAAGACTGTAGTTGTCCTAGGGTTTGAGGACCTAAGCTCACCTAGGTAATCATAGAGTCTTGTGTACTGCCCCTTTATATCACCATGTAACTTCTCAAGGGTCAAATTTTTTGCCCTAATACACTTACTTAAATGGACAGAAATGCTGTAATCTCTGAATACATCTTGCTTAAGGGACTTAGAGGAGTAATTTGGATCAGTGTGAAATTTGTCCAAGTACTGGTTTGCTATAAACTTAGCAGTCATGTTTGAGTTCTTATACTCCTTAAGACATCTATGTTCACCAATAAGTGACTTAATTTGCCAAGTTTCATTAGGCTCTTTAAAGTCAACTGGAGAAGCCCACAAATTCCATGGACACCCTGCCTTACAAACTGCTTGAATTCTCCTATTATCATTTCTTTTCAGCTTAACATTGTATCTATTTTTGATGCTATACATCTTAATAGACTCCCTCAACACTTGTTTTGTTGCAAACAATAAGCCCACCTTAAAAACTGGATTGGAAATGTTTACAGTGGTATTGAATTCAGGATATCTAGGCTTCTTATGTTGACCATTTGAATCAGAATCATCTAAACTGTGAAATGATTCAGAATTTACACTATCAGGTTCACTATCAACCCTAACTTCATCACTGCCCTCCACATTAGGTTTATGTGATCCTTCTTGAGTCATATTATCACCCACACCCTTAGAAACAATATCATCTTCAAGGTCATCCTCACTATCACTAAAACCAGATTCATAGGTAGTAGATTTCTCAACTTCATAGTCAATGTCTTCTGAGTCAGAATTAGAGTCTACCCTAATCTCAGAAGACACAGAAACATTATCATTTGTTTCTGGTTCACCAATGTTTTCATCCACATTATGATCATCACTAGGTTTCTCAGAAAAGTCTACCCTAACTTCAGAATTAGAGTCAGCATTCATTTCAGGTTCTACACTAGCAGCATTACTTTGATAAGGTCTAACCTCCTCCAAGTAGATGTGAACATAATGGTTTCTAGGTAATTTGCTAAGCATCTCTAGAACATCATTATCACTACCTAAAGCTTTAACCTCAAATGGATTTTCAGAAACTTGCCAATACATCTTCATTGGTGAAGTTAATCCTAATTTTTCAATCATAGCAATAACCTCAAAGATGCTCATTTCATCCACATCACAATTATCAAAATAATCTAAAAACTGACCACTATATACCAGCTTTCGAGTCTGTAGAAAGTAACCACCATAGTGAACAACTAGGGTGAACATGGATGAAGTTTGTTCTGTCAATATATAAAAAACAGTATTAGAAAATAAACTAATTAAATATAAACAAAGCAACAAAAACAACCAAGCAGAACCACTAAAATATACATATACAAATCCCACTAAATGAATATACCAACTAGGGTGAACATATATATATGAAACCCTAATTATTACCAGCAACTACAACACTACAAAACTACTTTTATCATCCAACATGCAGGACCACTAAAATATACCCTATGCATAACCACTAAATGAATGCACATATACCAATCCAATATGCAGGACCACTAAAAAATGAATGCACATATACCAACATACTAACACTACAACACATGCACATATGACAAAAGAACCCCACAACATATAATATGAAATTCAACACCACATATCGTCTGAAATTCAACACCACATATGCATGAAATTCAACTCTACTTTTCATATAATAATCAAAAAGTGGTCCTGCATGTTCACAACATAACAAAAAGTCAAAAAGCAACAGATTTTAATCTTATTTTAAACCCCTAATCTTATTTTAAACCCTAAACCAGTGAACCCTTTTTAAAAAGAAAACAATTAACCCTAAATTTAACTTACTATCACAACATTTCCACTAATCTCATTTTAACTAACCCCTAATTTCAACCCTAAATCAATTCTATCACAACCCCTCATTTTAACTAACCAATTAACCTCTAATCTTATTTTAATAGTATTTCGAAAAACCCCTAATCTTATTTTAATAGTATTTCGAAAAACCCCTAATCTTATTTTAAACCCTAATTGGTATACGAAATCTGCATATTTACCAACAATAACCCTAATCGATCTAAGATTTTAATAATATTTCGAAATTGTTTTTACTGTGACTGATATATTAACCCTAATTTTACTGTCACTGACATGTTTACAAACAAAAACCCCCTAACCCTAATATAAACCTCGAATACAAACAAAAAACCTTTAACCCTAAATAACCCTAACCTTAATATTGAAAATACTTTTTCAAAAAGTAAAACAAAAGATAAACTTACCGTATTGCACATGTTCTTTCTCTCGTTCGCGATTAACCCAAACCATTTCGATGTCAGTTTCTTCCTTCTCGCAATGCCTCTTCTCTTTGAAACGTCGAAACACACAGGATTTCCCCCTCTTCTCTTTCAAACGTCGAAACACTAGGATTTCCCCTCTTCTCTCTGAATGTCCAAACAAAATGTCGAAACAAATTCTCTAATGAAACAGATGATTGTGTTTTGGGTTAATTAATCGACTTTTAAGTTTCCAATATATTTCTTTTAATGTTTTTTAATTTAATAACTGTTTGTTTTTCAGACGTGGAAAAAAATATAAAATAAAGCCCAGTCAGCCTTGCCGTTAACTTTTTAACAACCAACTCAGCCTTGACGTTAGGTTTTTAACGGAGGGTGGTTCAAATAGGTCGATTTAATAAGTTTGATGGTGTGATTGACGTTTTTTTTTAGTTCGGTGGTTCAAATAGGTATCCCCAATATCTTCGGTGCTCACTGGTGTAGTTTTCCCTTTAGATTATTTATGCACGTAGAATTGTAGCTAAAAATAATAATGACAATGCCTCTTTATGAATAAACAAGGCAAAAACAAATGTCATTTACAATCATCTTATGATTGGTCTTTGGGCATACTTTAACAATCTCCCATTAGCACTAAGATCAATCACTCATGTATCTAATACCAAGTAACTTAGTGTGACGATCATGCTTCTGCTGCGTCAGAAAATTGAAATTGCTTCCCAAATGAACTGGCTAAAACCGAAAAATAGTAGATAATATTTACACGATGATTTTAGAGTGGTTCGACTACTCAACTGAGTCTACATCCACTACCTTAACACACCACTAAGGATTTTCACTACTATGAATTCTTCTTTTTGAGGCCAAAGGGATAACCTTACAACCCTATCTTTTCAATGGCTAAGATAAAACCACTCTAGTTTTTCCTTAGGCTAAACTAGAACCTTTCCCTTTTACAAGGTAATTTGCGTAAACAATGAAAACCTCACAAGGTGTGTGTTTACAAGAATTAAGTTCACAAGAGTGTAAAGAATAAAACAATGAAAAACAATCTCTATACAATATATACAAGAGAAATGAAGAATAAAGACTTAAATGTTATTTCTCTTGATCATGAAGCTTGGATATTGTCTCTAACTTTCTTCAAGTGTCTCAAGTCTTGCTTTTATGTTTGGAGTGAGCTACTAGCCATTTATGGTCATTGGGGATGTTTTGGAGCCATCGAGAGTCATTGAAATCGAGCATTAAATGCCCACCTGCAAAGTAGTTTCGAAACCATTGAAAATGTTTCGAAATCATTAGAGGTTTTCAAAAGAAAAACCAGATGTGCCTGGTATAGAAACCAGGCATGGGGTTTCGAAACCAGCTAGGTGGTTTCAAAACCTTTAAGGGGGTTTCGAAACATGTTCCCAAGTTTGGTTTTCAGGTCTTACCGTCTCACTAGTTTCAAAACTTGTATCAAAAACTTGTAAAATCAGCTAAAAATTAAATTTAAAAGATATATTCGATATAGGAACAAAGTCAAAACATTTTAAATATATTTTTCAAGTTTTATGGACTTTGAAATATTTTTGCAATATTTGAATTTAGTCCAAAAACATTTTTCACTTTGTTATATTAAAATCAATATCTTAACAGAGTTCAATATTTCCCCCACTTCCTTTTTGGAAAACAAATTCTCTTTTTAGGAAGATTCATGTTTGAGCAACAAACACTTTGTTTTCAGTAGGATTGAAGAAATAATATCATTTAGTTTCTTTAGGATAACCCACAAAATTACATTTATGAGATTTGATTCGAGCTTTGTAGACAATCTTATCACTACAAGAAAATAGATTTTTAGTGACATAAAAAATAGTCACTAAAAGTATTAAATTTAGTCACTAAAATTTACATTGACTATTTTTCTGAGTCGTCACTTGTCGTCACTAATAACTTCGTCACTATTATATTAGTGACAATTTTTATGCATTTTGTCACAATAAGTTATATATTTTTATGACTATATTTATTCAGACCCGGATCGGCCATGTCATACTGCACTCGAAGGGACTCATCCCGGACAAGTCAGCCTTCATCGCATGTCCATTATCCAAAGACTTATCTCGATAGTGTCGTCTCATGATCCGTCAAGCAACACGTACACTAAATATCTTTCTCGCGGGGGCGTAGCGAATGTACTTGATACCAACCCTTGATTTTTGCGACGAACGTGATATTGAGGCCTCTGCCCCCAAATTACCGTACACCTAGGGCCCACATGAGCCTAGGAGAAGGCCACTTACACCAAGGTAGCTCGGCTGCTAGCCCATGGCGAGGAGGTTAATTATAGATTATGTGACATATTCATGTATTAATTTTTAATAAATATATACAATGCATGGTTTCGTGGGGGATCGAACCTGGAACCTTTAGGGGGGAGTGCAATGTCTATCCACTAGGCTAGGCAAGAAATTTAATATTATTTTGAAAGTAAAATATTATTTAGGTTAAATTGTAATTGAAATTAATTTTATTTATTTTAAAATTATGTATCAATCATAACAATAATTAATATAATAACAATTTAATTAATTTTTATATGGTTTCTTATACGAAATACGTTTGTTGAAGAGAATATATAAAAATATTTGAGTTGGTTTTAAAATATAAACATATAAATATTAAGATTTACACCTAAATTATTGATAGAATTATCCTTTATGTGATAATTATTTACTATACTGTCAATGCAAATTTTACCTCCACAAGAAAAGTTAAAACAAATATCAAGTGTAAAATTTTTTACAAGGTAAAATTTTGCTAACACATATTATGCCAAGATTGCATATTAGTCTTTTTACTTTAATTTGTTCACTTTAAGTTTATGTACTTTCTATTCAAAAAAATATGTACTTTTTAAATTTTGAAATTTCGATCGTGACATGAATGATAGTCTTTAAATATGTTAAGTAAAACTTTTGATTTTATTCTTTTGTTCAATCATTTTTAGTCATTGTAATTTAATCATATTGCCGTTGTCCCGTTTGGATTAGGATTGAAGTTTTAAATTTTCAAAAATATAGGGACTAAAATTGATCAAAATAGAATGACTAAAACAACAATTTACACATAGTGTAGAGACTAATAGAATTATTTTACCTTTTGATAAACTAGTTTATGCCTTTATGGTAACTTCAATTTTTTATAATTGTTATTATTACTATAATTATAAAAATAAATTTATTATTGTGACAATAAATAACTTGTCATTAAGTTTATTCTTTTATTGGTGACAAAATTTATCACAACAAAAGTAAAATTTTAAGTGACAAACAATTGCATTGTCACAACAAATATCAAAGTATAATGATCACTTTATATATCGTCACTATCATGTGTAAAAGTTTTAGTGGCAATGAAATTTGTGTCACAGTTATAGACTTACAGTGAGAATTTAATTGTGAAAAATATAATTGTCACAATTACTAATATAATAGTGACCAAATAAAAATACATCACAATTACTTATGCTAATAGTGTCGCACAAAAAATCTGTCACAAAAGTTTAATATTTGTGACAAAATTACTGCTAGTCACTGCCAATTTGTCACTAAAAGTCTATATTCTTGTAGTGTATGTTTAACATAAACTTTGTATCCCCAAATTTTCATAAAAGACATACTAGGACGTTTCACAGTCTATATCTTATACAATGTCTTTTGAACTGATTTAGATAGAATACGATTTAGTGTGAAAGCAGTTATTTTAATGCATGTCCCAAAAAAAACTGAAAGATCAACGTGACTCGTCATTGATCGAACCATGTCTAACGGTGTTCAATTTTTTATTTTCGAAAACTCCATTCTATTACGGAGTACCAGGAGGTGGGAGACAATCCCACATTCCTTAAGATGCTCACCAAAATCAAAGCTTAAGTTTTCTCCTCTTCGATCTGATCGAAGAGCCTTAATCCTTTTTTTAGTTGATTTTGTACTTCATTTTAAAAATTTTCGAACTTTTCAAGGGCTTCAGATTTATGATGCATTAGGTAAATGCACTTATATCTACTAAATTTATTTATGAAAGTAATAAAGTATTAAAACCCTCCTTTGGCTTGTGTATTCTTTGGTCAACATACATCACTATGTATTAATCTCAATAAATCACTTACTCGTTCACTTTTACCATTAATAAGAGCTCTGGTCATCTTTCCCAATAAGTAAGGCTCGCATAATCAAGTTGTTCGAAAACAAATGAATCTAAAAATCTATCTTTATGGAATTTTGAAATGCGTTTTTCTCTTATGTGACCCAAGTGACAATGCCAAAGATAAGTTTGATTAGAGCCATTTGTTTTTTATCTTTTCGTATTTATGTTGTAAATTGAATTCTCTTGATCCAAAATATAGATGTCATTTATTAATTGTGTCACACCATAGAAAATATTATCGAAATAAAATAATAACAATTATTCTTAATAAATATCACAAAACCAATTTTGTCTAAACAAGAAATCGAAATGATGTTTTTTAGTTAAACTAGACACAAAATAATAATCCTCTAAACATAAATTAAGTCCACTAGGCAACGATAAAGTATATGTTCCTATAGCTAATGCAACAACTCTTGCTCCATTACCAATCCGTAGCTCCACCTCTCATTTTCTCATATATTTTTACTCTTTTGTAGTCCTTATACAAATGTAAAAATATGAGAGCCACAACTGGTATCCAATACCCAAGAATTAAGTGTTGATAAATTAATATCAATAACATAAATATTTGAGGCAGACGCTCTACTTTCATTTGCCTTCTTAATTTTTTCAAGATAAATGAGGTAGTTCCTTTTACAATGACATATCTTATTACAATAGAAACATTTTCTTTAAAGTGGCAAGTCAATATAGTTTACGCCATTCAACTTGTCCTTTTCAAAGACCGATCGCAATGATAACAAATTTGTATTTTTCATAATAAGTCTACAACAATAAAATATAGATTTTGAGTACGTTTACCAAGTTTTTTTATAAAAAGTCTCTATACTTCCACTACTTTTATTAAATTTAATAACCCTCAAATATTAATGTCGAAAATACTTTCTATAAAGTTTTTCTAGTAGGCAAGGATTCAAATTTCACATTCTCTTAAGTCAGTTTTTGCTTTTCCCTTAATATTATGGCCTGTCTAGGTAAGCAACACTTGTTAATTACATCTTATGTATCTCTTTCATTTGGTGAACAACTTTTGTTCATAATCATCTTATGATTATCCAAATAACTAACTTTTAGATTTTCTAATCATATTAGAGTAACCTAGTTAAGTCTTTAACCAATATTACAATCAACGAATATCAATTTCTTATTCTTCACGTTTGGCCAAGATAGATACAAGTACCTCGCTTTAACGGAACCTATATTGTATCGATCCATACTTTAACGAAGGTTAACATTGGGAAGCAATAAAAGACATAATATTTTATTGAGGATTTTTGTTATTATCATCTCACCATTTAACATTTGATCTTATCAATTAACTAGCATGCGTCTCATACATTCATTTTATCACATACATGAAATACAATAAATATGAATGCAATAGTTATAGCCCATATCCTAAGGTGGCATGTCCCAAGTCAATGGGAGAACAAAATTATTCTTAGGATAAAAACACTTCTCAAGCATCTTTTTGTTGGCCTACACTTCTATTCCTTAAGTTCATGCTTCTTCGTATAGATTACAATTTCAGAAATTTATTTTACATACGATGGAGTAAGATGACAAGAGAATTACAATAGAAGTAGAGAAAGGCACGACACGTAGACCGTATTTATAAAACCTTATAAATAAAACTAAATGAGTCATTGGACTATAACCATGCATTCCAAACACCATGCATATCAAACATAATAACGACGCTGCTTGTTATTAAGGTCTTATCATATTGTTCCTACGCAAGAGTCAAGCCATTTGCAGGGTTTTAAAAGGGCAAATCCCCCTGCAAGGTTTCGGCGGACCAATAGCGACTAACGGGGTTGCTGGTGCACGATCAACGACAGGTAAATTTTAAGATCAATGACTTAATAGATGTATAAAAATTTTACGATTTGATAACTTTTGTCAATATTATCACATTTTTCAGAATTTTGAAATCCACGAGATTTTTACTAAAACAACTCTTGTTACTTTCCCGCACGAAATCTATAGATTAATCATTAGTCTAATATATAATATTGGTTTTTCAGAATTGGAAAATAACTCATGTATGTCAACACTTAACATCTAAAACCATAAAACTTCATATTGAATATGTTAACAATTAACATATAATATTTCAAACCTATAGACAAAGATCTTGATGATTAACTCTTAATCATCAATCTTATGAACATTTTTTAACAGTATTAACAGATTACCCATGATTGAATAGATTTGCTCATACAAATATCATATATTCGCTAAATAAATCAAAAAATAACATGTATCTCATACAATTACATCACCCAAGTAATTAAAACCCGAATTCGTATCGTACAAGTGTGTAAAACTAATATTTGATTTTGATATAACAAACAATCTAAGGACTAAATTGCAAAGTAAATAAATTTTTAAGTAATCAAAATACTTATATTTGACAAGTAAAATTTATACTTAAAATTTTTTGAAGTCAAAACTTAAATCCCATAATTTTTTCTAAGTGTTTCAAAGCTAAACTATACAAAATTTCCTAGGCGTTTCGAAACACCCCCAAAGTGTTTCGATGCGTTTTGCCACTGGAAACGTTCGTTTTGATACAACCTTTATCTAGGCTTTTGATTTTTAAATGTTGTTTCGAAATAGCTCATACCCATTTCGATACAGGGATTAAGTATTTTCAAAATCGAGCATTAAATGAATTGGTCGTTACTTTTTAGAAACAGACTTTTGAAAATTTGGTTAAGTGTTTCGATACACCCTTAGGTTGTTTCGAAATACCAATTTACAGTTTCAAAACGTTTCGATACAGCTTTTATTCGTTTCGATACGTCTTTTTTTCATTTTACAGTTTCAAACTGTTTCGATACGGCCTATAGCCGTTTTGATACGAATCCTTTTTACACACAATGACTCTTTCTTTTTTGTGTCCGTTTCGATACAAGGCCTCATGTTCTGAAACGAGTAGTTGCAGAACAATATTTATGGAGGGAAAAGAGAGCCTCGACGGCTTTATTGATGATCTCAACTACCCAAACGGCAAGAAATCAATGAGAAGGTATAAAAACAAGTCTCCAAAGCACCAGCAACAACTATTGAACCTTCAAACAACATCAAAGCATTTATTCCAAACCCTTGAGCATATCAGAGTCAAATTGTGTACCCAACTTGTAGAATTCTTAATTGTTCATCTTTCTTTCAAGTTTGGGGAGTGTTGGTTTGTAATTGGGCAATATATTAGTCTTGTGAGAGATGCATTTCAAATTGCCTTTTGTTCTTTGTAATTAAGAGTCTTGTCATTCAATCTTTGGGTAGAGAGATTGGATTTGTAAATGTTGTCTCCTTAGCCTAGAAAAGAGGAAGAACAAATTAGTGAAGAGTTTGTTGAAAATCCTTAGTGGAAGCTAAGGTGGTGAATGTAGAGCTTGTTTAGAAGCTTGAACCACTATAAGTGCCTTATTTTTCATTTTTAATTGTTCCTTTTGATCCTTTCATTTTTAAAAGTGTCAATTCACCCCCTCTTGGTCATATCGGTTAATTCAATCCACTTAACAAAATGGCTATGATCCCACTGTTGGGTCACGCATGTACACCCCATGACGTAGCGGAAAAATTATCTGGCGATTACCATCAGAGATCTATGTACGAGGAACGAATTGGGGTGAATAAGGGTGAAAAATTACCTATTTAAAATCTAAAATTCTAAATTCGGAGAAGATAGATATTCTATCATGATTTCACAATGTCGATTCCTAAGTCGCAACAATAACGCTCCGACCTCTACGTAGTTCACCCAATTGAAACGTGTATATAAAAAATTCTCTAAACCATTTAGAAGGGAACAAGCATATAAAAACTCTCTAAACTATTTAAAGGGTTTTCCCCAAAAGCCTTAATGATTGCTAGATCTCTCATACTTTTATATAGCCTTTGAAATCCTAATTTAACTCACATTAGGATTTAATATATATATTAAATATATATAATCCTAATTCAACTTAATTAGGATTTCAATATATATTAAATATATATAATTCTAATTCAACTTAATTAGGATTTCAATATATATTAAAGGGATGAGATCAAGTTAGACTATGTAAAACTCAACTAGTTTTACACTAATCTATGACCATTAGATTAGTGAAATGAATGGATGAAATTAGAAATAGGATATGTGAAGATTAACACTTGAAAAAAAGTAATAAGTTAATCTTATGCATCCATTTCACTTATCTAATGGTCATGAATTAGTGTAAAACTAGTTGAATTTTACATAGTGTAAGTTGATCCTAACCCTATATTAAATATATATAATCCTAATTTAACTTTAATTAGAATTTCAATATATATATATTAAATACATATATAATCATAATTCAACTTAATTAGGATATATATATATATATATATATATATATATATATTAAATATATCTTAATTCAATTCAACTAGGATTTCAATATTTATATATTAAATATATAATACCAGTTTAACTTTATTGAGATTTTAATATATATATATATATATATATATTAAATATTAAATATATATAATCCTAATTCAACTTAATTAAGATTTTAATATATTTTGATTTAAACTGAATTATATTATTTATATATTAAAAGAGACATAATTACAATAATTATTTTTCTTTTAATATTTACCCAATAGTTAAATTATATATATCAAATATATATTAATTTAACTAAATTCGTGTACAACAAATTTGTACATTTATAATTTGTTTAATATATGTTCATTTCAACTGTGGGTGTGACCTTGTATGTTTATGTAACATTAATAGTAAATATTAGAACATTTCTAATATTACAAACAATGAGTGATATCTAGCAATATGTCATTGTCACCTAAGTTACAAGAAATCATGATCCGACATAACCTTTCGTGATTAACTCTATTTATGTATTACATCGTTTTATCCTTTATATCTAGATTGGGCACAAGTCATGGAACAGTCACACTTGTATAGTCCATCTAATATTTCTTGATATCTTGAGTAGACTATTATAAACGAATAACTATTATATCTCATATCAACTTATTCGAGCATGGCCATGCATTTCTAGTCTCACTCAATCAAGTGGCCTACGATATTACTCATATTATGTAGGAGGGACAAATCCTATCTTGATCAACCATATTCCACTACATAGATTGTGACATGTCCAATACCAGTCTTTATAGTGTAGTCAATTATGACACACGTTTGACCATATCAAAATATGTCACTCACGATGTTGAAATAATGATGATCTCAAGTTTGAGGATCATACATGTAGTTATCACTATGAGCAATGTTGTGTCTGTCACATAATAATCCAAGAAACATGCTCATAGCGGGTCAGTCCAGTATGTCGTTTTCTAATATTTACTCATGTATTGATTTTGACATCTCCATGTCAATGACAACACTTTATCATCAATCAACTACATATTAGTCTTAATGCATTATTGTTGTCCATGCCTTCAATAATAATCGACTAAGGATATTTTAAAATAATCATATTATTCTAAGGACTTTATTATAAATTCATATTATTTATGCACGTAGAATTGTAACAAAAATGATAATGATAATGCCTCTTTATAAATAAACAAGGTAAAAATTATAAATGTCATTTATAATCATCTTATGATTGGTCTTTAGGCATACTCTAACAAAATGCCCTAAAATTTTGTTTTTTTTTTCATTATTTCTTTAGCGTTATCATTACACATCAACAAAACAATTGATCGGCAGTTCACCATCCAAAAAGAGCTTATTTGAAGAAAAAAAACATAAAACTTTAAGGTTTAAATTACCAAAAAAAAATATCAAGGGTATAGTTGAAAAATGTGATAAACATTGAGGGCTTCTTTTGCTATTATGCCTTTTGTAAAAGTTTAAATTTTTTTTTTGAACAAAAAGTTTAAACGTAAAGGATAGGGCCTTCAAATTGGTTTTATGGGGGAGAACATTGTAATACGAGACAAAACACTATTCATTTTCCCATAATAAGCCCAAACTGTCGAGTTCTATAAAAACTCCGCACATTAAGCCCGAATTTGTTTTGGTATTAGAAGAGGCTTGGTTTAAATATTAGCCTAACTAGGGATGATCATGGGTCAGGTTGAGACATGTTTTTGATCAATTTGTACCGACCCAAAAAATTTAACTTCTCCATCTAAACTCGATTCGATCCATCTAAACTCGACTCGACTCGATATCTTATGATATTCCATCCGACCTGAATCGAAATTCCATCCGACCCGACATAAATAAAAAATATTTTTTATTATTATTTGATAAAATAGAGAGTCAATTGAAAAAATACAAATAAAGAGGGAGCGTTACACTAATTATTCAATTTTCGTTAGACAAAATATGGAGATAATTGAAATATATATATATATGTATATATATAAAGAGATGAGCATTGTAGCAATAGAATAAAATTAAATTATTATTTTCGGGTCGGGTAGGATATTTTCACCTTAAACCCAAACTCGACCCGATCTTTTCCTAAAAAAATCAGACCCGAACTCGAAATTTTCTTTTAAAAACTCAACCTTATAAGATCGAGTCGATAAAATATAGACCTAAACAGCATTTTGAGCTAAAATTATAGGATTGAATTATTTTTAAAGGTTTGATCAGTCAAATTTATTAATTTAGATGGTTGATAAATAAAAAATTATAATAACAGATGTGGGTTAAATCTTTCAAATCGAAAAAAAAAAACTGCTAAGAATGAATTTTTGGGCTTAGAGAATTTGACATTTGAGTTGTAAGGCCTCTTTTATGCTTAAAAATTACAAAAAGTCTCAAAATAATCTAAATTTAACCCTTAGTTGTTCAACTTCATTTTTAATAGTTGTTTTCCTTCAAATATATGAGATATTAAGATTAATACATACGATTCAAATATCATTTAAATTTAATAATTAATCAAATTGTATTAAAAAGAGAATTATATAGGTAAGAAATTAATATATAGATTATTCAAATATGTTTAGTAATGTTTTTAAAAAATAATAATTTTCATAATCTAAATAATATTAATAGATACCAAATATTATAACTAATAAATTGTTCAAATAATTATTGAATATAATCATGTCCTTATATGTTATTTTGCTTGTTCAAAAAATAAAACAACTATCAACTATTGTTAATGTAATCAAACATTTTTATACAATCAGTTAATGCAATCCGCTATCAACTACCAACTGATGTAATCCGCTAGTTGTCAAACATGACCATTAAAAACCTTTCTCACGCGATCAAATCTTGTCATCATGATGAATCGAGAGGATGTTGAGATACGGTCACACTTTTAAAAATTTTATATTCTCATATTGTTTAGACATTTTTTGTTTTTTATTGATGATATGATTTCATACCCTTAAAATTTTGTAATTATAGACTCTTAAATTTCTTATATAATTTTCTAAAAAGTTTATACTATTGAATAGAAATCTCCTGTCCCTTTTTTGTGTTCAATGTATGTCACAATACTAAAAAGTTGAGTTTAGGGTTTAGAGTTTATGGTGTAGGGTTCATATCGAGCAACACAAATAGGAAAAGACACGGCCAATCATGTAAACTGAGAACAAAAATCGTCTACCCTTTTATGTATCTTTTTATATGACCCTCTACTAATTTTATGTCATGTGTGTTAATAATTTTTTTTATTTATTTGACTGAATGTTAATAATTTCTTTTAAATTGATTTAGTGATTGTTCTTGGTTTATTAGTAATACACTTGGTATAAAATAATTAGAGGAACATATAAAGGGGCACATCAAAAAAATTGACGAATATAATTTACAAACATTCTAAAATCTGTAAAAAAAATCAAAATAAAAAAAATAAAGCCGATATTATATATTGAGACAAAGTACAAACAAAACCAAAACTTTGATGAAAACCCTAATAATAACCTTCCTTTTTCACAGCTAACAAAAACATCCAAACCCCAGCTTTTAATGCTTCATCTTTGACATGCATTCGTTTTTTTCCCTCTCCAAAACACAGAAAAAAAGAGGGTCAGAACATGCAGAAACTGACCCTGCAGAAAGCAAACTGAATTCACAATTATCTCCAAAGTTTTTTACACAAATTCGGAAACATTGGCGTGCTTTGCTGTTCTCATGCAAATTAATCAGTGGTGCTTTCGGGAGGGCTGCTCCTTTGTAAGAACTGGCATTGGAATTTGCCTGAAACGTTAGGGTTTTGATTGCAATGCCAATCATTCCAACATTCACGTGCTCAATTCCAACCTTAATATAATCAAAAGATGCTGGCTCAGTCTCTCAATCATAACCAAAGATTTTCTTACTTGCTTTGCTTTTTTCCCACCTGTCCAAAGACACAACCAGCTTGCTGTAATGTCTCTCTGCATGAAGCTGTACTATTTATTTATGTTCATTCATATCTCTGAAAACCATGTTGAAGGAAGGGATTTCAGACAACCAAGCTGATCCTACATTTTTTGTCACTTCTGTTTAGGATTACATGAAGCTTGAGAATAATAAGTAATGTTAAACAATTCGTACCTTTATTTACTTTGATGATAAAAGTTGAGAGAAGATCTGCCAATTGAATAACAATTCGTACGTTTTTCTATCTCAAAATTGAAAAGTTTTTAAGGGGGAAATTTATCCCAATGTACCGTTTAACATAATTATTTATTGAAACCACCCCTCCAAAAATTATTTGTAGAAACAATCCGATTTCAGCCACGTAGGACAAAAGCTCTTACTGTTTGACGCGCTTTCAGAAAATGATGTTGACTGGACTATGTATATATATTTAACGGTAACCAAAATTATTGGTCACTAAATTATTCTTATTTTCTTATTTTGTTCACTAAACTATTATTTTTGAAAAAATCGTTACTAACGTTATACGTTCTCCTTATTTTGGTCATCTTCTGTTAAAAAACTCAGGGAAAAAACAATAGTTTGATGATCAAAATAGGGAGAAAACGTAATATTAGTGACGATTTTACACAAAATAATAGTTTAGTGACAAAAAAAGCAAAAGTAAATAGTTTAATGACCAATGATGTTGTTACCCTATATTTAATTTCATAGATATAAAACAAAAACATAATATTGATAGAAATTGTGTCTATGATAAAAAAGAAGAAGATAGAATTCGTTTCTACTCGGCTAGTTAATGGATCTCTTATATGTACTTATATTAATGTATGTGTATACATGCATAATTTTCTTTTTTAGATTTTTAATCAATAAAATCACATGCATATATTTATTTAGATAATCCTTTTATGTCAAACACGATATCATAATCACTGGATGATGGATTAGGATCATGCAAACAATATGAATGCAAAAAGGAGGAATACATGTAATCGTTTTTCTCTAGTTGTTTATCACATTCTTTCCTAGTATATATAAGTTTATACCGATTTGAATTTAAAATAATTTGTAGCCATGATCCATGCAGCAAACTTTTCTTATCATACATCTTTTAATATATATTTGAGATGTTGGAGTAAATTAAATTTAAGATGTACAGATGATAAATTTTAGGTATGATAAAAGCTGAACCACACGATTGGTTTTAGATAGCTTAAACATAAAGGCTAAGGGCGAACCTTAGAACATGGAAAGCCGGTGGCCATATCATGATCAGTGGGGTTTCAACTATCATCAGCCGGAAGTGGGATGGCGAGGCCATCTTGGCCATCTTTTCTGCACAATATTTTCCTCACCTCATGTTCAATGGAGATCAATAATCCAAGCACGGTTTTGAAGTTTAGCAATTGCACGAACTAGTGGAAGGCCACTGTTTGCAGCACTGCTGCCTTCACGAATCATCACTGCACGGACGTTATCAGTTTGGATTTGCAGGTATTCTAGACCATAATTCTATGCAATCCGCAAGCCTTTGTATGTATCCCACAATTCAGTTAAATGTATATTTTGGATTTCGAACTCACACACAATAAAAACAACGTAAACACACTTGATCAATTAGTGGATCTTCATTTACTTTTTAAAATAATATGGATCATACCATTATATCATAATGCTTATTCTTGAGTCGTCTATAATTATTGTTTAGTCGCCATACGAGGTTGCTGACGAGTATGGGTGCTTCCGATTGCTTTCTTGAAACATAATATCTCGTTTTTTGTTTGTATAGATTGTAGTTTTAATTGAAGAAAAAATAAATGATTTCGACCAAAAACATGCTGTACATGCAATATGTTATGTGATATATGATTTTGATTTTTTCTGAACTTCGATTTGATCCAATACTCTTAAAATGCTAAAACCATTATCAATTTAGCATACTTTTTCCATCGAATTAAGTTTATGATTGAGAAAGCAAAAAAAAAACATCATGCAAGAGAAACAATGTTGAGATACCATTTATTATTATTATTATTATTATTATTATTATTATTATTATTATTATTATTATTATTATTATTATTATTACTATTATTATTATTATTATTATTATGTCATAAAGTAATCAAATGCCCTTCATAAATGGTCCCTTTACCCTCCCTTCCAATACCATGTTGATATAAAAGGGTACAATGTTAACAAAGTGAAATAAATTTGTCCCTTCCACAAGTAGAGATCACAAATAGGGCGATAGTAAATAGAAATTCTCTTCTGCACTTTTTTTTTATGTTGGTTGATGTGAGCGTATTAAAAAATTAAATTTATGATTTAAGACTAAAATTAAAAAATTAAGGATAGAATTATTTTTTAAGGCTTAAAACTTAATACTTTAGTGGCGAGCGTAGAAAGGAACACACCGATTTTGGTGTCTAGCCTCTAACTATGTTTCTATTGATGTCTTTATTTTAAAATAGTGAGTTTAAAGTTTGAGTTTGTGGCTTAGGGTTAGGATGTAAGAAATTAGAGGTAGGGTATATTTTTTAGAGTTTAAGATTTAAGATATAAAAATTATAGTTAAAACTTAAAATTTAATTTTTAAGTATTTTTTTTTAGTAAAAAACATATAAAGAGCCAAAAAAGAACATTGACCCTAAATCCATAATTTGTTTGTATATAATAAATATCATCAACTTCTTTTAACTACCCTGATCCACCAGACCTAACACATCGACCCATTTATTATTACTAGATAGATGCAAATCCCTTTGGTTTTGAAACATTTAATGTAAGAAAAAACAAACTTTATATGGTATTTTTTGGCTGTTTGATGAACTAACGAGTCATTTTCTTAGAAACCCAGAAACCAGACATGAATCTTTTCCGGGAAATTAAAATTAGATATAGGCAGGAAAAAGAAAATTGACTGTTGTGATCTCAGAATATTTGGAACATATATACTTATCGGCAATGGAGAAGTCACCATCATCTAAGCAGCAGAATCCAAGATTAATTAATGGTAATAAAGCATCATCTTACAGACATGAAATGGAAACCTTAGCTGATCTAATCACCAGTCATTTTCTAAGCTTACACATAATGCCGACATACTTGGATAATGGAAAATTTCTCGACTTGTTAATTAGAAAGTCCACATGCAATCGAACTCAGATGGACCAATGGAAATCTTGGCGCCGGCACTAGCACCGGAAGCATTGTTGCCCTCCTCGGATACAGCGCCAAAGGTCAACGGGGAAACGCCGTGAAGTGGCAGTGCGGCCAGTGTTGGCTGAGAGAAGAATGGGAAGTGCAAATTCTCATGCAGAGACTTCAAGCTTGGAAATACTGAACCACCGGCATTCTGTGAATACCTCGGGATAGAATCGAAACTGTTGTTGATCATTTGCGGCTGTGGCGGCGGCAATGCGAGGTCAAAACCAGGGTGGAAGAGAGGAGGGGTGGTTGTGGCAGCAGCGGAGGTGGTGGAGAAACAGGACACGTGCTCAGATTGTGTATGGCTGTCATAGGAGCAGCTGTCACGGTCGGTGAGGGAAACGGCGGCGGCGGCGGGATCAAGAAGAGGCGGAAGGGAAATTGAGGAAGGAGAACTCGGTTCATGGTATAGCGCAACGGAGGCGTTTAAGCGGCTCCTCCTCCCTCCACCGCCATTGCTGCTGCTTGCCCCATTGCCGGCGCCGCTACTCTTCTGAAACACCCTAGATATAACCCACTCATCCTGCAATAAAAAAATCATGCATCTCAGCTAAATAGCGAATGTAACAGCGAAGCCAATCAATATTTGTAAACACAGATTATTGAGTTTCAGTTCATCGAACAAGTAAAAACCATTGCTTCAACATACAATTTCACAATGAAATGGAATAATGATCCAGAAAATGTGGATAATTCACATCCCAAAGAAGACAAAGGGTTTTACATTTGTCTGCAAGGCACAGTGCAGACGCCATTATGAACCCAACATACCTTTAATGAAAATAAACACCATAAATAGCAGCAACTAACTACTGTGACATACACCATTGCAAACAGTTTATCAGACAAAAAGAAGGTGACCTTAGAGCTTCTGGAGAGATAATGGTAAGCAAATTTGCCTTCAAGTCGATATTCATGCATCACCCAGTTGCTCTTTTCACCTTTAGGAGCTCTTCCCCTATAAAAAACAAGAGTTTTCTTCATTCCAACAAGTGCACACGTCTTCGAGCTATAAATCTCCCTGTCTTTCCCCGTCGCCTTCCAATAACCAGCCTCGGTTGCTCGGTTAGTTCTCAACCCCGTAGGGTACTTTCTGTCTCTTAAGCTGAAGAAATACCACTCTTTCTCTCCCATCTTTGCTTTCTCTGCCAAAAAACAAAAGTTATAAACACAAGATTACATGAACGAATTCATATGAGATGATGATTACATACCAGGAAGCTCCCAAGGCTCACACTTGTTAAGATCAACTTCAGCTATAGCTCTACCGGTGAAGCTACTATCAACAACTTTCTTCAACAAATAATAAGTAATGAGCTCCTCATCGGTTGGATGGAAACGAAAACCAGGTGGCAAATGAGTAGAACTGTTGTCAAAATGATGGGAAATGTCCATTTTCAAACCCCAAAAGTCAAAACAAGCTTGAAACCCTAAGCTTCAAAGACCAGAGCTGAACATAATGAAATGAAAGAGAGAAGAAAAGTGGAAGGAAAAGGAAGGGGGGGAGGGGTTGATATATTGGGGGGAAAGGGGATAAAAATGAGAAGATAAAAGGGGGAAATCTGGAGCTGAGAAGATCTGTGTTGCTTTCTCTGCAGTGTTCTGTAGGGAAATCTTTCTCTTTTCTAGCTCTAGGGGGAGAGGAGGGGGTGATGTATGGGGGATTAGAGTATGCGTGCGTGCGTGAGGAAGTGTGCAGGTATTCCCTGTCCTGTCAGTGCAACAAAAAATGAAAGAAGAAAGGTAATTTTGTAAAAGAAAATTATTTATTTTGAGGGTATTATTATTGTGAAAAGGTAATGTGAATCGATAAAGCTGTTTCATATCTCTTGTTGTCAGAACAGTACAAAGATTAAAATTATGGATAAAGCTTTCTAAAGGGAGGCCTTCAATGAAACCAAGTCTTATTAATTTCAAGCTGGGAAAATGGCCGACGAACTAGGCAATAACTCAGGCGACGTGGGGGTTACTGGTTAGTGACCAACCCGCTTTACGGCCATGCAGTCGGCCACCACCGCTGAACCAAAGCCATTTTGCAACAAAACCCAGTTCGAGGCATGGTCTCGAGGATCTGGATGGTGGAAGGTCCAGTTATCCTTAGAACCATGTGGATTTCTAAAAATTAGAAGCGGACCGAGTCATGATTGAAGATTGGAAGTAAAATATAAATATTTAAAAGTGAAAATAAATTCATAAATAGACTATTTTTATAAAAAAAATTATACAAAAAGATAAAAGTAAAAAATAAAATTTCTTAGGATCCCCACCCCATGTAGATCCACCCCTTATTGCTAGGTTATAATGTTGTTGTGATGTGAAAATCTGATTAACAAAATTTAACCAATAATAAATTTAGGTTTATAACACAAAATACAATCATTGAACTATAAATTTTAATCAAATTTTCTTTGGTCCTTTTCAGAGATCAAATTAACTCCTAGATTGTTTTATATTAAAGCTTCGTTTTTTATTGCCGTCGGACTCAATTTGCTGTGAAAAAGTTGCGGCGCTAAAAATTTTGAAAAATTGGCAGTGAAATATCTAACATTTGAGGCATAAATTCTAGCAAAAAAAAAACAGTGACATGATTTTGTCAGACCGTTTAGCAATGCTTCAACGTTTGGGTACGAAATAGTTGTTCTGACAACAATAGAAAACGAAGCCTAAGTTGAATTTTGAATTTTTTTACGCGTTAAAATAACTCTTGAACTAATAAGTTATAAAAAAAAAATAAGGGTCAATTTAATTAAAATCATCGAGATAAAGGACCAACCCAAAAAATTTAAGGGCAATTTTAACTCATGAAAAAGGAATACTATATTAGAACACAAATATAATAAATAAGTTGGCTCAAATCCCCTTTCCAACCGCAACTAATAGAAAACATATGTTGTTTTTTGGTGTTTTATTTATGTTTTTACACTAGAAAAGACGTAAAGTTAAAAAATGTCTATATCGTTTGACTAAATAATTATTTTTTTACTCCTATTCTTTTTTATCCAATTTAACACCCAACGTTTTATTTTTGGTCAAAATGTTAAAATCCTATTCTAGGGTTTATCGCGATTTGAGAATTTTGGAGAAGAGAGAAGATCGAGTTCTTGAAGAAAAAGAATAAACATGTTGTTTGTTTTATGAAACTGTTTTAATGAATACAAGCATGAAACGAAGCGTTCTCACATTGACTTTAACTAAGAACAAGGGTCCTAATATATACTATACAAGAAATAAGTCAAGAACCTACAACTAATATAAACAGAAAATAAACGGAATTCTATTAGTCCCTCAAGTTGGAGCATATATGTTATGTATGCCCAACTTGGAAATAAAAGAATGAAACAAGAAGCTTGGTAAAGCTTTTGTCAAAAAATCTGCAATCTAGTTATTCGAAGTGACATGTAGCAACCGTATTAGACATTGATGAACCTTTTCTCGTACAAGATGACAATCAATCTCGATGTGTTTTGTTCTTTCATGATGAACAAGAATTTCTACAAGTTGAATGGCAGAAAGATTATCACAGAAAAGGTTGGCAGGTGTGAAAGGAATTTGAAAATCTTTAAGTAAATAAAACAACCAGTGCAATTCACATGTAACAGATGTAAGGGCTCGATATTCAGCCTCACTTGAAGAACAAAAAATTGTTTGTTGCTTTTTAGATTTTTAGGATATTAAAGAATATCCTAAAAAGATACAAAAACCAGTGATGAATTTCTAGAGTCTAGATATGAAGCCCAATTAAAATCAGAGAAGGCTTGTAGCTTAAGTTCATTGTTTGCGGAAAAGAATAAGCCTTGTCCTGTGGTACTCTTAAGATACCTTAGAATTCTATGGGCTGCAGCAAGATGAACAGTAGTAGGACATGAAAGGTACTGAGATAATTGTTGAACAAAAAATACTACGCCAGGTCTTGTATTGGTAAGATAGAGCAATTTACCAATAATTTTTTTTATAATGAGTAATATCATCAAGATGAGTACCAGAAGTTTTAGTTATTCTTTGAGAACTTCTAGTGACAATAATAGGAGTAGATGTAGGTTTAGACTCAAGGAAATCAGTCTCAGTAAATAACTCAAGAGTATACTTCCTTTGACAGATATTAATACCAAAATTGGACCTAACAATTTCAAAGCCTAAAAAATATTTTAAATCTCCTAAATCTTTTATTTTAAAATTAGTATGTAAATTTTTTTTATTAAATCAATTTGTTTAGTATGGGGACCAGTTAATATAATATCATCCACATATACAGCCAAGGCAATAAACTCTTTGTCTGAACTTTTAGTGAATAAATTAGTATCTGCAATTGATTGTTTAAAACCTTGTCCAATAAAAGCCATTGTTAATTTCTCATTTCACTGTCTACTTGCTTGTTTTAGACCATACAAACTCTTTTTTAACTTACACACTAATCCAAAATTTTTATCAGTTGAAAAATCAGGGGCATATCCATATACACTTCTTCATGTAAGGAGCTATGAAGAAATGCATTATTGACATTTAGTTGTTGTAACTTCCAGTTTTTTAAGCTGCAATGGCCACCAAGGTTCTAATGGTGGTCATTTTAACAACAGGACTAAAAGTATTTAAGAAGTCAACATTAGCCTGTTGAGTATAACCTTTAGCAATTAAACGAGCCATCAAATTTTAGCTTAGTTCTAAACACCCATTTACATCCTACAGTTTTCTTATTAAGAGGTAAAGAAACTAGATCCCATGTATTATTAGACTCAAGAGCTAAAATTTCTTTTTTCATAGCATTTCTCCAACACTCATGAATCATAGCTTGCTTATATGTTTTAGGTTCAGATAAAACATCAACATTACAAATAAAAGAGTGATGTTGATCAGAAATGTTATTATAAAATAAAACATTACCTATAGAGTGAGAAGACTTTCTAGTTTTGGGAAGACTAACCTCAAAATCTTAAAACTTCTGGGGAAGTTTAACATTTCTAGAGGGCCTAGATGCAGGCACATTCTGATTACTAGATGCAGGCACATTTTCATTAGTAGTAGTCTGAGATTTGTTAATATGATCAATATGATTAGTATTGATATCATCTATAGGCAAGACAAAAGTGTCACAATTAGACAAAACAAAATCAGTAGCAGACTTATTAGTTTTAATAAAAAGAAAAACAGACTCATTGAAAATAACATCCCTAGAGATGAAAACTGACTTAGTTTGTAAGTTGAATAACATATAACCTTTCATATTTTGAGGAAATCCTATAAAAGTACATTTAATGGCTCTAGGGTCCATTTTAGTTTGTATCTTAGGTAAATATGAAGCATAGGACAAACACCCAAAGATCTTAAGATTGCATTTAATGGCCCTAGAGTCCATTTTAGTTTGTATCTTAGGTAAATATGAAGCATAGGACAAACACCCAAAGACCTTAAGATTGCAATGCTAAGTATTTTATTATAAAGCATCTCATATGTAGTTTTATTATCCAAAATAGGAGTAGAAGTTACATTTATCAAGAAACCAACATGTAAAATACAGTCTATCCAGAAAATTAGAGGTAAATCAACATGCAATCTTAGAGACCTAACAACACTAAGTAAATGCTGATGTTTCCTTTCCACTACACTGTTTTGCTGAGGTGTATGAACACAAGATGTTTGATGCAAAATTTCTCTTTTCTTAAAAAAAAATTAACCATTTTGAATTTCTGACCATTATCAGATCTGACACATTTTATTTTCTTAGAGAATTGAGTATTAACAAGGTTACAAAAATCAATCAACAAATTTCTAGCATCAGATTTAACATTCATAGGAAATATCCAAACAAATCTGTTCATATCATCAACTATTGTTAAGAAATAGTTATGTCCATACAAGCTTTTTACAGGGAAAGATCCCCATATATCAACATGTATAACATCAAAAGCTGGAACAGAAGTGGAAGAACTAACAGGGAATGGTAACCTCTTATGCTTAGCTAAAATACAAACATCACACTTTGACACATCACCAACAGGTATAACACTATTCATTTTTGAAAAGAAAAACATCCTACGGCTAGATGGATGCCCTAATCTAGCATGCCATGTATGTAAAGAATGAGAAGAAGATGATACTACACATATATCACCAGCAGACTCAGTAAAATCTTCCAGCTGATACAATCCCTTGACAGTCCTATCTGTACCAATCATCCTCCAAGAAGAAACATCCTGCATTAAATAACAATCTTTAGAAAAGATAACAAAAATGTCAAGATTCAAAGTTAACTTACTAACAAAAATTAAATTAAATCTAAAGAAAGGAATATGTAACACTTCTTTTAGAATTAATCCATTATTTAAATGAATATTTCTTATATGCAAAACTTGTACTAAAGTATCATTTGGCAGTTTATCAAACTTTTCTTTAATTACAGTATATGAAGCAAATAAACCCAAATTATTACTTATATGGTCAGTTGTTCCTGAATCAATGATTCAAGAGAGACAACAAGAAGAAGAACAAGAAAGAATTATACCTTATAACATGGTGGATATTCATGTTTTTTATAGCATTTTCAATAGAATGACCAGCAATCCCACAATAAGTACATAAAGGTTTTCTATTGGCAGAATTAGGATAAGACTTCTTTTGATACCTATTTGAGTTTCGGTCAACAACGAAAATATTGGACTCACAAGGAAAGTATTGACAGATCGTTCATGTTGAATAATAATCGAAAAGATTTTGTGAATTTTCGGAAAAGGCTTAACCATAAGGATCTGAGATTTTGGGACAACAAAAGACTCATTTAAATCTCGAAGAAACCTTAAAACAAAATCTTGTTTTCTAAATTTAATTGCATCGCAGAAACAAGAAGACAAAGGCCTTAAAACACACAACTCATCCCAAATAATCTTCAGCTAAGTGTAAAATGTAGTAACATAATTAATACCTTGAGTTAGGGAAAAAACTCTTGCTGCAAATCAGAGACACGAATGATGTCTCCCTGGCTAAATCGGTCGCACAAATCAACCCACAACTCGTAGGCGGTGTCGAACCAGAGAACGGATTGAGCAATCTCAGGGCTAATCGCTCGTTGAAGCCAACTAAGAACGAGGTTATTACATTTAACCCACGCAAGATAGATGGCATCATCTTCACGCGGTTCTTTCAAAGAACCATTGACAAATTGAAACTTATTTTTTGAAATCAATGTCATGTGCATTGATCATACCAAGAATGGTAATTGTTTCCAGTGAGAAGAACGGAGGTTAAAACGAGAGATGGTTTTCACTAGGATGAATATAGAATTCATCTGAAGGATCAAGAAGACGGAAATGAGTAGTAGAATCAGAAGAAGAGTGCGTCTCGGAAGATCCAACTGATACCATGTTGAAATCCTATTCTAGGATTTATCGCGATTTGGGAATTTTGGAGAAGAGGGAAGATCGGGTTCTTGAAGAAAAAGAATAAACGTGTTGTTTGTTTTATTAAACTGTTTTGATGAATACAAGCATGAAACACAACGTTTCTCACATTGACTTTAACTAAGACCAAGGGTCCTAATATATATTATACAAGAAATAAGCCAAGAACCTACAACTAATATACAACTAATATAAACAAAAAATAAACTGAATTCTTTTACAAAATGATATATCTGCGGATGAAAACTGTTATTCAATTGACGATAAACAACTTGAAATAACTTAACAGAATAACGCGTCAGAAGAAAAAAAATATTTTATGTTTTATACAATCTTATAAAAAATATTTTTTGGTTGATGTGTCATTATGTAAAGTCACCATATTTGTTTATATTACATTGCTATAGCGGCGTGCACTCCCATGTAGGTTTGTCATGTCATTTTAAGTTGTTTATCGTTAGTTGACTAATAGTTTTCATCCGTAGAGAGACCATTTTGACCCAAAATAAAACATTAAGGATTAAATTGGTTAAAAAAGATTATGAGCTAAATGACTATTTAGTCAAACATTAGGGGTATTTATGATATTATGCCCTAAAATGAGGTTTAGGGTTAGTGTAAGCTGTATTTTTAAGGGTTAGAGTTTAGAATTTAGAATTAAGACTTAAAATTTAAATTATTAATGACCACATATAGAAATGAGCACCCTAAAGGTCTAAAAGAACAACTTGTTATCTTTGATTTATTTTAATTCGAATAAAATTATTAAAAAAAATACATGTTAACGGTTGACATGAGAATGAAAACTAAAGTGAAAAAAAAGTTAGCATGGTTATTAAAATTTAACGGTTGATAATTAAAATAAAAATATGATATTAACGATGTTTTCATAAAATTAATAGTTTGATGATTAAAATAGAAAATAATTGATGATTATTGATATAATTTTTCTTAATGTTTTTAGGTTGTGTACGATTACGAATTTACAAATGAAAGGTATGGTACAATGTCGATGTGTTCATGATAATAGGATAATATGTACATGTAACATATGGACCGAATAAAATGGATTCGTATTAAAAATATGAGTAAAGCTAAAATTTATTTATTTAGATAATTGAGTATGATATTTTATTCAACTTGATTCAAATTTCAACAAGAAATATGGGAAAGGCAAGGTTAGGCGTGTTTATCGAGCGAGTCGATCGCGAGTTGAGTAATGTTTAATTCGTGCTCGTTAAAAAATTTCATTGATCGACTTGATTTGTTGCTCATTAAGCTCGCTAAAATTTTATCTTATTTTTTAAAATATAGATAAAATCTAGTGATATTATTAAAGCTTAATATAAACCTACAAACTCAAGAAAAAAAAACGTGAGGACTGAGGAGATAAATAAAATAACCTGTCAAGACTGAATTAGAGATGAAGTTGATATTTTAGAGTGAAACTCTTATCGTATCTTTTTATATGAAAAATAAAGATTTTTTTCTCTTTTCTACTTTTTATACAAAATGTAATAATAAAAGAAGAAGAAAAAAAGAAACACTTTAATAAAAAGGAAAAGCTGATTATTATAATTTAATTTATTATTAGTACAAATTAACTTTTAAATTTTTGGTTAAATATAAAACGTTTTAAAAAATTAAAACTAAATATTTTATTAGTAAATTACCTAGCAAGTCATGAATTTTTTTTAGAGTTTTCAACTATCGTTTAAATTTCTTGGAACATAATTTTTTAAGGTAGCCACTAAATATCATTTAAATTTTTTTTTATAAAAAATAAGTTAAGATTTCAAGTTGAACTCTAGTTTGAGTCGAGTCAACTTGAGTTTAGCGTTAATCGAGTTTTAACCGAGTCAACCTCGAACTTTTTGCGAGAACTCAATAAGCACCCTTTGGCAATGTAGCATAATATGAACAAAAATCTTCAACCCTTCCGGTATTAATTTTATGCTCAAAAACTAAAAAATTAAATTTTAATCATAATTTTAAATTTTAAATCTTAAACGATAAATCTTAGGCCTTAAAAAAGACCTTATCTCTAAATAAACTCTAACACTAAACATAATTTTTTAGCATGCGACATTAATTAATATGGCTCAAAAAAACATAAGATTTATATTCAGCAAATGATATTTTATTTTGACCTTCCCGCGATCTTTTATATTTTATTTTAATTCTTGCTTCTAGGCATGTGCACTTGTATCTATATGTAATGGTGTGGGATTTCCCCCTATTTTTTTAATACAAAATGTGAATTTGCTTTCATTTGGCTAAGAATTGCCGACAGGTTTAACCATGTTAATGGTCTGTTGTTATCAGAGCATGTTTGATTAATTAAAGACATGGATTTTTTATTATACATTTTATAATTAAAGACGATGATAGTATTAGTTTAAGAACTATATTTCTGATATATAAACCATGTAAAAAAATATACAATTTTTTATTTAAATTATTTTAAAAATAACCCCTCCCATGTTCTTGCGGATCTTTGTATGTTTTTTCTTGAGGATTGTTTTTACTTACCATGATGCACTCTTTTTCCTCTAATTTAGGGTAGAGAGATTTTTTAAGGAGGCATATGGTAGGTTGTATGATTTTTTTACCCGCCGAATAAAATTATACGTTATTGATAAAAAAAACTTTTTTAAACTAAAATTTATACAAACTCTTATATTCAAAATATTTTTCTTAAAATATTGATTTTAAACGTCGAAATCAAATAGTTCAAATTGTGGAAAAGTCAAGTGATGGCCCCTACCTATTGTTTTTTGCTGGATTTAAATGTTGAGTACTGAATTAGGTGAATTTCTCAGGTAGCCAAACATTAAAATAAAACAAACAAATGTTTCTGAAATTTTCAGACTCAAATATGCCCATTAACAAAAGTAAATCAGTCTTAAACACAAGCTTAGGTAAAATGTTAAGATTTTTTTTAAATTTAGTCGGTTATCATAAATTCAATCTGCGCTTATAAAATTTGTAATATCTTTCATATAAATTAACATAACACGAAAGATAAAACAATTTTATACAACTATTGACAAATAAAAATTTATACAGAAAGTATGGATTTATTTATAATTAGTGTCGTCTCAAAAAGAAAGTAATACGTGTACCCGTTTAGGGTCTCTATTATTTACTTTTAAAGCTTTAACAATTTTTTAACCGGCAATTTTGTAAGTTAATGATTGCACATTATTATTTTAGTTGTATTTAAGATGTTTTCTTAAAAAAGTAATGTTTAAAAAAGTTTAATCATATTTCTATAGTTTATTAATAAAATATTAAATTAATCGTTAAAAGTAATGACATATGTTTTTATTATATAAAAATTTATTTTTAAATTATCGTTTATAATCTCGAAAATGTCCGAAACGACTTTATTTATAATTAAGACTATTGCAGATTATGTCCTTCCTGCAAATCATTGCTATTACTTTTCATCTAAGAATAAACAAATAATGAAATTATTAATGTTTCCGAGATTGCAAGACAGTAGGGTTCTGTAGCTTCTGAATTTTCTTCCATGTTCATTGATTGATTCATTTAGCTGTTCATTCCATCATATTGAAAACCTCTTCAATTCTTAATATTACAAAAAGAAAAAAACATATTCTCCATTGCTGCACAAATCATATCAAATATAGCAACAAAATAAAAGAAATGTAATTTGGACAGTGCCAACAGAATACTATGAAAAACAACTCATGAAAAACAAAACACAACAGATATCATATTGGGATCTTTAGTGTTATTTTTTTCTGTGATTGAAAATCCAGAAACCATATCTACACAGAAGAGAACCCCATTATCAGACAAATAAAGTAGAAAATCCTAAAAGAAAATAAAAACAGGAAATAAAAGAGAAGTTGGAGGGGAAAAAAAGGGTGAGAGTTGTTGGTGAAGTAGACTTGTTGATATTACAGCTACAAGACACTTCATATACGGACAGGCTCATTGCTTCTGTCCCTTTCTTATTTTTCTTTATGATTTTTATTTTCATGTTTTTACTTGAAAATAATGATATGAATTATGTAAACCTAATTCTTAATCATCTACTTTTTTTTTTGGGTGAAAACAGGCGTAATCCATTAATCAGAAGATCATACACCTTAACCTTATATGTTATAAGGTTAGTACGTGTCTAACTTAAATAAAAAAAGAGTACACATATTAATATATCGGTAACAAATTACATAATATCTAACACATCAGTATGACGTAATGGGATAACACAAGTCGGAGAATTACCCCAATAGGATACATCCATGCATGCAACCACATACCACCAATTTAGCCAACACATTCACCACTTTATTCTCATCCTTTCGAGTTGTAATCGGACCGTCCACAGTCTTTGATGCAATTCAACAAAATAATGACCTAACGAGCACGAATTCAAAGAGAAGGAGCCAAGCCTAAGAATATTCACAACCTCCAAACTATTCATCTAAAGAATAATCTAGCGATACCCTGCATCCCACGCATTAATCAACTACCTTTAAACTGTTGTAATGGAAGAGTTCAACTTCAATTCACTGAAATTATTCATTTTAATCGGAGATTTTTAACATATTTTAATAGTTGTTATTTTAACTTAATACGAATGCTTAATCATACAAACAAGTATATTTTATTAAAATTGATAGTTTCATTACTTGAAGACCATAGTACAATGATCCATGTTATAATCTCACTATTTTAGGCATTTTTGTCACTGATTAGATTATCATAACTCATATGATAGTAGTGTATTAATTTATTTTGAAGTAAGGTTGTAAGAAGCTTACAAACTTAAAAAAAATTAACTAAGCCTTGATTTTGTTTTTGCAGTCAATTAAGTCTTTGAACCAAGAAATTAAATCAATTAAGTTTGCTGGCCAATTTTGACCATTAAATCTTGATAATATTTTCTTTAAATATTATCGACACACGATACATTACAATTCTATCATATTGTATTTATATATATATATATATTAAAATTTTAAATTTTTAGAACTTTTAAATAATTTTTTAAATAAAAAATCAAAAAATGTCAAGTGAAAATGTTGTGACACGACACACTGAACCAACAGATAAAAAAATTGTTAAGGTTTAATTGTTAAAATTGGTCAAAGAGCTTAACTGATTCAACTTATTGGTGGCATAATATCAAAAATGCCTTTAACTTATTGGTGACCTCTATTTTTTTAAACCACTTTAACTGACAACGTTTTATTTTAGGCCAAAATGGCTCGTCAATGGCAAACCTACATGCCATAATGACATAACAATATCATATAGACAATTGTGTTAACATAATAGAAAGACTCATTAGTCAAAAATAATTTTATAAAATTATATTAAATGTAAAATTATTTTCTGCTGACGTGTTATTTTGTCAAGTCATTTCAAGCTATTTTATTGTTAGTTGATTAACAACTTTCAACCACGAAAGTGATATTTTATCCCATAATGAAATGTTGATGGTTAAAGTACTTCAAAAAAGAATATGGACCGAAAAAACTATCTAGTCAAACGTTAGGGGAATTCTTTGACATTATGTCTTTCTTGGTTCAAGGGATTAACTAAGTGCAGAAAAATTCAGTGACTTATTTAATTTTTCTTTTAAAAGTTCAAAGACTTCTTATACCCTTAATTTTAATAAACAATTGTCCTAACGAGCAACGTCAAATTGTCATTATCCAAGTAACGGACGTTAACAATTGAGTGATCGTTTTGTTAATTTTTGTAATGTTTGTGTATGCTTTCTAACTTTTAAACTTCAATGATAAAAAACCCAAACTTCAGTGACCAGTGACTCAATTTACCCTAGAAAAGATCACATTCTTGCCATTGAAATCCAGAAATAACCAATGATCATCCTCGAGCCTAAACAAAAAGCACGCTTCTCTTATTGTCAACGCTACAAATTTTATTCGAAAGGACTTTAGACAAAATCCCAATACTATAAATTTTAACTTTTCAAAAAAAATCTTTTTATACAATTCAAAAATATTTATAACCTGAAAAATTATAAATACTACGTTATTTTTACTCTTAAAATACGTCTTAGTAAATAAACTAAATTGAAAACAAAAAAAAATTGAATAAATAACCGTTAGTGGCGGCGGCGAAGCCACATATAGAGTTAGGGTTAATTAACCTCACTTGATTTATTAAATATAGAATTTTCGAAGAATTAAATGAGGTTTTCAATGCATTAATATTGTATTTTTCATAAGAAATATTAGAATTTACCTCACTTATTATAGTGGTATGGCAATCCTTCGTATCTCATACTCTGAACTCATTATATGAAAATTCCGACTCCGCCACTGATAGCATTAATATGTTTGTGTAGTGTTTTATTTAGGTTAACTAATATCATTGGTCACTAAACTATTTTTGTTTTTTATTTTGGTCATCAAACTATTATTTTGCGCAAAACTATCATTAAAATTATGTTTTTTTCTTTAATTTCGGTCGCTAATGTTATTTTTTTTTCAATTGTATAAGACCCCCAAAACCTTTTAACCACCCCTGCACCAAACTATTGTCTTGTGAGTTTTTAACGGGGAGTGATAAAAAAAAGCGTAACAATAATAACAAACAAATTTGTAAAAAGTAATAGTTTAGTGATGAAAACAGAAAAACTTGTATAGTTTAATGACTAATGATGTTGTTTAATTTTAATTTATTTAGGGCATTGGAATTTCAATGCATGAAATGATTAGATTAGCATGCATGCATCAATTCAAGCAATCCCATCCATTCATCCATCACCAATCAAAACAAGGAAAAGAGACTTCTGAAACGCTACGAGATTTTGACGCGTCGTGCTCGGATTTTGAGACACAAACTCCAACCCAACAGCCATCTCATCAATCTGCAATGTCTGCATGCTTACCTCTTTCTTCGTCAATCCATATTTATTTCCTTCCATTTTCATTAAGGTTTCTTCAAAAACCCTAATAGTCTCCCTCCCCGACCCCGATGCCCAGCCATTGGCATTTACGGCTGTTTTTCTCCTTCCAAATGCTAACCAGCCAACCTACTTTTCTTTATTTCTCGAGGATTGGCCCTTTGCAAATCCATGCAAAATCTCACTTTATTTCGTTTCTACACATTCCCAACACTCTCCATATTGGTGAAAAATGGTGTTGGAAGAGGGAAATGAATGTCATTGGAATTTGATCCTTTGCTGCTTCTTTTTTTTTTTTTTACCTTTTTATCTCATCACATGCTTTTACCTAAACTTGCTTCTTTTATCTCACTACCATTCTCTCAAAACCAAATATGTAACGTCATACACAAATATTGATCCCATATAATTATATATAAAATGGGTTTAACTAATTTATGCCACAAGACATAGAATATGGTGTTATATTGGCTAATAATTTGAATTTTACATAGAAAAAATCATAATTACTTAATATAGCAGCATTATCTTATGTCTTGTGACATATGCTAGACAACCCTACATAACATTTTGACATAAAGTTTTATTAGATTGAGATTGAAAGATAATTGAATGGGTTTAAATTATTTTTTCACAAATAAAAATATAAGAAAATTTCATGTACTGATTTTTTTAGAAAAAAGTTTAAATTAGGGGTTAGAGTTTTAGTTTATGATTTATAATTTTAGTATTTTGAATTTATGGTTTAAAGTTAAAATTTGAGGTTAGAATATTAGATTTTATGGCTTAAATAAGTATGTCTGTAGAAAAAAATTTCATTGCTTGTGTATCAAACATTAACACATAAAAATTACAAATTTTTTATCATAAAAAATACAAGCTTTTCTTATTGTACTTATACATAAATATTTTTTTTGATTAAATACAGAATTTCTACATTTTAAAGGTAAATTGTCAAGATTTGAACTAACAAATGAGACAACATGAACATCATTAACTGCTTGAACAATTAATGAATCTCAATACAACAATAAAATATAATTTAAATTTAATAGATCTCAGTACAAAAATAACTAAAAATGTTATATCATTAAATTTCATATGACTTAAACGGAAAAGGTAAACATGTTTATATGTTAAATTGCTTATTGGCTCAATAAGCTTGAATTGAGTTTGAAAATGAGTTTTGTTATCGTATCAAATCGGATGTAATTGATTTTTTTAAATAAAAATCACTTAAATTTAAATATAAAAACAATATCTTAAATATTTTATGAATTTATGAATAATAAATAAATTACCAGACAAACTATGCCAAATTAAATTTCAAATTAAGAATCTATTTTAAAATCGAATGCGACTCAACCCGAAACCCACAAGGTAAAACATTTTTTAAAATTGAATTCCTTTTGTTAATAAAATTTAAATTTTGCTAATTATACTATTATTTTCAGATAAATCATTTAAAACAAAACAATAAAACAAAGCTCAATGACGACAAGGTGAAGTAAGCCGCGCCGCCCTCCACCTCTGGTGCCTTATAGTGTGGGTCAGGCCTCCACCCTTAAACTGGCCACCCTACTCTCTTTCACTAAAATGCGCCGCACAGCTCTGTGTGCACTTGGCAAGTTGGCAATTGGCATATAGCATACATGCCGTAAACTTTATTATCTCACTTAAAATGTTTTATTGAAAAAATCAACTATTTTTACAATGTGTAATTTTATTTTATCCTTTTTTTTCTAACTTTTTAACAAAACAAATTTTAACTTTTAAGGGTAAAATTATTTTTTTAATTAATTTACATCACATTTTTATACAATTCTTTTTAAAAATTACGTAAAAAATCAATAAATAGACATCTTACGTAGGACGGAAGAAGTATTAAATTTGTACAGTGGGTAGTGGCAGTGCCAATAGTAAGACCCTGCACACCTTTGATCCTTTGACACGTCGGCATCCATAATAGAATAAGGAAACGTGGCATAATCTTAGGTGGGGTAGTTTTACAAGCTGGAATTCGTTTACGTGTAACTTCACCTATTCAATTGGAGTAATTT
Source organism: Hibiscus tridactylites (assembly GCA_958450335.1). Classification (NCBI taxonomy): domain Eukaryota; kingdom Viridiplantae; phylum Streptophyta; class Magnoliopsida; order Malvales; family Malvaceae; genus Hibiscus; species Hibiscus tridactylites. Next base: position 95,602,410 of record OY288265.1, read on the forward strand.
TGTCTTAGAAATCCTTAATTAAGAATCTTGTCTATCATTTTCAATTGCATCAATTTAACTCACGTGCTCTTTCAAAATTAAAAATACTGTGAATTTAACTTTGATTAGTATTTTGCTTAGGTTGGTTTTGGTTTTTGTTTATGTAAGTTTTTCTTTTTTTTAATATGCTGGCGTGATGGAATGGTAACATCTATTCAATTTTCTTAGTCTTTTTAAAGACGGCACACACAACATGATATTATTGATGCTTGAACCCGGATCTCAAAAGATGATAAATATCTAACTTTGTCACCAGGACAAAGGGGTGAGCTTGTGTTATGTCAGTTTTTGTTAGTGTTTAAATGGTGAGTCAAGGTGGTTCAAAGGTTTAAGGGGCCATGTGCAGTTTATTAAAATATGGTCGTTTAATTTATAATCTCAAAGATATGTATATATATATATATATGAATTTTAAAATATATTTTTATCCTAGTAAAAAATATATTAGGAGACTCTCTTTAAAGTTATTTTTTTTAATTTTTTCTTGTAATTTATTAAAACAACATCTTTTGTTTTCTCTCTATAAACATTTAATTAAATTTATTTGATGCATTATTTTCTTGCGAGGCTTGTGAGATTACTCATGTCGCACATGTCCAGAACCCGTGACTTGGTGGGGCGGTTGTATACATGGGTTGCTTCGAAGTTCTCGGATGTGGAGTTGTTAGCTAATTAGGAAGGGCAAAGCTTACAGGGTGACTCAGGTCACTGATTGGAATGGAGGTGAGGCTTCAGAATTTCTACTGCCCTATTAGCACAAGTTATTTTGTTTTTAGCAGATACATGGGTGATGCTAGTTTTTGATGGGCTGTTGGGTGATTCATCTAAGTGTTTTATACTCTGCTGAGTGCTGACTGCTTGGCTGGAGTGGTTCGGTCTAATGGGAAGGGGTGAATCAGTTGTGACTTTGTTTAGTTCCTGGTGGATCATGATTTGTATGTTTTGTCCTCTTCTGCGAAATAAAAAGTTTTCTATTTTTTTTATGCTTAATACTAAAAAAAATATATTCTAAACTTTAAATACTAAATTTTAAACTCTAATTCCTATCTTTAAAAATACACCATACATACAATTTCTTAAAATCTTAATATTAACTCTAACCCGGAATCCCAAACTAAAACTATTTTAGGGTAAGACACAAAGAAAACACCAGAAAGAGGGAGAGGAGTGGAAGATATTATTGGGTTTCAAATCTTTGTTTGAGGTTTTCCTGAAACTGGAGAATATCATTGTAGAAGAACAAGACATTGATGAGCACCCTCTCACCAATCAGCATTGTTAAGAAGACCTGTTACTTACTACCCTTATTGCATTGATTGTTGTAAGGCATGTTTAGATTTAGCTCTCGAATGTTCATGTGATTCTTCTGCTCATATCCATTGTGTTTTTGAAAAATATCCATTTGCCAAACCCAGGGTTATTATTGAAGTAGAAGAACATGAGCACCCTGTCACTGGTGTAATTTTTTTTAGAATGTAGCAAGTCTAGATGCAACTAGATACGCCATGATAAGAATTTCACTTGTTCAGATATGGAGGACGAAGCTCTTACTGGTTACTCTATATGTGAAAGGGAAAACAAAGTATGCCCCCGACGTTTTTACTTGTAATGCTTGTTGTTTTTTATTGGCTTAACCGTTAAATAGGTGCTCAAACTATGTCTTTTTTTTTCCAGTTAGGTGCCTAAACTATTTTTCGGGCCAAATTAAGACCTAAAGTTTTATTTCGTGACTCATTTAAGGTTCACAATTAATTTTTTCCGTTAAAGGGCATATGTCACCTCCACAAAAATCCAAAATTATATTAAAAATAAATAAAAATAAAAATGTATCATGAAAGTTTCAAACATTCCCAAAATAGTCCCCAAATCCCTAAACCCCAAAATCCGACCACTCCTGCCGCCATCGGCCGCGAATCGTTCGAAAGAACCATTCGACAATTTCGTTGATTCGTACAGTGTCGGTTGATTTCCGGCGACATAGTGGTGGGAGGAAATGGTCGTGATGGTCTGATGACCGATTTGGTGGGCGGCGACGTGACAATCGGCGGCGAAATTAGCCCAAATTGGGATTTAGATTTTGGTGGTTTAGGGATTTTGGAATTTAGGGGTTGTTTTGTAAAATCAGGAAAATTTAAAGATTTTTTTGAAAATTAATTAACTTTATTTTTTTAATACAATTTTGAATTTTTTCTAGAGGTGACACATGTCCTTTAACGGAAAAAATTAACGGCGAACCTTAAATGAGTCACGGAATAAAATTTTAGGTCCCAATTTAGCCCGAAAAATAGTTTGAACACCTAACTAAAAAAAGGCATATTTTAAACACCTATTTGACGGTTAAGCTTTTTTTATTTTTATTTTCCAAACTATGCTTTTCTATGTTTTTATTCTTCTACTTTTCTAGTTGCGTCCGGTCTCCTACATGTTTGAAATGAGTGGTATTTTGTTAAATAATTTTTGAGGGATTATTTCATTCCCCTCTACATGAGGGTATGTACGATGAGCGCCCCTTCCGGTTCTTAGTGGCTTGGCAAAACCATCCAGCGTTCGAAGGGTTTTTGAGTGAAGTATGAGACAATGAATTTGAAGTTTCCGTTAATGTGGATCAATTCGTTTCTAAGGTTCAAGACTGGAATGTCAACGTCTTTGGGCATATTGCTAAGAAGAAGAGAGAATTGCTAGCTCGTCTTCGGGAGATTGATAAAGCTCTTAGAGTCGCGCATTCAGATTTTTTAGTACAATTGGATGCTTCATTACGTGCAGAATTGGATACTATCCTACTCCAAGAGGAGAGTCTCTAGCTTCAAAAGTCTAGAAAGAAATGGGTGCGATATGGGGACAAAAATACAAAGTTTTTCACAATTGTACAATGCAGCGTCGTAGGCAAAATTAAATACACATGCTTAAATCGCCCGATGGTAGTTTGTGCTCGGATCAAGGGGTCTTAAAAAGTTTAGTTGTTGATTTCCACAAGGATTTGTTTTCGTCGTCGGGAGTTGTCGACATTAATCACGCGAGCAGGGGTTGTTTTCCCGCTGTGGACGATGTTTTGTTGAGGGGGCTGTTGCATCTGATCACGAATTAGGAGGTCAAGACTGTGGTGTTCGAGATGGCGCCTTTGAAGGCTCCAGGGGCTGATGGTCTGCATGCGTTGTTTTATCAGCGTAATTGGTCTACCGTTGGTCAATCTGTTTGTCGTTTTGTGCGTGATACGTTTCCCGGGAAGCCATTTGATTCATCTTTGAATCGAACACTCATTGTGTTGCTGCCTAAAGTTCGTAGTCCTGAGTCAATTAGTCAATTTTGCCCAATTGGTCTTTGCTCAGTCTTATACAAAATTGTGACGAAGACTATAGTGAATCGTCTCAAGCCTTTGTTGCCTATTTGGATTTTTGATAGTCAGATTGCTTTCGTCCCCGGGCGTTCCATTACAGATAACATAATAATCGCCCAAGAGGTTATACACTCCATGCGTGTGAAGAAGAGCAAGGTGGGATTGATGGCCATAAAGATCGATCTCGAAAAGGCCTACGATAGGCTTGAGTGGGAGTTTATTAGTGACACCCTTAGCGATATTGGTCTTCCTGCAGCGTTTCGTCAGTTAATTATGAGATGTGTCTCATCGGTTTCTACTTAGGTTCTTTGGAATGGTTCAGTCTCGACTCCATTCTCTCCGTCTCGGGGGATTCGGCAAGGGGATCCACTATCCCCGTATCTGTTTGTGCTTTGTATGGAACGTTTGGCACAATCCATTCGCGCAAAGGTGGCTTGTAAAGCATGGAATCCGGTTTGTTTAGTCCGTCAAGGCCCAAAGATTTCACACCTTTTCTTTGCCGACGACATGATCCTATTTTTTGAAGCTTCTATGTCTAAGGTTTCGGTGTTTGAGGACGTGTTGCACCATTTTAGTTTAGCCTCCGGTCAAAAGGTGAGTCTTGCTAAGACTAGTATTTGTTTCTCTCGGATTGTGGATCAGGTTTTACGGGACACTATTAGCTCATCTTTTGGTTTTCGTCAAGTCGCGGACTTGGGCAAATATCTTGGTGTACCCTTGTTACATAAGCGAGTTACTAAAGTTTCTTATTAGTATGTAGTGCAACGGGTTCGCGATAAGCTTTCGGGTTGGTCGGCCAAAACGCTATCACTTGCAGGTATAATTACACTTGCAAAGTCTATCCCTCGTCGATACCATTTTATGTGATGCAGTCCACCTTATTGCCTAAAGGAACTTGTCAGAAGATCGAGCAACTGATTAGAAACTTTATTTGGGGGCGTTCTGAGGGTCGTGGTGGTGTTAATCTCGTTAATTGGAAGTCCGTTTGTTCTCTAATTTTCGAAGGAGGCCTTGGTTTTAAATCTCTCGTGCTACAGAATGAGGCTTTCTTAATGAAAATTGCGTTTAATTTAATACGCAATTCTAATCAGTTCTGGGCGCAAGTTTTGCGTTCCAAGTATAAGTGGACTTCGTCTGTTCTGGTTAGTATTTCTCGGCCACGTTGTTCTCATCTCTGGAGGGGTGTTAGCTTGGTTTGGGAAGAGGTGCGTAATAGTCTTGTTTGGACCATCAGGGATGGTTGATCAGTGGATTTTTGGCGTGACATTTGGTTGGGTGATGTTGGGGTGTTGTGCGATCATATCCTTGATGCCAGTGAGCGTCCAACTTTGCCTCACGTAAGTGTGGCTGATATGGATGTTGTTCATGGTGGTTGGAAGTGGCAAGCATTTCAACATTTGCTTCCACAGGAGATCCTTTTGCGTCTTGCGACCACTTTGTTGCCACAACAGGTGGGAGCGATTGATGGCGTGGGTTGGAAATGGATGGCGAGGCGGGAATTTTCCGTGTGTTCAGCCTATAAGGTTCGTTCCGGCTTTATCGATGGGCCGTTTGAGAAGATTTGGAAGAGTGTTTCACAATTTAGAGGTCTTCAACGGATCGAGATTTTCTTAGGGCTTCTCGGCTGTGGGAATTTTCTCACCAATGCCGAAATAACAAGGTGACACATGTCTAATAGTTCGCGTTGTGGAGTTTGTGGTGCTCCGGAGGAGTCGATTGACCATTTGTTTCGTTAGTGTCCACCGGCGATCTCAATGTGGATACGCCTCGTTCATCCTTCCAAGATTGGGGAGTTTGTGTCTATGAGTGTCCATGATTGGATGCATGTTAATCTAACGAAGCCGGGTTATTTTGCGTGTGAGCCGAAGGATTGGGATTTACTTTTCAGTTCAGTCTTTGATCCGGATACTGTGGGCAGTTTTAATATCTTTGAACATAGCAAATGGTCATTCGCTGAGAGTGTGAGGGTTTTGTCGTTATCGTGTGTGGTGTCTGCATCTTCAGCTGCTGGTTCGAGGGTTGCGGAAGGTTGGGTAAGGCCCCCTGTTGGTTTGACGAAGCTTAACGCAGATGGTGCGAGGGATCTATCAAATGGTTTAGCCTCTTGTGGCGGTGTCGGTCGTGAAAACCAAGGTGATTGGATCTTTGGTTTTTCGAAATTTGTTGGAATTTGCTCTTCACTGAAGGCGGAGTTGTGGGGAGTGTACATAGGGCTATTGCAGGCTTGGTTACATGGTTGCCGAAAGGTTATCTTGAAGGTCGATAGTATTGACGTTTTCTTGTTACTCACGAGGGATCCGTTGGCGAAGATATACATTACGATAATACAACAGATTCATGCTTTAGTGCAGCGGGATTGGATTATTATTTTCCGGCATATACGCAAGGGTGCCAATAAGGTTGCTGATTCGATGGCCAAGCTTGCTAGTGGAGATTGTTTAGTTTGTCTTTCGTTTGCTTTCCCACCTGGTTCAGTGCTTTCACTGATGCTTGCAGACCATCTACCATTAGTGTAACTTAGTTTACTGTTTTTTGTTATAAAAAATAAAATAAAAAGGGGAATATTTGATAAATTAGCAATTATCTTATATGAAATTTGATTAAATAAAGTGTAAATGGGTCTTAACCCTCATATATATATATATATATATATATATATATCTACACTATGTAAAATTTATTTAGTTTTACACTAATCTCAACAATTAAATGAGTAAAATTTTCTCTTTTTCTTTTTTCGAAGATGAGTTTAATATGATTATATTTGGGATAAAAATCCCACGCCCCTTTTCGGTACCCCTTTCTACACCCCAACATTAAAAAACACTAAAAAATTAAATTTTAATCCATAACCCTAAATTTCAAATCTTAAACCCTACACCATATACCCTAAAAATACACCATATCCTAAAATTCCCTAAACACTAACCACAAACCCTAACCTTAAACTATAAACTTAATTTTTAGTGTGGGGCATAAATAGGGGCACTCAAAAGGGTAGATAATTTTTATTAAAAAAAATTAAATTTTAAGCCCTAACCCTAAATTCTAAATCATAAACCATATGCCATATACCCTAAAAAATACATAATGCCCTAAATTCCCTAAACTCTAACCTTAAACCCTAAACCTAATTTTTAGTGTGGGGCATAAATATGGGCACCGAAACGGGCAGATGATTTCTATTCTTATATGGATAAAAATCCTTTACCCCTTTTCGGTGACCTTTATATGCTCCAACACTAAAAAAATTAAATTTTAAGCCAAAACCATAAATTCTAAATCCTAAACCCTACACCCAATACCCCTAAAATACATCCTACCATAAATTCCATACACCTTAATCACAAACCCTAACATTAAACCCTACCCTAAATTCTATAAACCCTAACCACAAGAACTAACCTTAAACCCTAAACACTAAACCTAATATTTAGTGTGGGGCATAAATAGGAGCACCGAAAAAGGATAGACGATTTCTATTCTTATATGGATAAAAATCATCTGCCCCTTTTCGGTGCCCCAACAGTAAAAAAACACTAAACAATTAATTTTAAGCCGTAACCATAAATTCTAAACCCTAAATCCAACGCCTTATACCCTAAAAAATAAACCATACACTAAAATTTTCTAAACACTAACCCTAAACCATAAATTTAATTTTTAGTATGGAGCATAAATAGATGCACGGAAAAGGGGCAGAAGATTTCTATTTTTATATGGATAAAAAATCATCTGTCCTTTTTCGGTGCCCTTTCTATGCCCCAACACTAAAAAATTAAATTTTAAGCCTTAACCATAAATTCTAAATCCTAAATTATAGTCTACCCTAAATTCCCTAAACCTTAACCACAAACACTAACCTTAAACCATAAACTTAATTTTTATTGTGAGGCATAAATAGGGGCACCGAAAAGGGGCAGATGATTTCTATTCTTATATGAGTAAAATTCATTTGCCTCTTTTCAGTGCCCCTTTCTATTCCCCAACACTAAAAAATTAAATTTGAAACCCTAACCATAAATCCTAAACCCTACACCCTATATCCTAAAAAATACACCCTGCCCTAAATTCTATAAACCCTAATCACAAACCCTAAATCATAAACCTAATTTTTAGTGTGGAGGCATAAACAGGGGCACCGAAAAGAGGCAGAGAATTTCTATTTTATGTGGATGAAAATCCTCTACCCCTTTTATGTGCCTCTTTCTATGCTCCAACACTAAAAAACATTAAAAAAATAAATTTTAAGTCCCGACCCTAAACCCTACACCCTATGCCCTAAAAATACACAATATCATAAATTCTTTAAACCCTAACCCTAAACCCTAAACCATAAACCTAATTTTTAGTGTAAGGGCATAAATAGGAGCACCGAAAGAGGCAAATTATTTCTATTTTTATATAAATAAAAATCCTCTTCCCCTTTTCGGTGCCCCTTTCTATGCCCAAACACTAAAATACACTCAACAATTAAATTTTCATGACTTTGATTCAAGTAATTTGAATAGAATGGAAATGGTTAACTTGGTTTGTTATTGGATAGTCTTTTTTCTTAAGAACCCCCTGCCTAAACAATGGAACAAGAATCGATTTTCCTTTGCAAATACTTTGTTCCATAATGGGAATCACTTTAACATGTTCTCCAAGCAAGGACTTTACACTTTCAACTTTGATTGCTTTTGCATTTTTGTTCAGTATCCCTTGCCTCAACAATGGAGCAAGAATCAGCTTTCCTTGCCCAACACTTTGTTTCACCGGGGAATCACTTAAGCATCTTCCCCAACCCAGTCCCACGGCCACAACTCTATACATTTTGATCCAACGATCATAATTGAAGTTATCCGAACAACAAAATTTCTACAAGACTAACCATCTTTAGTCACCAAAAGTTTGTAGACTCATGGATTTGTCTGCCGTATCTCTGTTAGAATATAATCATTAATTGCAATTAGTTGAAAATTAAGTGTAATTAGTCAATTGTTTGTTAGGGTTGTTGGACTTGTTGGGTAAGTTACAATTTACTCATATTGGGCTATAAAAGCCACAAGTGTAACAAGCTATGTATCCTCTTTTATTCAGGTTAATAAATTTTTCAGTATTCAGTTTTTACCTAAAATCTAAAATCCTTAACCACCGCCACTCTTCTTCCCTCTTATCTTCACCGTTTACATTTTCGTTAACTATCACCGGCCACCATGACACCATTCTCACATGGTATCATTCGCCGTCGATCTTGAGGCCGTTGTGATTCCGCTGCCGATCTAGTTCAGATCTTGGTGCCGTTCGTCTTTCGATTTGTCGCTGGTTGCTCGTTTCTCATTCTCCGATTGTGCTTATCTTCTCCGATTTTGCTCTGGCGGTCTTGTTTTCCGGTTTCTGGTTTTCGTTTTCAAATGTGTTTTGTTGTGGTGATTCAATCGACGATCAGTTTTCTTTGATCGCCCATGGTCTTCCAGATATCTGATTTTAAATCTGTTGTGTTCCTCGATGTTGCGAATTTTGAAGACCTAAAATGGATCGAAGTTCCCGCCTCATTCAATTTTTGCTCAATTGCCGTTTGCTACGTTTTCAGTCATTCTCTTGCAATCTGATCTCCACTTTTTTTTATGCTCGTGATGTTACTATTGGAAGCCAATGGATTGATTTGGGTGAGATCTAGAAGTTTGTTTCTGCATATACGTCCACTAGTTTTAGATTTGGTTTAGTTTTGGTAGTTATAATCTGATTTGTGATGTTGCTGGTTGTTCATTCTGCTGCTATCTATTCTCTTGTTCGACTAATATCATGTGCTTCTACTGCTATTGGTGTATCTCTTACTGCCGATAGTTTTGCTATAAGAATTGTGGTGTTTCACTAATCATGTTGAGAATTAATTTTGCATTGTGCAACTACAGTAGTCTCTGGAGTCTATAGTTATGCAATGTGTGCTTCTCCTAATTGCTTGTACGACCTCAACATACATTCTACACTTGGTTTTGAATCTTTAATTGATGCTGGAATTTGTTGTCACTTTGCTATTGTTTGGATTTGCAAGTCCTTGAGGTTATATATAGCTGATGATGATTTGGTTTTATGCTCATTATTAAATGTTGGTTACCATTGTTAAAGGATTATGATGCTCAGATTGTTATTAGTTGTTTTAGAATTCTACTTGCTAGTGATAATGGAACTTGATACTGAGAGTTTCATCGCCTTTTGCCTTTGTTCACAAAGGGTACCCGAAACTTTTGTTTCACAGCCAAGTTTGCAGGATAGAAAATATCTGGGGGAGTATAGAGTTTAACAGCTTTGCTCTCCATTAACCAAACATAAGAGGGTGTCTTCTTGCTCGAAAGAGGGCTTCAGATTGCATCCGGGAGTTTGTAGCTTAACCGCCTTACTCTCAACAAAAAAAAAGATCGAATAAGCGGTGAAGGAAGGCAATGAAGATGAAATATAAAAGTTTTTGGATAAAATTTCGGAAGAAAAGTTGTAGCATAGAAAGGTGAGTAAAGAAGAACGAAAGGAAGAAGAATTCTTTCGATTCTCGGTAAGCCACCAAGTAAAGAGTATACATTTTTCAAGGAATTTCGGATGAAAGAATGAAGAAAGAAATCAATTTTTTTAAGTGTGTACTAGATCTACTAGCTTCCGGTTTTCATTTGATTCAACTTGAAGATCTTTATATTTGATTCAACTTGAAGAAGAAGAAGAAGAAGAATAAGATACTGAATGAAGATATTTCAAGGAAACAGTTCACTTGCATGTGTACTTCCAGCTCTATGTTTTTTAGCAGTTCAATTTGAAGAAAGAAGAAAGGAACAAGAAAGTAGGGGTGAACAAAACTCGACTAAAAAAAATTGAATAACTCGACTCGAGGTAAAAATACTCGACTCGTCTTGACTCGACTCGAAATTTTATAAACTCGGATAACTCGAAAAAATTTCAAATAAAGTTTGAGTTGTAAAATGAAAATTCGAATAACTCGAAATTTTTAGTAATTAGTGGATTTATTTTTAAGTTCGAGACGAGTTTCTCTATTTTTTATGATATATACATAATGATATATAAAAATATGAAGAAATATTGTCACATGTGAAAAAATATATATGTGCATATCTTATATGAGTAGAGAAAAAAATTTAAATTGGAATCAAACCCTACTATAACAATAAATAATTACAGGTAAATTTTTATAGGAACTCGAAAACTCGACTCGATTCGAATTTCTTAAGCTCGACTCGAATCAAAAAAAAATTCAAATAAAGTTTGAGTTGTAAAATATGACTCAAATAACTCGAAATTTTTTGACTCGACTCGATCGAACGCTCACTCCTAAAAAAAGCAGGGTGAATGTTAGAATTTAATCATTAATTGTAATTAGTTGGAAATTAAGTATAATTAGTCAATAATTTGTTAGAGTTGTTGGACTTGTTGGGTTAGTTACAATTTAGTCATATTGGGTTATAAAAGCGTAACAAGCCATGTATCCTCTTTTATTCAGGTTAATAAAATTTTCAGTATTCAGATTTTACCTAAAATCTAAAATCTTTAACCACCACCACTCTTCTTCCCTCTTATCTTCACCATTTACATCTCCGTTAACTATCATCGGCCACCATGGCACCATTCTCACAGTATCATCTCTTCTCAAAACAATGGGCGATCTGATTACTCGAGAAGCCATATCCCTAGTTGACAGTTTACGAAGGGAGCTCAGATTGATGCTAAGCTTCTTAAAAGAAGCCGATTCAAGAAAAGTTGACGACAATGTGGTTCGTCAATGTGTTGCTGATATCAGAGAGCTGGCTTATGACATTGAAGACGTGATCCAGACTTTTTCCCTCAAAGTTGCATCCAGAAAGAAAGGAGGTGTTTCCATCTGCATCAAGAGATCCGTTTGCTTCATGAATGCACCATGAAACCAAGTCAGAGATAGAGAGAATCACAGCCAGAATCATCGAGTTGGGTAGACAGTTACAGACGTATGACATAAGGCGATTAAGGGAGGAAGGAGGCCCGAGTTCTTCTACAGAAAGACGAGAAGCAAGGCGGTCATCGACGAGGTCGTGGGGTTGGACGATGATATCAAGAACTTGGTGTCACTTGTCATCGACGAGGAAAGTGATTGCAGGGTTGTCTCCATATGTGGCAAAGAAAATATATCACCACAACCAGGTGATCCGTCACTTCAATTGCTTGGCTTGGGTTTATGTTTCCCAACAGTTCCAGAAGAGAACAGTCTGGGAAGACATTTTAACCAGCCTTACCTCCATCAATGAGAGAGGTAGCAAACACAGTGAAGAAGAATTGGGTGGGAAATTGTTCAGCTATTTGGAGAATAACAAGTGTCTGGTCATACTGGATGACATATGGAGCATAGAAGCTTGGGATTGTGAAGCCTGGTTTTCCGACATCAAGGGGTAGTAGTAGCAAGTTCTTGATCACGTCTCGGAACAAACAAATTGTTTCACATGCTGACAGAAAGGTATCTCCTGTATGAATTACAGTGCTTAAATGGTGAAAAAAGCTGGGAGTTGTTTCGGAAAGTTGCATTTCCCGAGAGAGATTCTTCAGGTGATTGCTATATTCATCTCATTATATTCTACATTTATTTTCCAACTTATTGGCACTAAAATTTATATCAGTAGTAATGAACTTGTTTATATTAAAAGCTAGGGAAAAGATGTTAATAGCGGTTAGTATTGTTTGCTTTACAGAAAACATGGTTGATGTAGAAATGGAGGAATTAGGGAAGGAAATGGTCCATCGTTGCGCAGGGCTGCCGCTAGCCATCATTGTATTGGGAGGCATCTTGGTAGCAGGAATTCTGTATATGAATGGCAAAAGGTGTTTGAAAATGTCAAGTCATATCTGAAGAGAGGCAAAGGCCTACGAGTAGAGGATGTGTTTTCCCAGAAGATTATGAGATAAAGGCAAAAAGATTGATTCAACTATGGGTTGCAGAAGGCTTTGTTTGGTCAGAGGAGGGTGGAGGGGAAACGATGGAGGATGTTGCAGAACGGTGCATGGTTCAAGTTGGAGAAAGAGGCCTCGCCTTAAAGATCAAAACTTGCCGCATGAGGCATCTGAGTCTGATTATTGCGTATCATGCAAGTTACCCAGCGCCATAGGTAATCTCATCTACCTGAGATTCTTGAATTCCCTCGTGGAAGGATTCCACCGTCTCTGGGAAACTTGAAGTGCTTGCAAACATTGGATTTAAGGAAAGAAGTTGACAGTTATGACCTCCAAGTACCGGAACCGGATGTGATATGGAAGTTGGAACAGTTAAGACACCTGTATCTCCCAGACCCACAACATATGCACAAGAAGACCAAGTTGAGGTTGGACACACTGAGCAAGTTGTTTTGTTACGGATCTTTCCAAGCTAACAAATCTGAGAAAGTTGAAGATGTGTGGGTGCTTCACTATTGAAGCTTTTAAGGAGTATTTGGATAAGAATCTGCCAATCATCGCATACAAACATCTTCATTTCTTATCCATTCGTGGGCTCAGAATAGATCCAAAACTAGTAGCTCACCTCCTTTCAAGCTGTGCTAATCTGTGTGAGTTGTTCATTAACAAGTTACCAGGGTATCACCATTTCCCTTCAAATATCATTGGCATACGCTTGAATGAATGCTGCCTTAGGGAAGATCCTATGCCAACACTAAGGATTCTGGAGTTAGATTGTACTTCTTTCGGGGGAAAGGAAATGGTTTGCTCTGCCCCGCATTTCCCTAAGCCTTGGTTGGCTTTCATATTTGGAGGAGTGGAAGGTGGAACAAGGAGCCATGCCTGCTCTACGCTATTTGGAGATCGACAACTGAAGATGCTACCAGATGGGTTGAGGTTCATTACAACCCTCCAAGAATTGAAGATCGGAAGAATGGGAGAGCAATTCAAAGAAAAAATGGAGCAAGTAGGACAAAATTTCTACAAACTCCACCATATTGCTCATTCTAATCCTCTCTCAAGTCTCATCCAGGTAAAAGCTCTGTTTTAGATATTGCAACTAAAACTGCTTCCCATTCTCAAATCCTATTTCATTTTCCCTTTAACGTAGTTTAGCTGTAAAGAAATGATTGAAACTGATACTTTTCTTTCTTTTTTGTGAATCTCAAATTGATTTTTGCATCTTTTCTTATATGGTGTGCATTTAAAACCTCAATCCCATTATATCTGCCTACTTCGTTTGTGTGTGCTTTAATGTGTTATTTACTACAATGAAAACTTGCAACGGTACTGCATTCTACACTCAATAATGCAAATCTTGATTCAATTCCAATTCAATTAGTGATTACATGGATATTATAACATTTAATCCAATAATTGTAATACTTATGCACTCAATTATACATGTATATCAATTTCAAACTCAATAGCATTGTGCACTCAATTACTATATTAAATGTTACTAATATTTATGTAGCCATCAGAGATATTCAAACGGTTAATTTGGTCACTAACCGAACTGAATGAACCAAAATCGAATTAATCGAAATATTTTTTAACCGTTAATCGATCCAAAATTTGTTTAAAATTTATTAATTGAACATATTAAAATTTGGTTAATTCGGTCGTTTTTTTAATTTACTGAACTTTGTTATAAGTTTTAGGTTTGTGTTTTTTAGTTAGATTTGATTAATTTGGGTGTTTTTCGTTTGGGTTAAAAATTGGTTGATTCTTGAATTCTTAATAGGTTTGGGGTTAAAAACTGTTGAGTCTCTTAAAAATCTTGTATTGCATCCCGATCGTCATGCCAATTTTTCATTATTTTTCACTATTATGACAGTGTCAAGTGTAATGCACATGTTCGAATACTTGGAAAATACCGTTCGAATATATGCTTGATTCCTGGTAATAAGTTTAGTGGACGATTGGTGAAAACGGACTACTTTTAGTTATACGTTGTAGTCAGTTCTGCGAAATAAATGTTTAAGGCATACCTATCTGGTTAAATAATAAACATCATATTGTTGGGTTCTGACCAGTTCAAGGGACTCGAAAACTTGAAGAGCAACTCGAATTCTTGATGTCGTTGCTTATGCTTGCTTGGTCTAAATTATCAAATTATCCATGAAGGTTAGAACGACTATAATACCCTTGTAAGTTGTAACGTTTGATTCGCTCACGATATATCTGAAATTCCGATAATCCTGATGCATTAACTTCCGATGTTTGGTCCGAGTCGTTTTATCGAACTCCCCTATTCGTAGGGACCTCGTTCTGAAATCCGTCCAAAGATTGTCGAATGTCTCTTTCTGATACTTATCGAGTGTTCCTAAGAAATAAATTGGGCCGTAAGGCGCGTACCATGTATCCGTAAATACTCTTTGTTCTAAACAAAAACAATATCTGCCTAAAATTCAAAAGTAAGACACTGTTATTCGAAAAGAAAGCAATCCATGGCTTATGTCCTCTGATATGAAAATATATCTCATACATGGCCTTGAATAATAATAATAATAATAACAACAATAATAATAATAATAATAATAATAATAATAATAATAATAATAAAAATAAAAATTTGACATATGTCTTCTGGTATAAAAATAGATCTGATATCTATTTTCTGTAATACTGTCTTCTGAATATAAACTGAAATCATCTGGGGTATATTATCTGGGATATGAATGATCTGTAGGCTCAGCGCTGGTAAGTTCTTCTGGACCTAAGCTCCTACGCCCAATGGGCCTAGGGTAAGCCTTTCTGTAAGCTCTTATGCCCGACGGGCCGAGGGTAAGTCTTTTTAAATACTATTCTGGGTTTCTGCATATTGACGTATGGTTGGAGGGTAGTTAAGTAAATTAATAAAACTTTATGACCTCTTTTGAAACATACCATACTAGATTAATGTATCAAAGTTGAACTCTCAGTAAACTTACAATTCGCGCTTAATGAACCACTCTGAACTCCTTGATTCAACTTCTGAAATCTGAATCTCCGTCTTTAGACTCGCCTCTTAAGGTTTAGGTGATCAAATAAAGAACAACTCTGTTACCTTTTGATATAATGCTTCGCTGAAATATCGAATCGTTATTTGAGCTTACCGTTGCCTCGTTCATCATGACAGTGTTAAGCTTGCCATATACCGGCTTGTGCTTTTAGCATCCTTGGTAGTTTGCATTATTGAGCTTTTCGAAGCTCACATTGCTTTTACCATCACATGTTAAAAGATCAACCATGTTGCAGCTATCAACGTCGGTATGAGAGCTTCTTCGGCTTGCTCGCGGAGTATGGTATCTGTGTAATTAGAGGCATGTATGTCACATTTTAATTTACATTCGAGTCTGAAACTTGTTTTAGCAATTTGTATCATAGTTTTTATTTTGTAGTCTGAATGTTTTCTAGAATTGTATTTTAGTTCAAAACTTGATTTATGATTGTTAATTGTTTAACAATTTATTAATTTGAAACTTTAACGTGGGTCGCTCCGGTGGCCCTAATGTGACTTCCTAAGATCCGTATTAATGCATAGGCGAGTCTAAAAGGTTACAATTATTATGCTTTGTTTAACCTATGCATACATGCATAGGTTAAGGGTTATTTAAGAGCTTGGATTAAATACAAGATTCTATTGAAAAAATCTATCATTCAATGTATTACTAAACCCCAAAAGATTCCATTGAAAAAAAACTCTCCTTTAATATATTATAAAATCCTAAACCCTAAACTTTAAAACACTAAAACCATGAACCATAAAATCCTAAATATATAACCATAAACCCTAAAACATTAAACTCTTGACCCTAAAACCTTAGAACCGTAAATCATAAACATTATACCCTAAACTTTAAGTCATAAGCCCTAAACCACAAACCCTTAACCCTAAATCACTAAGCACTAAACTTTAGATCATAAACCCTAAATCATAACTATAAAACATGATCACCAAACCTTAAACTCTAATACATTGAATAAAAGTTTTTTAATAGAATATTTTAGGGTTTTGTAATACATTGAATGATAGAGTTTTTTTCCAATGGAATCTTGTATTTAATACAAGCTCCTTAATGACCCTTAATCTATGCATGTATGCATATGTTAGATAAAGCCTTCTTATTATTATTATTATTATTATTATTATTATTATTATTATTATTATTATTATTATTATTATTATTATTATTATTATTATTATTATTATTATTATTATTATTATTATTATTATTATTATTATTATTATTATTATTATTATTATTATTATTATTATTATTATTATTATTATTATTATTATTATTATTATTATTATTATTATTATTATTATTATTATTATTATTATTATTATTATTATTATTATTATTATTATTATTATTATTATTATTATTATTATTATTATTATTATTATTATTATTATTATTATTATTATTATTATTATTATTATTATTATTATTATTATTATTATTATTATTATTATTATTATTATTATTATTATTATTATTATTATTATTATTATTATTATTATTATTATTATTATTATTATTATTATTATTATTATTATTATTATTATTATTATTATTATTATTATTATTATTATTATTATTATTATTATTATTATTATTATTATTATTATTATTATTATTATTATTATTATTATTATTATTATTATTATTATTATTATTATTATTATTATTATTATTATTATTATTATTATTATTATTATTATTATTATTATTATTATTATTATTATTATTATTATTATTATTATTATTATTATTATTATTATTATTATTATTATTATTATTATTATTATTATTATTATTATTATTATTATTATTATTATTATTATTATTATTATTATTATTATTATTATTATTATTATTATTATTATTATTATTATTATTATTATTATTATTATTATTATTATTATTATTATTATTATTATTATTATTATTATTATTATTATTATTATTATTATTATTATTATTATTATTATTATTATTATTATTATTATTATTATTATTATTATTATTATTATTATTATTATTATTATTATTATTATTATTATTATTATTATTATTATTATTATTATTATTATTATTATTATTATTATTATTATTATTATTATTATTATTATTATTATTATTATTATTATTATTATTATTATTATTATTATTATTATTATTATTATTATTATTATTATTATTATTATTATTATTATTATTATTATTATTATTATTATTATTATTATTATTATTATTATTATTATTATTATTATTATTATTATTATTATTATTATTATTATTATTATTATTATTATTATTATTATTATTATTATTATTATTATTATTATTATTATTATTATTATTATTATTATTATTATTATTATTATTATTATTATTATTATTATTATTATTATTATTATTATTATTATTATTATTATTATTATTATTATTATTATTATTATTATTATTATTATTATTATTATTATTATTATTATTATTATTATTATTATTATTATTATTATTATTATTATTATTATTATTATTATTATTATTATTATTATTATTATTATTATTATTATTATTATTATTATTATTATTATTATTATTATTATTATTATTATTATTATTATTATTATTATTATTATTATTATTATTATTATTATTATTATTATTATTATTATTATTATTATTATTATTATGGATTTATATCCAATACACTGGCGGTGGAAACTAAATGTTTCCACAAGCGTCTTAGTTTTAGGGTTTAGGGATGCCTTTTAGGGTGTAGGGTTTAGGGGTTTAGGTGAAGGGGTTTAGAATTTAGGGGAAATAGTTAGAATTTAGTGGTTAGGGTTAGGATTTAGGGTTTAGAGGTTAATGTTTAAGTTTTAGGGTAATATTGTTGATTATTTAGGTTTTAACCTATAAACCCTAAATTTTAACCTTAAACTCTAAATTCTATTCACAGTCACTAAATTCTAAACTACTACACCTAAACTCCTAAATCATACACCCAAAACTAAGTCCCTAAACCCGAAAACTAAGACACTTGTAGAAATTAAAAGTTTCTATCACTAGTGTATCAAAATAATTATCCTATTATTATTATTATTATTATTATTATTATTATTATTATTATTATTGACCTTATCTAACCTATGTATACATGCATAGGTTAAGGGTCAGTTAAGAGTTTGGATTAAATACAAGATTCTATTGAAAAAGAATCTATCATTCTATGTATTACAAAATCCTAAAAGATTTCATTGGAAAACAACTTTCATTTAATGTACTAGAGTTTAAGGTTTATGATTAAGCATTTAGGGTTTGTGATTTTTAGGGTTATTGTTTTAATCTTTTAAGGTTCATGTTTTAGGGTTTAGAGTTTTAGGTTTTATGGTTTATGATTTTTAAGGTTTATGATTTAAGATTTTTATGCTTTAGGGTTTAGTAATACATTGAATGAGAGTTTTTAATGGAACCTTTTAGGGTTTTGTAGAGTTTTTTTTAATGAAATCTTATATTTAATCCAAGCTCTTAAATAACCCTTAACCTATGCATACATGCATAGGTTTAGGGTTTATGGTTTAGGGTTTAGACAAAGCCATTATTATTATTATTATTATTATTATTATTATTATTATTATTATTATTATTATTATTATTATTATTATTATTATTATTATTAGAGGGAATGAGAAGGGAAATAGGGGCCCCTCACATTTCTAGAACCCATAACTTAAGGAAATATGAGAGAATAAAGATGAGCAACTTAGCTAACTGGCCAAATATGTATTTTTTATATTTGAATATATAGAAAATGATGGGTTTAGGTAGGTTTTGGGTGGATGTGAGCTTTTATAAGGGTGTTTTCTGAAATGGGGTTTGTTTGTTTGGTGAGAAAAATGGGGAGGTAATGAGAAATGTTGGGGAATGTGGGGACTGATGGTTTATAAGCTTAGGGGACATCAAAACTGTTTATGTAATTTGTTTTGTTTTGGTTTTCATGTCGGAATGGCATGTAAGAGACAGAGAGAAGAGTATGGATTGAAATGAAGACGATTATGGTATTTGGAAAATCAAAGTCTTGATTTTTGGTCTTGTTTTTTTCTTCACACCACTTGTATGCGAACGTGGTTGTGTTTATGCTCCATTAAGAATATCAAGGATAACAAAGTTGATAGTATTAACTAGGGATGTAAAAACAGGTAATCGGATGGGTTTCAGGTCGGGTACTGTCAGGTCGGGTAAAATCGGATACAAGTCATTTCAGGTCATTTTTCTGTTTTGACTCGACTCGGGTCGGGTGCGGGTCCATTTCAAGCCGGGTCTGACAAGTCGTCGTTTAACCGGTCAAAAATAAATATTTAACCTCTTTCAACAATAAATAAAATAAAGAAATTGAGTAGATATAAGGAAAGAGGGTCGATCCACGAGGAGATTAGCTGGAATTATTGACTGAAGATTGCTTCGATTACTACTTCCAGGAATATCTGCAGAATAATTAAATAAAATGGGGGGAGTGATTTGATATTGAGTGAAGTAATAAAATAAAATGCAAGAATTAAAAATAATAAGAAAACCAAATATGCAAATTAGCCTCGAGCTAGCCTTGTCAATTCCTTCGATCATTGAAATAAATTTTTACTTCGGGGATCATGTCGGTTACAGTCTGCGAGGCCCAACCCGTCGCAACTTGCTTCTCTCTCGAGTAACCAATCCTCCCAAGACTATCTTCGAAGGTTGATTCTTAAACAAATTAACCACGTCTATCGCCGTTAAAATATTTAGTTTTGAAAGCAGGAAAAGCCCGACTCAGAAATTGTCTTAAAAAGAATCGCTTCTGATTTTATCTTTCCTTAGCGGACCGCCGCTAAGAGTGTTCACAGGAAGTCGAAATTGCCACAGGCCGATCCTTCCTCCCAACTATGTTTTTAAACGATTCCAGACCAACGAGCTTTTTTTTTATTTGAAAAACGGTTAAAAACTTTAGTAAGGCCGATTGCCAAACTATCTAAACCGAAAGATAAAAATGTATTCCCGAAGGAATTTAGGCAATGTTCAATTCCCACGATTAGAATTTATTTGGCTAGCTCTTGGCTCAAGAAATTTAGCTAAGCATGATATTAATTATCATACTTAACTTGTTTTTAGAAAATAATTAAATAGCATAAAAATGGAACAAGAAAATAAAGTAAAAGAACTTTTATTAAAGCTAAAAACGTTTCAAGCTAGAAGATGAAAACTAAAAATGATTGATGATCTAAGCCTTTACCAAGGGTGGTATTTATAGGCTTAGATTTACAAAGATAAAGTGATGAGATAATTTAAAATAATAAACAAAAGATAAATAATTCAAATGTCTTGAAATTTAAATACAACAAAACGAACGGATAAACTGATAAAATCTTCCAGAACGTTCTAGAAGCTTCTAGAAGTCACCACGTCATTTCCACGTCAGATGCGTCGTGCCCGGTGTCGTGCCCATGATGCCAGTCATGACAGAATTATAATAAAAACTGCAGAAATGCCCCATTTTCGCTGCTATTTCCAGAATTGGATCCCTGCACAAAATATAACGAAAACAACATGTATTAAGCAGCAAGAAGTCTCAATTACTAAAAAAATAGCAAATGAAATATGTCATATTTGAGAACTCATCAAATTCCCCCTCACTTGTCTCATACTTGTCCTCAAGTATGTCCGAAAAAGCATAAACCAAAGGTTGCATTTCTCAAGCCATTACAAGCATCAAACATAATCATAAGAGTTCTAGCACGAAAGGAGTATCATGAAAGAAGCATAATCAAACCAAATAGATGCAAGCAAAGAACAACCCTTATCTCTTCCAATTACCTATCAAGCATTAATCAAATCCTAACCTAGTCTTAATCCTCACCAAGATACGCTCAAGAGCACTCAAAGTGTTTATAGGTAAAAGTGAAGCAGAAACACTCAAAGTCAATCATGAATAAAGGTTTTCATATGCTTGTAACAAGTTCAATTCTCCACTACTTTAATAGAATCGAGGTGCAAAAATCATTAGGTCTTTGTTCAAGGTGTAATGTCGGTTTAGAAAAAAAAGGATAGAAAGATGGGAAGAAAAACAAAAGAAGATGATCAATGCAAGATATTTCAAACATTAAGCAGTGAAGACATTAAAAAGGAGCTAAAAATGGGCAAGCAAACACACATTTTTTCTTATTTTTCTTATTTTTCGAAACTTTTTTTTCTCTTTTTTTTTCTTCGAAGCAATTGCTTCCTTTAATTCTGTTTTTTTTTTCTTTTTTTCATCTTTTTTTTTGGAAAAATTCTGCCCTTTATTCGAAGTGCAGCCCTTTTTTTCTAGCAATACAATTTCTAGCATTTGATCAATCAAAAAGTTTGGTTGAGGGTTAAGCCAAAAAATGGGGTGTAAGGCTAACAAAAGGCTCACTAGGCGACGAGGAAGGGTAAAATAGAGTGAAAGCGATGGAAAAGGATAAAGCCTAATGCCTAAATCATTTTAAAGCACCTCGTTCATAGTGTAGTCTCGAATTGTAAGCAAGCCACAAGTTCTAGATTCCTAAAATTCAGGATGACACTCTCAAGCAAAAGAAACGAGCATAATATGAAGAATGCATGCTCAAGGCTCAACTCTTACTAAAATTGGGCTAATTTGATTAAGCTAGGCGAGAAATTTAATTAACACTATCAAGAGTAAGTAAAAGAGATGTCAAACTGCAGATTACCCATATCATTTGATCATCAAAATGCTCCAATTCAATCATTCCTAAGCACTAGAACAAGTACAACATATAATCAAACAAGCAGACAAGTGGTAATTTATTAGCCTCCCCCTCACTTAAGTGAATTGCCCCAATTCATAAAAATTAAGGAAATAAAAAGATAATAAGGGCAAAAGATACTCCCCGTGGATGTAGAGTGAGTAGATGGGAATGGTGCACTATGAGTGGCTCGGATCAGCGGCGACAGAGGGCTTTGAATGGACTGCCGGATGTGCGAAAGAGGGTGCAGCGAAGGGTGGTTCGGCATTCTCGTCGGGCATGGTGAAGTCGATGCGGCTGAGTGAATTTTTGCGGCTGGGTGTGTGATGTTAGGGTTTGGTGTTGCAGGAAAGAAAGGGAATGGGGAAAAGGGGAAAAAATTGGACGGTATGCTAGGCATTGCTATTTGCGAAAAGAATCTTGCAGAGGGAAAAGAAAATTATTAAGGCAATTAAAAAAAAGAAAGAAAATAAAAAAATGAAACATAAATTAAATTATTAAAAAGGAAGTAAAAAGTAACAAAAAATAAACCAATGGGTTGCCTCCCATTTAGCGCTTTGTTTAACGTCGTTTAGCTCGACGACCTTTGCTAAATTTTTGGTTCTTCAAAAGCAAGTTCTTCAAATAAACGGTGACGTCCATCCCTTGTCGTTTTAACGCCTTCCTCCATCTTTTTAATTGTGCGCAAAACAACAACTAAGTTTCTACCTCCTTCCCGATGCGACAACTTACTTGAAATGATGATTGGAAAAGTTTGGTTATCGCCTAAAAGCACATAATTAAATTGCTCCAACTTCGGCTTTGGTTCCTGCAAAATTGAGAGAATGTTTAGACCGAGTTGGAATTAATTGAAAATCAGAAAGGGAAGAAAGAGTTGAAATTATTTCGCCTATATTTCCATCGTCGAGATCCGCGAATTCCCTACAAAAGTCATAACACAAATCAGTTTCAATCAAATTATCAGCTAACGGATCTATAATATCAACGAAATTTAAACTTGCGACCGAATCAGGATACTTCATAGCTTTATACATATCAAATTTAACTACTTCTCCATCAAATTCCATAGTTAAAATGCCGCCGCGGACATCAATCTTTGTATGCGCGGTTGATAGGAAAGGTCGGCCAAGCAAGATTTCGGATACGTTATTGCTGCGATCATTTTCCATGTCAATAATATAAAAATCAGCAGGAAAAATAAGATTTTTTTACCTGTACCAACACGTTTTCTAGTACTCCCTCGGGGTAGATGACTGATCGATCAGCTAATTGAACCGTCACTCGCGTTTCTTTCAATGGTTCAGTCGAAATTTTGTTGTAAACGCTTAACGGCATGACGTTGATAGATGCGCCTAAATCGCACATCGCCCTTTTTATCCCAACATTCCCAATTTTACAAGGAACCGCAAACATACCTTGGTCCTTGTACTTTGGCGGCAACGGCTTTTGAAAGATGGCCGATATATTTTCACCAAGGTTAACTTTTTCATTTCCGGATAGTCGCCTTCGGTTTGTGCATAAGTCCTTTAGAAACCTTGCATATTTGGGCACTTTCCGAATAACATCAAGAAGTGGAATATTAATTTCCACTTTCTTGAATACATCCAAAATTTCCTTCTCTTCCTCCTTTTTATCTCGTTTCGCCAATCTACCTGGAAAAGAAGGAACAAGTTCGTAAGTAGAAACAGAAATATTGGATTTAGAGTTACCTGCAGTGGGTGGAGACTTTTTGTTCTGGTCCTTCGAAGAGCTGCCTTGCTCGTCGGATTTTTGCTCGGTTTGCTTGAGCGGTTCAAGCGTTATCACAGTTCCACTACGCAGAGTGATTGCGCTCACATTTTCCCTTGGATTGGTTTCGGTTTGTGATGGTAACTTTCCCTGAGATTCTATACGGCTAACGGCTTGAGCTAGTTGGCTTATTTGTTTGTCGATTTGCTGGAGATGGGATTGTGTTTGGGTTTGGAATTTTTCCTGTGAAACTGCCAATCTCTCAACAATAGACTCAAGCGAGGATTTTTGGGGTGCTTGGTTTTGGTAGGGAGGTTGTTGCCTAGGTTGGTAATTCGGGTTCTGATTACCGTAGCTCAAGTTTGGGTGATCTCTCCAATCGGGATTGAAGGTATTGCTATGTGGGTTATAGGGTCTTTGGGGAGGTCCGGGAAAGTTGTGTATGGCGTTAACCTGGGCACCAGATGTATCCCGCAATAATGGGCATAAGTCGGTTGCGTGATCTGGCATAGTGCATATTCCACATACCTTAGCAGCTTTTATATCCCCTGAAACAAGAGAATACACAATATTAGTCAAATTATCAATTTTATTCTCTAATGAAATTGTGCTTACTGTGTGAACCCGTCGGCTGGGTTCACTTGTAGAACCAAATTGCTGCGAGTTTGCAGCCATTGTGGAGATTAATGTTCTCGCTACAGTAGGAGTCATGTTAACGAGCGCGCCACCGCTTGCTGCATCTACCATCTTTTTGTCCATTGGTAACATTCCTTCGTATAGGTATTGAAGGAGTGTTTGCTCGGATAAGCCATGTTGCGGACAGCTTGCGCACAACTTCTTGAACCTTTCCAATATTCATATAGGGATTCATCGTGCATTTGTTGGATACCCAACATGCTTCGCCTAAGTTCAGTCGCTTTTGCTGCAGGGAAATATCTGTCAAGGAAAACACGAGAAAGATCAACCCATGTATTAATAGAATTCGAAGGTAAATAAAATAACCATTCTTTAGCCATTCCGGCTAAAGAAAAAGGAAATGCCCTTAGTTTTATCTGATCCTCTGAAACTCCTTGCGGTTTCATGCTGCTGCACACCATGTGAAATTCGTCAAGGTGTTTATGTGGGCTTTCAGTAGGGAGGCCATTAAAGGTGGGTAATAGGTGAATTAGGCCTGTTTTGAGTTGGAAAGGAGTATCACCTTGAGGAAAAGCGATGCAGAGTGGTTGTTGCACGGTAGGGGCTGCGTTCAGCTCTCGAATTGTTTGATCTGCCATCGGTTCTGGTTCTTGTGTAGGTACTTCGACTGTTGTGGTTTTGGAAGTGGATTCTTGTTCGGATCGTCGTGTGCTTTGTTGCTTCTTTCGTCGAACTGTTTCGCCGTGAGTTCTACGAGCGCTTGCTTCGATTTCCGGGTTATATGGAGCTAAAGTACCCGGATTCTTCCTGGTCATAAAATAAAACAAAAATCAGTCAAAATGTCGAAAGTAAATCTCCCCAGCAACGGAGCCAATTTTGACAAGTCGTCGTTTAACCGGTCAAAAATAAATATTTAACCTCTTTCAACAATAAATAAAATAAAGAAATTAAGTAGATATAGGGAAAGAGGGTCGATCCACGAGGAGATTAGCTGGAATTATTGACTGAAGATTGCTTCGATTACTACTTCCAGGAATATCTACAGAATAATTAAATGAAATGGGGGGAGTAATTTGATATTGAGTGAAGTAATAAAATAAAATGCAAGAATTAAAAATAATAAGAAAACTAAATATGCAAATTAGCCTCGTGCTAGCCTTGTCAATTCCTTCGATCATTGAAATAAATTTTTACTTCGGGGATCATGTCGGTTACAGTCTGCGAGGCTCAACCCGTCGCAACTTGCTTCTCTCTCGAGTAACCAATCCTCCCAAGACTATCTTCGAAGGTTGATTCTTAAACAAATTAACCACGTCTATCGCCGTTAAAATATTTAGTTTTGAAAGCAGGAAAAGCCCGACTCAGAAATTGTCTTAAAAAGAATCGCTTCTGATTTTATCTTTCCTTAGCGGACCGCCGCTAAGAGTGTTCACAGGAAGTCGAAATTGCCACAGGCCGATCCTTCCTCCCAACTATGTTTTTAAACGATTCCAGACCAACGAGCTCTTTTTGATTTGAAAAACGGTTAAAAACTTTAGTAAGGCCGATTGCCAAACTATCTAAACCGAAAGATAAAAATGTATTCCCGAAGGAATTTAGGCAATGTTCAATTCTCACGATTAGAATTGATTTGGCTAGCTCTTGGCTCAAGAAATTTAGCTAAGCATGATATTAATTATCATACTTAACTTGTTTTTAGAATATAATTAAATAGCATAAAAATGGAACAAGAAAATAAAGTAAAAGAACTTTTATTAAAGCTAAAAACGTTTCAAGCTAGAAGATGAAAACTAAAAATGATTGATGATCTAAGCCTTTACCAAGGGTGGTATTTATAGGCTTAGATTTACAAAGATAAAGTGATGAGATAATTTAAAATAATAAACAAAAGATAAATAATTCAAATGTTTTGAAATTTAAATACAGCAAAACGAACGGATAAACTGATAAGATCTTCTAGAACGTTCCAGAAGCTTCTAGAAGTCGCCACGTCATTGCCATGTCAGACGCGTCGTGCCCGGTGTCGTGCCCATGATGCCAGTCATGACAGAATTATAATAAAAACTACATAAATGCCCCATTTTCGCTGCTATTTCTAGAATTGGATCCCTGCACAAAATATAACGAAAACAACATGTATTAAGCAGCAAGAAGTCTCAATTACTAAAAAAAATAGCAAATGAAATATGTCATATTTGAGAACTCATCAGGGTCCATTTTAGGTCGGGTCAAAACAGTTAGGGTCCGAAGCAGACAATTGGCAGGTTAATTCAGGTCGGGTCCATTTCAGTTCGGGTCCATTTAAGGTCGGGTCCATTTCAGGTCGGGTCCGTTTCGGGTCGGGTTCATTTCAGGTCGGGTCCATTTCAAGTCAGGTTCATTTCAGGTCGGGTTCATTTTAGGTCGGTTGCATTTCAGGTCGGGTGCATTTCAGGTCGGGCAGTTTCAGGTTGGGTAATTCAGGTCAGGGTATTTTCGGGATTGGAATTCGTATCGAGTTTGAGTTCGGTACAATTGTATAAGTAGTCGATAGACTTTAGGTTGACCTTCGTCAATCGTCATTGATTTTGAGTTAATTATTTAAAGGCGTATCAAATTAAAATTATAAAACACTGGAGTAATTAAAAAAATAATGAAAATGAGTCAATTTGGACTGAAAATGGGTCAATTTGAATTAAAAATAAAGTTTCACGGATTATAATGAACAAAAATATAAAATTAAAATTATAAAACATTAGACAAATTTAAAAGAAAACAAGGAAAATGGGTCATTTTGGAATAAAAATAAAGTTTTGGGGGACTATAATGAACAAAAATATCAAATTAAAAGTATAAAAATTAGAGTAATTAAAAAAACAATAAGTGGAGGTCAATTTAGAATAAAAATAAAGTTTTAGGGTCTAGAATGAACAAAATTTCAAATTAAAATTATAAAACATGATGAATTAAAATATATATATATATAAGGGTTAATATGGAATTAAAATAAAGTTAAGGGACTAGAATGAAGAAAATATTAAATTAAAATGATAAAACATTGGACAAATTTAAAAAATAAATGTGGGTCAATTTGGAATAAAAATAAAGTTTTAGGGTCTAGAATGATGAAAATATCAAATTAAAATTATAAAACATTGGACGGATTAAAAAAAACAATGAATAGGGGTAAATTTGGAATTGAAATAAATTTAAGGGACTAGAATGAACAAAGTACCAAATTAAAATTATAAAACATCAGACGAATTAAAAAAACAATAAATATGGGTCAATTTGGAATTAAACTAAAGTTTAGGAGACTAGAATGAACAAAATATCAAATTAAAATTATAAAACATCGGACTACTTAAAAAAATAAAAAGTGGTCAATTTAGAATACAAATAAAGTTTAGGAACTGGAATGAACAAAATGTCAAAGTAAAATTATATATTATTGGACTAATTAAAATAACAATTAGTAGGGGTCAATTTAGAATAGAAATGAAGATTTAAGGGCTATAATAAACAGAAATATCAAATTAAAATTATAAAACATTGGACGATTTAGGGTTTATGATTTATGATTTAAACGGTTTAGGGTTTAAGGAAAATTCATTAATGGTTTAAGGTTTATATATTGATAGATACATACATACTTGCATACATTATGATTTAGGGTTTAGAGTTTAGGGTTTATATATTCATAAATACATACATACATATTTACATACATTAGGGTTTATGTTTATGGTTTTAGGGTTTTGGGTTAAGAGAAAATTCATTAAGGGTTTAGGGTTCATACATTGATAGGTACATTTATACATACATACATACATTAGGGTTTAGGGTTTAGAGTTCATACATTAATATAAACTATGGTAATAAATTAATAATAATATCATCGTGTATGATATGTTATATATATATATATATTATATGCTATAGACTATATAACAATTGAAAATAATGTCCTACACTAAGATATACCATAAACCTTAAACCATACAAATTAATCTCATAAATCAATAATCCTAAACGATTAATACTAAACACTAAACCATAAACTATAAACCTTAAACCATGAAAATTAATCTCATAAAATAATAATCCTAAACTATGCCATAAACCCTGAACTATTAACATTAAACACTAAATCATAAACTATAAAACCTTAAACCATGGAAATTAATCTCATAAACTAGTAATCTTAAACTACACCATAAACCCTAAACCATTAACATTAAAGTCTAAAACATAAGTCATAAACCAAAATTAGGGACCAATTTTATCATAAAATATAGTCTAAAATTGAAATTAGGGACCAATTTGACAATTTAAAAGTAGAGAAGTTTGAGAGTCTAGTGATCAATTTTACAATTTTACCATAAATATATAGCATAAAATCGAAATTAGGGACTAATTTGACAATTTGAAAGTGAAGAAATTTGAGTATAATGACCAATTTCACAATTTTACCATAGAAATAAATGAGTCAATTTTGGCTAAAAATTAAATCTTATGAACTAAAATAAACAAAAATATTAGCATATTGAAATGATTAGACTAAATTATAAAAATTAGAAAGAAATATGGGCCAAATTCGACTAAAAGTAAATTTTTAATGATTAAATATCACCTTATGGAGGGGATTGCTATATCCGAAGTCCATATCGTAAAAATATTTGTGACTAAATTGAATTAAACAAAAAATTAAAAATAAATATTAAGATTAAAATACAATATTTTAACACAATAAAACTTAAAAGGTAATTAAACTCTTCTAAAATAATAGTAGGTTTTTTCCCTCCATATTCTATCTGTTTCCCTCTTCTTTTTTTACTATGTTTTTTTTTTCTCTCTTTTTTTTTAATTGAAATGTGGTGGCTTCCATTTTTTTCCCTAACCAATTATCATGTTTTCACCCTTTTTCTTAATTGAAATGGAAGGGCGGGAGAAAGAGCCGGATATTTTTTAGGTTAGGGGAAATTATTTCCTTAGCCCTTCTGATTTTAGATGTTTTCATTAAGTCCTAAATTTGTACTTTTAAATTTTAATTTAATTTAATTGAGTCCAAATTTAAAGTAATTTATGTTTATAGGTTTTAGTTTAGCTCAATTAGATCTTAAGTTTAATAAGTTAATTTAATTTGGATATTATTGTTATTATTATTATTAGTATTAGTTTTGGTTTAAAATAATTATACACAAATTTTTTATTTGAATCTAAACATGTAATTGTACACATGAAAGTTGAAACTTTAATTTAGTTCAATTATACACATGAAACTTTGATTTTCAATATTTATTGATTAAATAAGAGGTATTACATTTTCATATTGGGATTCAAATCCATACAAGATAGGAAAAATATGAGCATCATTAATCAATTCAAATGCATAATTTGGCTGGTTGAATTAGAATTAATCTCGCAAATCAATAACCCTAAACTAAACCATAAATAATTAATATTAAACACATAACCATAAACTTTAAGGAATCGAAATAAATCTCATAAACCAATAACCTTAAACTAATTTAATATTTTTTAATTTCATAAATTATATTTTTAAAGTAACGTAAATATTAGTTAAAAACAAGTATGTTTAATGTATTAGATTGGAAGTATAATATAATGTCTAATTTAATATTTTTTAATTTCATAAATTATTTGTATTACTTCTCTCAATATTTTTATTTTTTAGTATTCATTCATCATTAACTTTTTGTAATTGATAAATTATCAATTACTTAATATTTTTCCAATTTTAGTACTTAATATATATGTATCTGCGCGCGCATATACATCATATATGTATATCAATATATGTAGGTGTATATGTATATATATCATATATGTATATCAACTTATGAAAGTTTTTAATTAATCAAGTTACAGATTTCGGGTCGATATCAGTTCAGGTCAACAACAGGTCGGGTCACTTAACAGGTCGGGTTTAAAACAGGCCGGGTTCAAAACATGTCGGGTTTAAAACAGATCGGGTTCAAAACAGGTCGGGTAAAATCGGATCTCAGGTCAATTCAGTCAGGTAAAATCGGTTATCTGCCAGGTCGGCTTCGGGTTCGGGTTCGTTTTAGTCGGGCGCAGGTCGGGTTTCAGATCCACAGTAACATGTCCAATTCGGGTTCGGGTCGTTTTCAGTCGGGCGCAGGTCAGGTTCGGTCACTACAGTAACATGTCGAATTCAGGTTCAGGTCAACAACAGTCGGTTACAGATCGAGTTCGGATCATTAAATTTTCAGGTCAAATCAGATTCTGACTCGAGCAAGTTTCAGTCAGGTTTTCAGGTCGGATCAACTTTTTACATCCCTAGTATTAACACATTTCATGTTTATGCACGTTCGATTCAATCAAAATATACTTTAATACAAACAATTGTTTAGTGTATCGGTGAGGCACGTTGCACTTTTAAAGGAATGATGCAAGTTCAAATTTTATAGATAACGTTGTTGAAAGAGATAGCCTCGCACCCCAAATATAGACTGTAAGACGGACATGCATATTGTCAATATATATATATATATAAAAACTTTATTTTTTGTGTTAATAAAAAAAAGTGGGCCTACGTGTTAGAAAATACATTGTCTTGGGCTAGAAATTGAAACCCAACAAAAAAGGAACACTGTTAAGATGTCTTTTCCTTCATAAGAGAGTAGTCATGAAAATCCATTGTATCTTCCTTCTGAAAATTGCAGTGAATAGAGTCTAGTTATTTTGAAATGTCTTTATCATCAACAAGTGACAATTTCGGACAGTGAATCAACTTGGTCTCAAAGGCACAACATTTCATGAAACTGCTATCTTTCATTTTCTCGGTCTCTCTCAATCAAAACTTAGTCCAACTTGGTTCCCATTTTGTAAGGTTTGAACCCACCATTAAAGCAATTGGAAAAGGAATTTATGAAAGCAATTCTTACATTTCCTAATCATGTCGGACACGAATGTCCATTTCGGCCCAGGCTTTCTTTTGTCGGAGACATCCTCACCACATCGACATCTCGTTTTATAACTCTAGCTCGTATTTTTTTCTTTTATTTTTAAAATATGTTAGTTTCGCACACGATGGACATGTCTAGTAGGAATTAGATGTTAATCCTAAAATAGCATATAAGATTCGAATTATATACTGATTTTATGATGATTAGCCGAGAGAAATTGTAGATCGGACGGGAAAAGATCAAAAAATTGATTTGAGTTTGTTAGATTTCGAAGAAAATCAAATTGAGTAGAAGAAAAAAAAAGAAAAAAATAAATATTTTTGTATCAATTATGTAGTAAACGATGGTTAGCGGTGGTTGTATGACATGGAGAATGATGTCATCTATGAAAAAAGACCTAAGAATTTAGGTCAATTTCAAAAATAAAAAACGTCAAAATAATATATTTTAGTGTTATAGTTAATTATTTAACGGTTGAGTGAATAAAAAGAACAAAATTTAAAAATTGACCAAAACATAAACACGACTAAAGTAGAATAACCTAGTAATAGTTTACCGGAATATAAGTGTATCACTAGGGATATAGACGCAGGTGGTGGGAGTAACGATTGCTACCAACTTTGATGGTAATAACATTCTAGGCCACTGATAATTTTAAAATAATTTTAATTAAATTTTTATCTTTTTTAAAATTTTCTAGTCTATTATTTTTAGAACTGTCTTAATTAAATTTAATGAAAATAAGTCTTAATGCTCATTTTCTAGTTTAATTACTTTTTAACACCTTTCAATTTTTGAATTAGTGAATTAAGTCTTAACTCCCTTATATTTATGGTTTGATTGCTTTTCGGACCCAATTCGTTTGAAAGTTCATCAATTTGACCTCTCATAGCTTATTAATGACCTGCGTATTACAAAGTCGAAGGGTTATGCTCATATATGATTTTTCTCATGAGAGTTTTTGGTGTCCAAAAGTTATATTAGGTTCCGAATAAATTTAGAGTTGAACCAAATTAAACACAAACGAAAAATGAGATTAGAAATCTTTTACCCTTTTGGTGCTCTTATTTATTCCCTTATACTAAAAATTAGGTTTATGGTTAGAGTATAGATAATTGAGGTTATGATATATTTTTTATGGTCTAAAGTTTAGGGTTTATGATTTAGTATTTAGGCTTAGGGCCTAGAATTTAATTTTTAAGTAATTTTTAGTGTTGTGGCATAAAAGGGATTAAAAAAAAAGTATAAGATTTTTGTCGGAAAAATAAACGCTCATGACATTACTCCGTCCATAAAGTGAAATTATATCATAGGCCCGGCTCGCCATGTCATTCATGGTCCCAACCAATAAAAAACATCCATTTCATTAATTTTTAGTGAATTTTCACTCAAATTTACTGTAAATTAAATTAAAAAACACTTTTTACCAATTGTAAATTCGCTTGGTAAAAAGATGATATATAAAATTTAATGAAATGAATGTTTTTTATTAGTTGAGACCATAGATAACGTGGCAAGCCGGCCTACAATAAATTTCTCACCCATAAGACTTAAATATATATTTTTTAAAAATCATGCTCCTTATCCCTTAATCAAAAGATTATTTTTAATCAAACTTTAATGTCCATATATCAAGTTGGAGGGCAATGGAAGTTGACCGGATTAGCAAGCAAGCGTTCTCATTTATGCATGGAGGTAGATGGGAAGCAATCAACAAAAACTTATGAATATACGGGCAATGAAAGCATTGAAAAATTCACCTAATGCTTTAACAAAAGGTTTAAGTTCACAAGAAGTCCCTGAATTCTTACTCGAATTCTAAATTGATCCCTAAAACTTTAACAAAAAGTCAAAAGGTTTGAAGTTTGAGAATTAATATTGTAATTTATCCAAAAAATGGTCTTAGATGCTTCAAGAAATGGCGGAGGCCCCGCGAGCTATCATCAGAAATTACAGGTGCATGAACAGAGTGTTCAACCACCAAATCATCCAAACGTAAATGTGGGGAACCCTGTCGCCCTCCAAAACAACACATTTTCCCATTTGATTTAACCCCAAGCAATGTGGAATTTGTCTTCGGTTTTATTTCTTTCAAGAAACCCATATTTTTTAAGTTCGTAAATTTGTACATTTTTAAAATCATTGATATTTAATTTATTGACAGACTAATTCAGATCGAATAATTGTAGAAGTCTATTATAGCAGTGATTCTCCCAACTCAGTTCGTTCAATTTACAATGTCAGGATTCGAACTTCTAACATTGCTTAAAGAATCTAATGTCTCATCCTACTAAACTAATGGTGGTTAGCATTAATCTTTTATTTTTTTAAGGCAACCAAAAGACGAAATCCATGCACTTAAACTTCTATGGTGTTTTGGTCCCATAGCAAAACAAAAGAAAAGTTTGGCTTTAGGGATACAACAGTTTTTCAGTGTTTGATTGAAAAGATTAAACATTTTTGTCGAAATTGATGTTGCCATATTCATGCATTTAGTCTTATGATATCTTATATGTGTGATCCTCATCCAAAAATACAATAAAAGCAGACAAAAAATTGTTGGAAAAACATTTTTTGGGGGTACGAAAAAGCTGTCTGAACATGTTATGTCGGCTGTTATTGAACTTATAATACTTTTGTAGGGGTCTATGAAACCTTGAGTTAAAATTGCTGAGGCTTATGGTTCGAAGTTTTTGGTTAATACATATGTTTATTACAAAAAAAGGTGCAAGGATTATTCGAATGTTGACTATATACTGTTTTCTTCTGAAAGGGATATGATTGAAGTATAATCCTTCCGAATTCAAATTATAAGAAGTGCAATTTTGATTTGAAATTGAATCTCGAATTTCAGTTTAAAGCAGATAAAAATTGAATCATTTGAATAAATTTAAGTTCGTTTACTAAAATCTAGATTGGTTTTCATACTCGACTTCGAATCTAAATAAACTTTTTTTAATTGAAGTTGACGACAATGACTATAATGAAAGTGAATTAAAAGTTCATCGATTGTATTTCAAGTTTTAAAAGTTTGATGACCGTATCACAAACACCCTAAAAATTTAGGGATTACCAGTTTAGTTTACCTTAATTTTAAAAACCAGGTGGTCAAATCCTGACAATTTAGAATATTGTTTTTTATTGGTATAACCTTTGGTATTCAACTATTGAGTGACTAATCCGAATTAAGTATAGAGACACATTATGAGGACATCCCTTTCAATCTAATTTACTTTATTCATAATGTTAAGATTCAAATCACTAACCTTACTCAAAAGATCTATTCACGTTAAACTTAAAAAATCTTTCAATTTTTGGTAAACACGTAGCAAAGCTTCGATATTGTCTACATATATAGTGCGAATATAATATAAAAGGTTCTTGATATAATTTCTCTTCTTGTAATATTCCAAAATATTGCCTTAAAAAAGTAAATATCATATATTTCATTTTCAATTGGAAGCATGCATGCATACATACATGTAATGGTTTTCGTACCTTCAAGTCCTTTGAAATATTATCTATTATATTTTATATGTTGCAAAGTTCGCTAAGGCCTGTTCATTTATAAGTGCAAGAAAGGATATGTCACGAGGCTCTCAAAATTTTAGGGCCCCACATTTTAAAAAATTTATTAACAAAAATATTATTTTTTTTAGAAAAAATTGCTATCAATTCCCATGATAAAATAGAATAAAAAATCTTTTAATTTTCTTATTTATTATCTCAATAAATTAATTGCAATCATTTCCCCCCTAGAAAATTCAACAAACATTTATGGTGAGTAACGGTAAAAAAATATCTTATTTACACTTGTTTTACTTTTAATTTTCTTCAATCTTATTCATCATCTAAAAATCAAAAAAAAAAATTACTACTACTTTTTAAGATTTTGAGAATTTGAAGGTTGTTTCATTTTCAATTTGGTAATCCTGTTGAAAACCTGTAACTGGGTTGTTCTAAAATTGTATTTTTCTCAATTTCCAAGTTCTTTCTATCATTTTGAATTTTAACTTATCACTTGATCTCTTTCTTTAAGAATTTTATCATGGGTTCTGCAATTAAAAAATATGATTCCGAATATAAAAACGTAAGAAAAAAAGAGACGAGAAGAGTTAAATTAATCTCAAATATGAGCTCTTAATAAGTTCTTTGTGAAGGAATTACATACTTCTGCTGATTTTAATAATGTTGTTGATGTTGATGATAAAATTATTTTAAATGATGATTGTGTTAATTTGAATTATAATTATGATAACTGTGTAGATTTGAATGAAAATATGCATGTAGATAAAGATAAACCTTTAAGTGAAAATAATGTGTTAATTCAAAATGACAATTCTAATTCTATTAGAGATAATCACACTAGTCAGAATGCCGATAATGATATTTTAAATGTTGAAAATAATATTAATATTGACACTAAAAAATTACCGAATATATTTGATCCTAAAATTTAGGGTAATCTTAATGCTAAAATGATTGATCTTTTAGTAGCTAAGGGTCCCAAAAGAGATTTGTCTATAAAGAAAGGTCCTAGAAATAGATTGTCAAAGCGATATTCTTCAACATTATATACGAGAGTATTATCAAATGAAAAAAAAAATGTGATAGAGAGTTGTTGATTTATTCTAAAGAATTAGATTGAATTTTTTTATTTTTGTTATAAAATATTTAAAAAAGGACTTGAAAAGGGTCACTTAGCTAATGAAAATTTTAATGACTGGACACATGTTAGTACATGGCTCAAAGAACATGAGACTAATATAAAACATTTTACGAGTATGACAACTTGGTATGATTTGCGTCTTAGATTTCAAAAGAATGAAACTATTGATAAGGTGACGCAAAAACAATTTAAAAAGGAGAAGGAACATTGGACAAATATATTGTTTAGAATAATTCCAGTGGTAAAATTTCTTGCAAAACATAACTTAGCATTTCGTGGTACTAATGGTACATTATATAAAAATAGTAATGGAATTTTTTTGGGCTTAATAGAAATGTTATGTGAATTTAATCCGATTGTTCAAGAGCATGTTCGAGTATTATAAATGATTAACTTCATTTTCATTATCTTGGTCCTAGAATTCAAAATGAATTAATATTTTTTCTTGGTTCTACAATTGTTGAGTTGTGAGGAGCTCGATTCGTTCAACCGATATGGCTCACCAAGTGGTGGAGAGGTGGTTTTTTGGGTGGAAGGGTTGAGGAAGCTAAAATGA
Organism: Hibiscus tridactylites; assembly: GCA_958450335.1. Taxonomy (NCBI): domain Eukaryota; kingdom Viridiplantae; phylum Streptophyta; class Magnoliopsida; order Malvales; family Malvaceae; genus Hibiscus; species Hibiscus tridactylites. Next base: position 95,639,007 of record OY288265.1, read on the forward strand.
TAATTGACACAATGATTTATAGTGGTTCAACCTTCTAACCAAGGTCTACATCCACTACCTTAGCTCCCCACTAAGGATTTCCAATCAATCCACTATTGATTCGTCCCCTTTTCTAGGCTTAGGAGGAAACCCTTACAACCGATCAAGTTTTCTACCCAAAGCCTTGATCAAACCCTCTTTTACAAAGAGAAAATAAAAGCAAACACAAATCCCTCTAATAGGTGTTTGTTTGCACAATTGAAGCACTCACCCAAAACCTAAAACACTTGAGCAAATTTGACAATTTTGGCTCACTAGTGTTTGTCTATACAAGAATTGACAATTTAGGCACTAAGACAATATTTGATCATTTGTTGATTGACAAAATGAGCATTAGCCTTTACTTGATGGTTGGAGGTCCCTTTATACTCCTTGATGAGTTTATAGTCGTTGCTAGTAGTTGGGATTGAATTGGAGCCGTTGAGGACTTTAATTCCCACCACAAATGCAGTTCTGCAGCTCACCGTTTCGAAACGCTCGAATCCATTTCGAAACACCCTTTAAGTAGAAAGAGTTGTTGCAGTCTGACAAGGCACCCGTTTCGGAACGCCCTTGGCCGTTTCGGAACTTGTATCGAAACACCCTAGACCCGTATCGAAACGCCTTGCATTTAAATGTTAGTTGGGAAATAGTCGTTGGGGTTTATGACCGTTGTGGTCGAAGCCACGTAGGCGTATTGAAACGGCATAGCCCGTTTCGAAACGCTACTCAAAAATCTCATCCAGGGAAAGTCCGTTTCGATACTCGTATCGAAACGTTTTTGCTACTGGAATCCCCCGTATCGAAACACCTTAGGGTGTTTCGAAACACCTGGACAGTTTTGTGAAGTTTGGCTTTGAAAAACATGTAAAACCTTTTAAAAACATCCCTAAACATAGTTTCAAGTTATTTGGACTTTGAAAATTGTTTTAAATACTTTTTAAATCAGTCCAAAACATTTTCAATTATTATATCAAAATATTAGTTCTACAATCTCCCCCTTTTTGATATAATAAAACTAACTTGAAAAATTGTTTGGGGTTCTCCCCCTTTAACTTTAAAAATGTGAATAAGAGATTAAAGATATGAAATCAAATAAAGCTCCCCCTTATTCATTTGAAAATTCAATTTTTCAAACCATTTCTCCCCCTTTTTGTTATATCAAAAAGAATTTAAAACATTAAGTTCAAAATAACAATAGAGGTAAAAATTGACAAAAATAGGAATTTGGTTTTTAAATGGCTCCCCCTTACTCAAAGCATCAATAAAATGTTAGTCCAACATATATGATCATCTAGTTGAATTAAATGAAAAATAAATCAAATAAAAACAAAAACAACTAGATTTTACCACACTTGAACTCAAGGGAAGATGTGAAGCCTTCATTCTTCAAGTGTTCTTCCTTAGTGTGGATGGAGCTCCCCCTCAAAGTTTGACTTGTTGATCACCTCCATCACACCTAGCAAAAGACAATCAAGTAATTTTTGGTATCCAAATTGCTTTGGATCTATGAACATTAGTAGCACAAATTTTAGTCCCCTTAGGAATCCATTTTTCAATTTCATCCTTTTTAGTTGAAGTGGTTAGTACTTTTGGGACCCAAACACTTCTAAAACATTTACCATTTTTTAATCTAGGGGCACTAGATTGTCTTACATAAAAATTTGATTTTCCAAAATTATTTTTCTTTTCAAGCTCTTTGGAATCAAATCTTTTTCTTATTGAACTTTTTGAAGCAATTTTTGTAAATCAAAACATTTTAGTTCAAACTCCTTGAGTTTTGCTTCAAGTTCAAGTTTGGTTTTAGAAATCAAATCATTTTGAATTTTCAACTTTGAAATCACTTTATTGTTTTTCAAAATGTGATTTTTAAAGTCTAAAACCAAATCATCATACACATCTTGTAATTCATCAAAAGAGTAAGAACATGAAGTAGGTGAATTAGAAGTTACTCTTGAATCTTCTTCGATGGCCATAAGGCAAAGGTTGGCTTGTTCATCGTCGGTGGAATCCTCATCACTCCAAGTAGCCACATGTGCCTCTTCTTATGGCTTGAAGTGCTTGCCCTCTCCTTTTTCTTGGAATCTCGTTTAAGCTCTCTCAAGGCTTTCTTCATGAACGGGGAACACTTCTTGAAGAGATAGACTATCTCTTCTTCTTCATCCCCCTCTTCACTTGAATCAACGTGATGGCAAATGGAGGATTTGAGAGCCATGACACTTGCATTGATGCCTAGCCCTTTGATTTTCTTCCCTCCCATAGCTCTAATTTCTTCCCCCTTCTTCTCACCCTCTTTGTTCTTCTTCATGATTTGATGAGTAAGGAGTGACCCCATGAGTTCATCAAGCTCCAAATTCTTCAAATTCTTTGCTTCGATGATGGCAGTCCTCTTTGAGTCCCAAGACTCGGGAAGTGAGTAGATGAGCTTTCGAACGAGCTTTTCCTCTGGGATGGCTTCTCCATAGCCTTTGAGACCATTGATGATAGTGGAGAACCTATCAAACATCTTCTCGGTGTTCTCTTCCGGATCCATTTTGAAGTTCTCATACTCTAAGGTTAGGAGCCCAATCTTGGTCTCCTTGACTTCATCGGTCCCCTCGTATGTGACTTCAAGCTTGTCCCATACCTCCTTGGCACTCTCACAATAAGACATCTTCTCATAGATGGTTGGGCCAAATGCACAAAACAAGATGTGCAATGCCTTGCAATTAAGCTCCATCTTCTTGCGATCGTCGGCACTCCACTCCACTCCACTTTGCTTCGTTGAGGCACGAACGAACCATCTTCAACTATATCCCATAGCTTGTAATCTCTAGATTTGATGAAAAACTTCATCTTTGTCTTCCAATGGGCATAGTGGGTTCCGTCGAAGAAGGGTGGTTTGTCGATTGATTGTGCCATTTGAGACGGTTGATGAAATAGTGATCGAGCTTGCCGGATCTTCTCAATAAGATGTGAATCCTCTTCGATTGATCCAAGCTCTAATACCAATTGTTGAGTTGTGAGGAGCTCGATTCGTTCAGCCGATATGGCTCACCAAGTGGTGGAGACATGGATTTTTGGGTGGAAGGGTTGAGGAAGCTAAAATGATAGTTGACACAATGATTTATAGTGGTTCAACCTTCTAACCAAGGTCTACATCCACTACCTTAGCTCCCCACTAAGGATTTTCAATCAATCCACTATTGATTCATCCCCTTTTCTAGGCTTAGGAGGAAACTCTTACAACCGATCAAGCTTTCTACCCAAAGCCTTGATCAAACCCTCTTTTACAAAGAGAAAATAAAAGCAAACACAAATCCCTCTAATAGGTGTTTGTTTGCACAATTGAAGCACTCACCCAAAACCTAAAACACTTGAGCAAATTTGATAATTTTGGCTCACTAGTGTTTGTCTATACGAGAATTGACAATTTAGGCACTAAGATAATATTTGATCATTTGTTGATTAACAAAATGAGCATTAGCCTTTACTTGATTCTTGGAGGTCCCTTTTATACTCCTTGATGAGTTTATAGCCGTTGCTAGCCGTTGGGATTGAATTGGAGCCGTTGAGGACTTTAATTCCCACCATAAATGCAGTTCTGCAGCTCACCGTTTCGAAACGCTCGAACCCGTTTCGAAACACCCTTTAAGTAGAAAGAGTTGTTGCGGTCTGACAAGACACCCGTTTCGGGACGCCCTTGGCCGTTTCGGAACTCGTATCGAAACACCCTAGACCCGTATCGAAACGCCCTGCATTTAAATGTTAGTTGGGAAATAGCCGTTGAGGTTTATGACCGTTGTGGTCAAAGCCACGTAGGCGTATTGAAACGGCATAGCCCGTTTCGAAACGCTACTAAAAAATCTCATCCAGGGAAAGCCCGTTTCGATACTCGTATCGAAACGTTTTTGCTACTGGAATCCCCCGTATCGAAACACCTTAGGGTGTTTCGAAACACCTGGACAGTTTTGTGAAGTTTGGCTTTGAAAAACATGTAAAACCTTTTAAAAACATCCCTAAACATAGTTTCAAGTTATTTGTACTTTGGAAATTGTTTTAAATACTTTTTAAATCAGTCCAAGACAATTTTCAATTATTATATCAAAACATTAGCTACAACAATAAAGTATGAAATTATTAGAAAAATAAAACAAGTAAAGTATTTTTCAGTCATACTTGATTTTACTTCTGATGTGAGCCACCAAGAACAAAGGTCTCTTATAATTAGATATGTTGATATTTGTTCTAGTCATATTATTGTTGAGGAGTCCTTTTTAGGATTTTTAAATGTGAACGATACCACGGATCAATGACTTTTTGATATTTTACAAACTGAATTAAGGGATCTTGGTCTTGACATAGATGACATGAGAGGATAAGGGTATGGTAATGGGTCAAATATGAAAGGAAAATATCAAGGAGTACAAAAAAAATTGTTAGATATAAATCATAGAGTTTTTATACTCCTTGTGATTGTCATAGTCTTAATTTAATTTTGTATGATATGGCTAATAGTTGTGGTAAAGCTAGAGATTTTTTTGGTATCATACAACGTATTTATACTATATTTGCTCATTCTACAAAAAGATGACAAAATTTGAAAAATAATGTTAAAGGTTTGACTCCTAAACCATTGTCATCAACTCGTTGAGAGAGTCGTATAGAGAGTGTTAAAGCTATAAAAACCAAATATCAGAAATACGTGAAACTTTACTTCAAGTAGCTGAAAGTAGTGAGAATGATTTTAAAGTACAAAGTGAAGCTAAATCTTTAGCAACAAATGAACTTGGTGATTTTGAATTTTTTGTGGCAATTATTATTTGATTTGAAATATTATATGCGGTTAATTTGGTTAGTCAACATTTACAATCAAAGAACATGTTGATTGATGTTGCCATGAAAAAAATAAAGGGATTTATTTCTTCTTTTTTGAGCGATATAGAGAAACTCGTTTCGATGATGCTTTGGATGTTGCTAAGGGTATTGCCATTGAAATGAACATGGATCCTGTTTTTCTTCAAAGACGTAAAATTAAAAGAAAAAGATTTTTTTGATGAGAATTCAGATAACACCTCATCTATGGTTTCACAATCTCCAAATGAATCATTTAGAGTTAATTATTTCTTATATATTTTTTTTGAACAACATGTATGATTTTATTAGCCAAAATAATCATACATAATCACATTACACAGCGGCCTCATTAAAAACCTCTCTAATCCTAAATAGAGGAAAAGAGTACCGCTGTGCATGTGCCAAAGGACAAACACACACGTTAATTGCTATACAACCATACCCATTCATGCCTTACAATTCCACTCTTGGCCAAAGAATCCGCCAACCCATTTGCTTCTCGATAGATATGGTTGAAGCACACGCAAGGCAATACCGAAATGTCCTCATCAATCTGCTGAAACCATTGCCAAAGCTGCCACGGACGATTCTCTGTACGATGCATCCATGATATCGCCACCATTGAATCCGATTCCACCACAATCGAGGACACCGTACCCAACTGCATCTCGCATAAGCAATCGCTTGAATCTCAGCCACATTTGAATCCGCAATTCCTATCGAACCTGAAAACATTGCCATAATATGGCTATTGCAGTCCCGTAACACTCCTCCGCAACCTGCCCTTCCCGGTTTTCCCCTTGCAGCTCCGTCAACATTGAACTTCCACACACCCTCCACCGGCGGCAACCAAACACTAAGCGACCGCACCGAATTTATTCCCTGCTGCATCGACCAGCTAATCCGCGGGCAACTCCACCAACTTGCCTCATTCACACAAGCTTCGTGCATGAACGCGCGAGTCCAATACAATGCCCGAAGTTGGGCCAAAAAGAAAACAACTCGACTCGACGCCCGGCGATCTTGGAATATAAGCTCATTCCTCGCCAACCATAAGGACCATAACACACTAGCGCAACCAATCACCCACCACTCTCGGGCCTCCCCATTAAACCAACTCCCCCAACACTGCTCAATAAACTCACTCACCGTTCGCGTCCTCACCACAGCAACGTTTCACCAAGAAAAGAAAAAAGACCATACCTCGACAGCAAATCGACATGACCATAATATATGGTCGCAGTTGTCTTCACCACCCGCACACCAACGGCAACCGAGAGACTCTAAAGGGACTGGAATTCCACGATCATATAGCATTCTCATAGTCGGTAGCCGATCAACCAAAATGAACCACAAAAAACACTGAATTTTTGGTACAATTGGCATGTTCCATACCATCCCCACATTCTTTGTATCAGGTATACCAACAGCGCTCATCAAATCATGTAATTTACCTACCGAGAAAACTCCCGAAACAACATGTTTCCATATCAATCTATCAGCTATTCCCTCATGTAATTTCACAACTGCCACGCTTGCTTTTAATTCTTCAAGTTGTTTTGTTTCGAACAACCGCAATTCCCTTCGAAAGCATGTCATCCATTCTCCCCTTGGGCAGTTCAACATCTCACTAACAAAGCACATTTTATTAATTGCCAATCCAAATAGCCTCGGATATAAGTCCTTCAACGGAGTATCGATAGCCCAACAATCCCACCAAAACAGTACCGAATTCCCCTCCCCCACAAGCCAAATAAACTGATCGCCATTTGTAAACTCAGCCACATATTCATCCTCCTGCACCTCAACAATTTGTTTCCACATTGCCGACATATGTCGTTTACCTTTATTCTGGATTTTCCATTACTGAACCGCCGTGCCATACTTCGCCGTTATCACCTCTTTCCACAAAGACTTGTCCGATTGTGCATAACGCCAAACCCATTTAGCCAATAGAGCCAAATTTCTAGTACGCAAATTCACCACCCCAAGACCACCCATCCTTTTTGGTTTACACACTACATCCCATCGAATCCTACTCATCTTCGACCTCTCTTCCGAACCTCCCCACAAGAAATTACGACGAATGCAATCAATACGCCGTATCACCTTTTTAGGTACCATAAAAATTCCCATATAATAAACGGGGAGTGTCGATAGAACAGTGTTGAGCAGTAGCAATCTGCCCGCAAAGGATAGGGACTGTCGCTTCCATCCAGCAAGTTTCCTACGAACATTACGGATCAAAGGTTCCCATAAAACCTCCCCACGCGGATACACTCCCAGCTTAACCCCCAAGTATGATATCGGCAGCTCACCAATGGAGCAACCAAGGATCGCAGCAACTTCCATCGTTACCTCATTGTCTACTCCAATGCCATACAAACAAGACTTATCAAAATTAATTTGTAAGCCTGATACATATTCGAAGCAAGTCAGCACTCGTTTTAGATTCCTCGCCCCCTCAATTTCACCTGATAAGAACACTATAGTGTCATCAGCAAATTGGAGATGCGACAACAAAATCTCCCCCACCACTCGAACACCTTTGACCAGGCCCATACGCTCCGCATTGACCATGTATTGATGGAAAAGCTCAGCAACAATCACAAACAGAAGAGGTGACAATGGATCACCCTGTCGAATTCCCCTCCTCATCGGAAATTCCTTCGAAGGACTTCCATTGATCAAAATCGATAGGCGGGCGGAACTCACACACTCCATAATCCAATCCCTCCATCTCTCCCCAAATCCCATACCACACATAATTCTATTTAGGCATCCCCAATCAATACAATCGTAGGCTTTCGCGAAGTCTAATTTTAGAAGCACGCCTCCATTCGCCCAATTAGCTTTCTTCATAGAATGTATTATCTCATTAGCTAGTAAAATGCCATCCAATATTTGTCTCCCACAGATAAAAGCTGATTGCACATCAGAAATTAGAGAAGGCAGCACCTCCTGTAGGCGTTTCGCCAAGCATTTCGCCAAAATTTTATAAACTGAATTCAATAAACATATTGGGCGATAGTCCCCAATCGTGCGCGGACAATCTTTCTTCGCAATCAAGACAACAAATGTTGAATTAATACCTGGAGGTAATCGGCTGGAACTATGAAATTCATTCATAAAGCACATCACATCCTCCTTTAGAAACTGCCAACCTCGCTTAAAAAATTCGAATGGGAATCCATCCGGTCCCGGTGCCTTTTCCCCCTCACAACTCCCAATCGCAGCCCACACTTCCGTTTCCGAGAATGCCACTTCAAGGCCTCGCTGCTGGTCACTCGACAACCTTTCAAATGTCACATGTGGCACCATGAAACCCGCTGACTTAGGCTTATCAAAGTGCTGCTGGAATTCCTTTCGGAACATGATTTTCATGCTTTCAGGATTAGTTTCCCATCGGTCCCCCACTTGTATGCCAGTAATATGATTATGTAACTGTCTCATCTTCACCATCTTGTGATAAAAGCTCGTATTCCGGTCACCCTCTGCAAGCCAAGTCATGCGTGATTTTTGCCTCCAAATGGAATCACGCAATTTCAATATCTTCCATAGCCTCTGATATAATTCCCTTGCCCGCAAATCTTCATCCCTCGACTGCCCCATGTTCCCCATCTTCGCATCCAATTCATCCAAGTCCGCAACCACCTTTTTATACTGAATATCTAGATCCGCAACTCCCCTATTCCAACCTTTCAACATTCTTTTTAAGCCTTTAAGTTTCTGTGAGATCCCCGCATCCACATCAGCCATTGTTAAACGTTTCCATTCCTCCTCAATTGTTGCTAAATCTTTTAGCCAAAGATTATAAAAGCGAAATGGTTTTGGTCTGCTATCTAAAACATCCCCCATCAGTAGAATTGGCGAATGATCGGACAATTCCTTCGGCAAATTTACAACTGTCAATCCCTCGAACCTGTTCACCCATCCTTGTGTCACAAGGAATCGATCCAATCGACTTCCTTTTCCCCCCGGACCGAACCAAGTATATTTCTTTCCCTGCATTGGCACGTCAACTACCCCAACATATTCTATGAAATCACAAAAAATACTCGTACCTCTAGCATTGTGTGCCAAACATGTGTGTTCCTCCTCTTTAGTTACCATATTAAAATCGCCACAGATGCACCATTCGATGCGCTGCTCCATCACCACAGTTTTAATCTCCTCCCAATAACTACATTGTTCCAAGCTTGTACACGGCGCATATACCCCAATCAAACCTGCCTCCCAATCATCATAAATCCAACGTCCCAATAGGATAATCATGTTCTCTCGCCAATCCTTCGACTTTAATTGGAATCCCTTCAGATCCCACATTGCGATCACCCCCTCTGATCTCCCATCCGAAGGTACATAACAATATTCCACCACATCTTCATACCACATTTGTCGAACCACCTCCACTGTTACATTCTCCATTTTGGTCTCTTGTAGAAGAGCCAAAATACACTTATGTTGCCGTAGAACGCGTTGTATCGATCTCCTTTTTTACAACGCCCCTATCCCTCGGACATTCCACGACAACATTTTCATTGTTTGCTAGAGTTTTTGTTTGCGCGCTTCAATTAGGCGCGCTATATCACTGATAATTTCGTCTTCACGTCCCTCCGTTACCGCCCCTATCAAATTTCCCAGTTCAACTATCTCCCTAGCCTCACGCAACAATCCTTGCTTACGGATAACAAAATCAGAATCGGAAAGAGACCCATTTACAATTACCTCATTTTCCGCAGGCAAATCCTTCTTTTTCCGTGGTCTACCACGCCCCTTTTTCGTTTGTTACTCCGTTGTCGGATGATTCCCACCCTTCGCCAAGCAAGCTTCAATTTCCTCTAAATGTCTGATACGTTTCTGTTCCCCATTTATTTCAACTACTGTTGCTTTATTTGCTCTTGGATTTCTAACCGTGGGCCATTCAACACTGGGCTTAATTCCTTCCTGTGCTTTTACGACTGGTTAACACATATTTTATCTATTTCCTGTACTGCGCCTAAAACATCACCACCACTCCCTTCGCCCTCATCCCTACCGATCATAGCCACCATTTCATCGTTCATCCAACTAGATGTCTCAACTACCCCCTATTCCTCTCGTTGGTTATCCTTCCAAATTCGATCGAGATAACTCCGATCAACCATTATGTCTTCCACTGCCTTCGTAGCCTGTAACGAAAGCGAGTTTGGTACCACTGTGTCCCCTACTGATTCATTATCAATGAAAGCTGAATTAGTTTTCCAATTTACATCGTTGTCCCCCTGCTCTGCATTACTCTCGCTTGGGTCAATCTCGCAACTGCAGTCGCATTTGGGGCCTATCGCTTCCTCAAATTTCATCACTCGAATCTGATATGTCTCTTTCCCCACTTCTAATTCAATTATCTCATCGATGTGGTATGTCCAGTCCGTTTCGACTTGAATTCTCGCTCTTTCAAACGACGAAGGCGCTAATGTTTCAATGTCGATCCGCGTCAAAACACCCCAAAGAGCCGCGATGTTTTTGAAAGATTCCTCCGACCAGGCATGTATCGGCATGTTCCCAATTGAAAGCCAAATTCTTCGGCTTGGGATTATTGTCGTTGGCGACCATGGTGAAACACTCTCAAGCCATTGATCCAGTTGATTTGATTGTAGTGTTGCTTCCCTGTTTTCCACTGTGTCGAACATCAGCAACACTACTGCCCCCGCTATTCTCATTACGGATAAACCTAATAAACCTGCGTTATGCAATTCTTTCGCTAATTCCACAATTTGATATGGTTTTCGGCAGAAACCAATAGCACATGTTTGTAGGATTTCTGATTTTTCCGCGTCAATTACCCCTACGGCTCTTTTCCGGGGAGTCATGCCCTGTTGATTTTCCTCCTCCAGAGGAGTATCATGCGAAACTGAGTTGATGTCCTTTCCCCCTCTATCCCCTGCCATGTGCTCGACTTTAGGTTTAGGCTTCAGCGGCTGCCGCTTTCTATCGAATTGGGGTTGGGATTCAGCCCGAAAATCCTTCTTCCCATTCAACGGCTGCTGCTTTCTATCGAATTGGGGTTGGGATTCAGCCTTTTTCCGGAATCAAAAATCCTTCCCCCTATCGTATGCCATAGAAATTCTAGTCTTGGATCCATAGAGCCAAAAACCATCGAGTCGCTCAATCACTTTGTCCGCGTCAATTGCGGATGCCATTCTCACAAAACCAAATCGGGATCCGTCTCTCGCTCTTTTCCGGGGAACGAACACGTCGACCACCACCCCATGGCGATCAAATACCTGCCATACACCCTGCCAGTGTAGCTGATTCGGTAGATTTGCTACGAACAACGTCCATACCCGATTCCCAATTCCCTCTCGCCTTACCCCCATTCCCTTTTTCCTTTCAATTTTTTTATTTCTTATATATTGTTGATCAAGCTATTGTTTCTCTTAATATGAGATTTGAACATTACCAAGAATATGAGAAAAAATTTAGTTTTTATTTACTTCTCATAAGTTGCAGTCATTAGATGATGTGAGTCTAAAGTCTCATTGTGCTTATTTTGAGAAAAAAAATAAAGGACAATTTGATATTGATGAAAATGGATTGTATGTGGAGTTGATGTTACTAAGAGAGTTCTTGCCTGTCGAAAAAATGAGACCATTGGAGATTTTGAAGTTTTTGAAAGGTAATATTTTTCCTAATGCTATTATTGCATATAGAATTTTATTACTATTCTTGTGACAGTTGCATCTGCAGAACGAAGCTTTTTCAAATTAAAGTTGTTGAAGACCTATATGCGTTATACTATGTCACAAGAATGGCTTAATGGATTAGCATTGATAACGATTGAAAATGATACTATAGAGAAAATTGGCTATGCAGATTTGGTTGACGATTTTGCTTCTAAAAACGTTTGGAGGATGACACTTTTTAAATAAAATATCACAATTGTAGAGTTGTTTTATGACAATATCTTAGTTTCATATGTTTGGAATTTTTTTATTTTATAAGAAAGATTAGTAATATGATAAATTTCGATATTTTAAAATTTTGATTTATTATAAATTATTTTAGGGGCCTCACTACATCTTTTGGGACGGGCCTGCTGTCGGCTCTGATCAAACTTCAAGAATTTAACCGTCAAATATACATATTTGTTCAAGCTGGCTGTCAACTATTAACAACTACGAAACTCTCATTGCCATGGGTTTTTCTAACGTGAGGCACCTTAAAATGAGGCTAAAAGATGCGCAACCAAAATTCTTACCCTTTTAATTTTTTAAAACTTTTTATAAGAAATTCAGTATATATTGAAATTCTTACACTTTTTGTAAGAAATTTGGTATATATTAAAAAAATTGATACTAAAATTTTTATAAATTTTATAAAAATTTCGATTGCACCTTATTTTAGCCTATTTAAGGAGCCTCACCCTAACTTCCCATTGCCATTACTCTGCCTCTGTTGTTTCTTTCAAACTTTGATATAAAATATTATTTCTAAATGAGGCAAGTGGATCTGCATGACTTCTACTTTGTTTTATTTATTTATTTCCTCTTCTTTCTTCTTTGAGTTTGAAAGCAATTGCTTTATGCTTAGCTTTCGTTTGTAAATGATGAGACTGCGTATGTTCCCATTCACTCTTCCTTACAAGTTGTGCATAGAAAATGTATAATTAAAGGAAAAATATCTGATGCAATGTAAGTATACAGTTTTATTTATACAAACATATTATTTTAGAGATTAAAAGTTTAGTTTATGTTTTAGAGTTTATAAGTTTAAGTTTTAGTGTTTTGAATTTATAGTTTAGGGTTAAAATTGAGTTTTAGAGTTTGCAGTTTAAAATTTAGGGTTTAAGAATAGAAATTTTTGTTTTATGTTTTAAAGCTTAAATAGACGTGCTTGTGAAAAAAAAATTCAGTATTTGTGCATCAAATATTAACCCTAATTAAAATTAGGGTTAGTGTTTCATACACTGATAATGTAACTTTTCTACACAAATAGCTTATGTGAAGTAAAATCTAAAATCTCTAACCCTAAATCTTAAATTCAAAATCTTAAATTCTGAAATAAAACTGTTAGTGTAAGCACATACTTTTCCTTAAAATAAAGCTTCATTTCTTCTCCTCCTTATTATTATTCAAAGGACCTTTTTGATCAAATTGAAAATCTAATAGGATTCTCAATATGGAATTGATAATACAAAAATATTCTATTACTTTAATCAATAAAATTATTCTATGATCTTATCAAGAATCCATTAAGTGGTTGTTTCAAAATTAGTTATGCATATTTTATTTATTTATTCTAGATAAGTTCTAACTGCCATTAAAGCTTTGATTTATGTTTAGTTGAATTAAAGATGATAATGTATAATTCTATAAACCGTGGTAAATAGATGTAAATAGTTGATAACAAAAAAATTAAAAATAAAATTTCATGATATGACGTCTTTAATTCAATGATAATACATAAAATTATAAACAATCAATATATCAAATATTAAAATTTAAAATCTTAAATAAAAAATCATTAATTCTAATTTTGATCAAATCATATATGTAATCTTTAATAGCATAAGATAACGTATTATATATATTTATATATTTGCATGAGTAGGACCAATCCACGTGAAGACCATCCCTATGCATGACTATGTAAGCCGCCTAGCTAGCAACTTTCTTCTTCTATTTCTTCTTCACACATCCTTTTCATTGTCTTGTAGGACCCTTCTTCAATGGCTTAATCAAAGCTTCATACATACATACACACACATATATACATATCAAACCACTAGAGAATTCCCAACCCAAATTCGCTCTCTTTGTTCTAAGAAGCACACTGAAACAAAAGCTCTCAAAATCATGGATTTCCAAAGCCAAAAACTATATTCCTCAAAATTCAACAAAAAGAGGCTAAACCAAGAGCAAGTAAGGTTCCTAGAGAGGAGCTTCAGTGCCAACAAGAAGCTTGAGCCCGAGCTCAAGCTCCAACTTGCCAACCAGCTAGGCGTTCCGCCGAGACAGGTGGCGATTTGGTACCAAAACAAGCGAGCCCGGTGGAAGACACAAAGCTTGGAACTCGACTACAACACCCTCCAAGTGAAGCTAGAGAACGCATTGTCCGAAAAACGAGAACTCGAGAAAGATGTCAAGTGTCTGCAAGAAGAGTTAAGGAGAGCTCAAGAGATGATGTTTTCCATGAACAATCAAAGAAATTATCATCAACAACATCACCAGCAGCAACAAAATCAGCAGCCTCTTAACTTTGTTTCTTGCAATTCAACGGGGTCTAGTGAAGAAGGGGGAAGCTCGAGCTTCCATGAAGATCATGAAGTGTTGCAGATTGATGAACTTTATGCTTGTTTGATCGGTGCAGATAGGTCAACTTGGAGCTAAGCTGGGTTTATGGAAAATTTAATCTTCTTTTTTATTGTATTGATGGTGCAATAACATGTTCCTTGTTGGGTGTCTAAAATTTGTAAGAAAATAGTTGACCTTTCTAGGGTTTGTTTGGTCAGAAGGAAAAGACAAAAAGATCGACCAAGCAATTATATATATCATTCAGTGGCTAAGTTATGCAGTGAATCGAAGCTGTTGGGTTTGAAAATCCTTTTGTTAGTGTTGATTATGTAGCACTCATATTCAAATAGAAATCCATCCCCTCCTTATTGTGCTTCTACTTATACCCATACTAAAAATTAGATTTAGAGTTTATGGTTTAGGATTAAGATGTAACGAATTAGGGGTATTATGCATTTTTTAGGGTTTAAATTTAGTGTTTATGATTTAAAATTTAGTGCCAGAGCTTAGAATTTAATTCTTTTAGTGTTGGGGCATGAGAAAAGGCACCAAAAAGGTATTGTTCCTCAAGAACTATTAAGAAGCTATATTAGAAACATAAAAAGTTTGAAATTACAAAATTTTAAATGTGTGAAATTATATTATTGATAAAAAATACAAAAAATATATAAATTATAAAAAAATTAAATTTTTTAAAGGTCCAACATCCTTCAATCCATCCATACTCATATCATCGTAATGATTATGTCTTACATATTGGCAAAGTGACCTTAAATTACAAAATGTTTCATTCGATTTTGCAATTATTTTCAAAAAATGAATCATGTAACGTGATTTGGGTTTTGGGGATGATGATAAATTTGTCCTACATATTGGGACCTATATAGATTGCTTTGTTTCCATCCAGCTTTAATGTTCAATGCAAGTGGCATCTTGACAAAATCACTTGCACATTCATGCATCCCTCTTTGGTAATCAATCATTTTTCTATCAGGGGCAGATGCACCTTTGTGCATGACCTACCATTAAAAAAATAGGTTAAACTATATTGGTAACCATTAAATTTGTATGGTATTTTCACTTTGATCACATAAATAAAAAAAGCATTCATTATAGTCACTCAATTTTTTTTTATTTACTTTCATCATGTCCTCTGTCGTTAACCCCATTAAGAAATATTGATGTGGCACGTTAATTTTTTTTTCCAAAAAGAACCCTAATTTTTCAAATTTACAACCATCTAGTCCATTGTCAAGACCAAAATTCCTATTAACGGAACAATCGTTGATTAATCCCAACTGTGTGAAAGATTCGTTTTGCCAAAAGTTTAACATAGTTTAGTTTCAGTTTGATTTTACGGTTAACATTGGTGAAACATATATGAAAATCTTAGTTGAAACTAAAAATTAAATTTTTTTGATCTGTCGTTGTTAACCGTCAGATCTGCTTGAAACCAAACTATATTAATATTTTGACCATATGAACCCTTCTCACGTCAACATGTTTAATTGGCAGTGGTCGTAATGAAATCAAATTAGAAGTTTATAAATTATTTTTATTTCAGTTACCAAAGTGAAAACGTCTCAAAAGTTCAATGACTACCAGTGTAATTTATCCTAAAAATATTACATATGTTTTTGTCTAAATGAAAAATTAGCTTTTTTTAGGAATGAAAAATTAGCTCTTAAATTATTGTTTTTTTGCTTTGAGGTTCTGAACTATTTTTGCTTAAAACAAGTACCTAAACTATGATCTATAAGCATCTTTAAAGTACACAGACAATCACTGAACTTTGATTAAAAGAACAAAATGGTAACCAAACTTTTAAAAATCACAAAATGGTAATTAAACTTTTTGTTTTATAACAAAATGGTAATTAGACATTAAAGGCCGTTAAGTGACTGTTATAAAATTTAGTATAATAACACATTTAGTCCTTCATATTTATCCATTCAATTAATTTAGTCCTAATTCGAAACAATTCACTAAATTTAGCCCTCGTTATTTACATATTCTTTCAATTTGGTCCTTAAAGCAAAATTCCAAAGTATGATAACATGATAAATAATTACAATTAAATTTTTATAGGAACTCGAAAACTCGACTCGACTCGAATCCGAAAAAAATTCAAATAAAGTTTGAGTTGTAAAATATGACGAGTCAACTCGAATAACTCGAAATTTTTTGACTCGACTCGATCGAACGCTCATCTCTATCTTAAGATATGACGCGTCAACTCGAATAACTCGAAATATTCGAATATTTTAAATTATTTTTCTTTCAAATCGAATATTTTTAAAATAAAATATTTAATATTTTCATATTTAAATCACATCAATTATTTAATAACAACTTTAAATATTCGATTTAAAAGAAAAAATGATTTAAAATATTCGAATATTTAATTAAAATTTTATAGGAACTCGAAAACTCGACTTGACTCGAATCGAAAAAATTTCAAATAAAGTTTGACTTGTAAAATATGATGCGTAAACTAGAATAACTCGAAATGTTTTTACTCGACTCGATCAAACGCTCACCAATATCTTATATGACGCATCAACTCGAATAACTCGAAATATTCGAATATTTTAAATCATTTTTTCTTTTAAATCAAATATTTTTTAAAATATAATATTTAATATTTTCATATTTAATCACATCGAATATTTAATAACTAATTTAAATATTCGATTTAATTTAAAAATATTAGATTCAAAAGAAAAAAAATTGATTTAAAATATTCGAATATTTAATTAAATTTTTATAGGAACTCGAAAACTCGACTCGAATAAAAAAATTCAAATAAAGTTTGAGTTGTAAAATATGGTGCATCAACTCAAATAACTCAAAATTTTTTGACTCGACTCGATCGAACGCTCACCTCTATCTTAAGATATAACGCGTCAACTCGAATAACTCGAAATATTCGAATATTTTAAATTATTTTTTCTTTTAAATCACATTGAATATTTAATAACTATTTTAAATATTCGATTTAATTTCAAAATATTCGATTTACATGAAAAAAGTTAATTTAAAATATTTGAATATTTTAAGTAGTTATTAAATATTCGAATATTTAAAAGAAAAATATTTAAAATAGTTATTAAATATTCAAATATTTTAAATCATTTTTCTTTTAAATCGAATATTTTTAAATTAAATTGAATATTTAAAGTAGTTATTAAATATTCGATGTGATTTAAATATGAAAATATTAAATATTCTATTTTAAAAATATTCAATTTAAAAGGAAAAAATTATTTAAAACATTCGAATATTTCGAGTTATTCGAGTTGACGTGTAACCCCCTCGTCCCGGTCTGGCCGAATGACCGGTCCGAGTGGGTCACACGGGGAAAACCGAGTGAAAACCCCTAAGGATTCCCCCTCGGTTAGCAACCCTATATTTTTTTCATTTTAAAATCTTGTCTAAATGGATATTAAACCCTAAGTGATCATACAGTGGAATAACATATGCGAAACAAAACAAACGAGCTCAAACAATCGTGTTACGGCCAAATTATAAACTTTACTACAGGTGGTATCGATACACCTAAGGGGTGTATCGATACCCCTTGACCAGGTCAACTGGTCAAAGTCAACTCGTGGAGACCGTACCGATACACCTGGGAGTGTATCGATACCCTCTTCAGTTGTTGACTTCCCACGGTCAACGCTAAGGGGACCGTATCGATACACGTGAGGGCCCGTACCGATACGGAACTGGACAGTAGCTCCAGGAGCAAAAATAGTATCGGTACGCCCCTTCACGTATCGAAACGCGGGCCTGAGACATGAAGGTCGTATCGATACGGGACCAACCGTATCGATACCCCTGCTTCGAAAACACTGATTTGAGCTGATTTAAGGCACAAGAGGCCCTTAAATCCCTCTCAAACCTCAACCAACACACTAACATGCTTCCTAATGTCAAACCAAGAGATTAGGCATGCTTCAACAAAGATTTAGACGAATCTAACACTAGGCAATGCCACACAAACATGCACTCATACAACCATCATTCAGACACACATATAAACTCTTAAGGCATAGGGCTAACATTCAAAAGAGCAACTTAGGCATGAGTTAGCATTCATCATGGCAGTACAATCATACAAAAGCAAGATATAAGGGAGTCTACACATGCTCCTAAACATTCAACCAATATCCAACAAAGCCATACATGTCCCATTGCTCAACTATTACATGTTTAACATTAAAATCCATACTTGATGAACTCAAGTCAAAAACCACACTTGGAGGCCCTCCACTTGCCCGAGCAACCCACGAACTAAGGATATGCAATGTTGAACAAAGAGAGCGTAAGCAATGATGCTTAGTGAGGGTAAGCTCTAAAAACAAACCTCAACATTGCAGCGTCCGAGCACGATCTAGCCAAGGTAACACAATCATACCAAAGGTCCACAAGATAAAATGCATGAGTAATAGACAATATTAATGCCATGATCGAAGCTCAATTTCCATGATACATATAATCACAACAAATATCCCAATAATAACCATGAACCTCAACACATTGACATATACATCAAACAACATTGGCACCTAGCTAAGACCCGAATACGCGGATAGACATGTTGGAACTTACACCCAACAACCACATTACCTCACGGTGGGATTTCACTCATCACCGGTCTCGCGGAGGGGATTCCACTCATCCTCACGCCCCGTCGATGGGATTCCACTCATCACCGACTACATTTAAATACAATTCCGGGCAAACCCGTACTCCTCCTTGGTGACTCAACGCCATCAAGGCCACGCGCGACTTTAGACTCATGTGTACACACTAACATCCTAATGATCGATCATTTGTATTCAAGTAAACTAGTGCCAATATTTACTCACTTCACATTACTCATTTCAACCAAACTCGTGCTTAGCACGTACTCACCAACAACCACCATCATGCATGTCTCAAGCATCACAAGTCATATCTCAAACCACATGTATAATTCAATATACACAAGCATTCATGCCACATTTCATACGAGACATACACAACAATATAATGAGTTCATCCAATGGCTCTAGATCAAGATTAGGATTAGGCTACCACCCTAATCCTAACTCTAGGTGGGTCTACCAAGCCCAACCTACTCTGTATACTCGAACCAACTAATTTAAAACCGTTTAAAACAATTAACCACTCACCTAAGCTTCCAAGTCCAAAGACCAAGCAAGCAACAACCTTCAACTTCCCGGATTCACTTCCGATGTTCCACCGGTGCCCAAGCTCGATTCTAATCATCTCAAACACAAACAAAACGTTCGAATCAATAACTCATCATCGGAAACAACCCGGATTAACATTAACAAGCATTCAACACTCCAAACAAGTCCAAAAACAGAATTTTCGAGTAGCCCACTTAACCCACTGAAATCTTCCATTTCAAGCCTCCAAACAACCATCAAACACACCCAAAGCAACCCTCAGATATCATACTAGCACCAGCCCTCGAAATCCAACATTAACCAACCCCAAAAATCACTTTAAAACCCTTCTAAAACCCCCTTGGTACCCAAATCCGGAATTTCCCAAAATCACTTGAAATTCATATATGATATACCATTTGACTTCCTTATACCACAACTAGGTATATTAAATCAAAATACTTCACTTAACAACTTAGAAAATCACATTTAAAATCAAAATATTCAAAAACGGCATTTTCTAAAACTTCCATGAAAACTAAAAAGAAAGGTACTTTTGTGAAGGGGAAGGTGAGGGGAAGTCAAAAATACCATTACCTTTCAATTTGGAGTTGAAATGAAGAAGAGAGGTGATGGAATAGTGTTCTTCAATGGTGGGAGGGGTTTACCGTGGGTTTTGTGGAGAGAGGGAGAAGATGAGTGAAATTTGGGTTTTTCTTTTATTTGTTTTGTTTTAGTTTAAAAGCCCAATGACCCATATGCCCTTAATGAAATGAAATATTCACAAGGACATATAATCCATGGCCATTTGGGGTTTAATTCCAAAACATAGTCTATCTTCAAATTAATTAATTTGAAAACCAAACTCGAACCATTTTCTAAATCATAAAGCCGAACCCAAAGTAATATTAAATTATTATTTTCACCTAACCCCTAAACCCGGATGTTACAACTCTCCCCCACTTAAGGAAATTTCGTCCCCGAAATTACCTGGTGGAAACAAATACGGAAACTGCTCAACTATATCAGCTTTTCTCTCCCATGTGGCCTCTTCCACACCTCTATGTCTCCACAACACCTTGACCAACTCTATGGTCTTGCCACGCAACACCTTGCTATCAGAAGCAAGTATCTCCACGGGCTCTTCATTATAGGACAAATCCGGATTCAACTCTATCTCTTCAACGGGCATCACATGAGAAGGATCTGATCTATATCTCCTAAGCATAGATACATGAAAGACATCATGGATCTTCTCTAACTCAGAAGGTAACCTCAACCGATAAGCTACAGGCCCAATCCGCTCAACTATCTCATACGGACCAATGAACCTCGGACTCAATTTGCCCTTCCGGCCAAATCTCATCACCTTCTTCCACGGAGATACTTTCAGAAACACTTTCTCACCCACTGAGTACTCAATCTCTTTCCTTTTCAAATCTGCATAAGACTTCTGACGATCGGAAGCTGCTTTCAAACGGTCACAAATCAACTTCACCTTTTCTGTAGTTCCTTTAAGCAAGTCTGGCATAGGTAACAATCTCTGACCTGTCTCAGCCCAACAAATCGGAGTCCTACACCGTCTACCATACAAAGCCTCATAAGGTGCCATCTGGATACTAGACTGATAACTTTTGTTGTAAGCAAACTCAACCAACGGTAAGTGCTTCTCCCAAGAACCCTGAAAATCAATTACACAACAGCGAAGCATATCCTCAAGAATCTGTATCACTCGCACTGACTGCCCATCGGACTGCGGATGATAAGATGTGCTGAAATGCAAACGACTACCCAAGGCACTATGTAAGCAACTCCAGAACCTCGAAGTGAATCTAGGATCCCTATCTGAAACAATGGACTTCGGAACTCCATGAAGTCTCACAATCTCACGAATGTACAAGTTTGCCAACTTGTCTAAGGAATCCGTAGTGTTCACTGCTAAGAAGTGAGCACACTTAGTGAACCTATCAACAACCACCCAAACTGAGTTCTTCTTTGAAGGAGACAAAGGCAACCCCGATACAAAATCCATGGTGATCCTCTCCCACTTCCATTCCGGAATCTTCAAAGGCTGTAGCAAACCTGAAGGAACCTCATGTTCTGCCTTCACTCTCTGACAAACCATGCAACGGCTCACATACTCGGCTACATCTCTCTTCAAACCAACCCAGTAGTAATCATTCTTCAAATCTCGGTACATCTTGGTACTACCCGGATGTATAAAAAAGGGACTCGAATGTGCTTCACTCAAAATCTGACGCCTCAGCTCAACATCTTCCGGTACAACAATCCTATCTCTAAAGCACAACAAACTCTCACCACTGAAACTATACTCAGTCGGTCTTCCTTCGGCTATGTCCTGAACATGAGGAACTAAACTCACATCTTGCAACTGCTTTTCTCTAATCAACTGAATCAACGAAGGCTTCACTTGCAACTCAGTGATCAAGCCACCATCATCGGACACACTCAATCTAGCAAACATAGCTCTCAACTCAACGGCCACTTTTCTACTCAAAGCATCAGCTACTACATTTGCTTTACCCGGATGGTACTCGATGGTCAAATCATAATCTTTTAACAACTCTAGCCACCTTCTCTGTCTCAAGTTCAACTCTTTCTGTGTCATCAAGTACTTCAAGCTCTTGTGATCGGTGTAAACTATACACTTCTCACCATACAAGTAATGACGCCAAATTTTCAATGCAAAAACAACTGCGGCTAGCTCTATGTCATGAGTAGGATAGTTCTTCTCATGAATCTTCAACTGTCTAGAAGCATAAGCAACAACTCTCCTATCTTGCATCAAAACACACCCTAAGCCTACGTAGGAAGCATCACTGTAAATCGTAAACTCCTTACCTGAAACAGGCTGCACTAACACTGGAGCATTTGTCAAAGCTTCTTTCAATTTCTCAAAGGCCTTCTGTCTTGCATCTGACCATTAAAATTTGACTCCTTTTTGCAACAATTTAGTCAAAGGAGCAGCTACTCTGGAGAAACCATCAACAAATCTCCTATAGTAACCGGCTAACCCTAGGAAACTCCTAATCTCGGTCACGGACTTAGGTTGTTTCCACTCAACAATAGCCTCTATCTTCGATGGATCAACTCGGATACCTTCGGCCGAAACAACATGGCCAAGAAATACAACCTCTCGAATCCAGAATTCACACTTACTGAGCTTCGCATACAACTGGTTGCTCAACAATCTCTGTAAAACAAATCTCAAGTGCTCATCATGCTCTTCTTCTGTCTTCGAGTACACAAGTATATCATCAATGAAGACAACCACAAAACGGTCTAGATAGTCCCTAAAAATTTGGTTCATCATGTCCATGAATGCTATTGGTGCATTCGTGAGCCCAAATGGCATCACAAGAAACTCATAGTGACCATATCTAGTCCTAAAAGTTGTCTTCGGAACATCACACTCTTTCACCCTCAACTGATAGTACCCGGATCTCAAATCTATCTTCGAGAACACTGAAGCACCTCTCAACTGATCAAACAAATCATCTATACGAGGTAACAGATACTTGTTCTTCACAGTCAACTGATTCAGCTGCCTATAGTCAATACACATGCGCATGCTACCATCTTTCTTTTTCACAAACAACACTGGAGCACCCCACGGAGAACTACTAGGCCTAATGAAACCACGGTCTAATAATTCTTGCAACTGACTCTTCAATTCTTTCAACTCTTTCGAAGCCATACGATACGGAGCTATCGAAACTGGACTAGACCCTGAAACTGTCTCAATCACAAACTCAACATCTCTGTCAGGAGGCAAACCCGGCAACTCTTCAGGAAACACATCTGGAAAGTCACACACTGTTCTGATATCTTTCGGTCTAGCTTCACTCATGTCCGGATTCATAACATAAGCTAATAGGCCCCACATCCAGAGTCCATCAACCTATGAGCCTCTAAAGCTGACACCACATTAGACAAGAACTTAATGTTCTCGCCCACTACCACAACCTCGTAGTCATCAGAAAGTTTCAAGGAAATTCTCTTTGTCTCAAAATCCACACTAGCTCGGTGCTCAACCAACCAGTCCATACCCAAAATAATATCAAAACCATAGAAGGGAAGTTCCATCATATCAACTGAAAACACATGACCCTGAATCTTCAGTGGACACCTCCTATACATATGTCTAACCACAACTGTCTCACCAAAAGAACTAGTAACATGCATACCTACATCTAAGATCTCAACAGGAATGTCTAACTTTTGTGCATGCTCACTCAAAATGTAGGAATGCGTAGAACCCGAATCAACCAAAGAAAGCAAAGACATAGACTGTAACTCAAAATTACCTGCTATCACATCGGTGTCGTTCCCGGCCTCTCTCTGAGCATAAACTCTAGCTGGTCCTCCCGCCTCTGGTTGCACAGCCACAACATGAGCAAGGTTCCTCTGAACATCTACCCTAGGTGCATCAGCCCTAGGCTGGAAGTAGCCACGACCGCGCCCACGGCCTCTTTGAAAATCATTAGCCCTCGCAGGAGCCTGAGCAATGTTCGGTGCCTGAGCCGCCTGATGCGGACAATCCCTCCTAAAGTGGTCCCTCGAACCACAGTTCCAACAAGCATGGAAGTTACCCCAACACTCACCAGCATGCTGTCTCCTACAACGGGTACACTCGGGCAACTGCCCTCCTCCTCTATGGCCCTGATGGCCCCTACCATGGTGGCCACCGCCACGTCTATGGTCAAACTGATGTCCGCCACCTCTGTGCCTCTTGGCGTCTCTACCATCAAAGTTGTTGTGCCTCTTACCAGAACTCGATCCCCCAGAACGCTTGGCCAGCCCCAAGCTGTGCACAATGTCCTTGGCTCTAGCAACCAAGACATCAAAGTCAGAATAATCAGAAGCTAAGGTATACCTTTTAACTTCCTCATGAAGTCCATATCTGAAACGATCACATCGGGCCCTCTCAGTAGGTACTAACTCTGGAGCATACTGACTCAGACGAACGAAACGAATCTCATAATCAGTCACAGAAGCATCTCCCTGAGTGAGAGCCATGAACTCTCGCTTCTTCTCATCTAGATACCTCGGTCCCAAGTACCTCTTCCGGAAAGCAGACTCAAAGAACTTCCAATCAATCTCGGCCTCTGGAACCCCGGTAGTAATGGTGACCCACCAGGTGTAGGCATCACCCTAAAGCAGTGAGATCACACAACCCAATCTACGTGCGCCCGCACAACCCATCTGAGCCAAGATACGAACTGTCTTCTCCAACCATAACTCTGACCTCTCCGGAGTAGATCCTCTAAACTCATCGGCCCCTAAGCTACGGAGCCTCTCCAAAGGTAAACTAGCATCATCACACATAGGCTGGGCTGCAGCCTGAGCTCCCGCAACTGCGGCCTGGAATGCTCCCGCTATTGCTTGCACTAGCGGAGTCATATCGATTCCAGCTGGACCTTGGCCACCTTCGCCACCTTGAGGTCCATTACCTCCGGCTCCATCCTCGCCCCCAACTCCAGGTGGATGAGGTGGTGGTGGTGGAGGTGGTGGAGGAGCGCCAACTCCCGCGGCCACCGGCCCTTCTATGTGAGCCCCCGCACCGACTACCGGCTCAACAGGAGCCGCAACTCATGGTTCCTGACGAACCAACCTCGGTCTACCTCTCGGTCTAGACATCGCTCTCACGGATATTAACTACAGCCACAACAACAACACATACAAGTTGGGTTAGCAAGGCAAGGCTTCCAAGTATTTCAAGTACGTTCCCTCACTTAAAATCATTTTTTCCAATGTAATAGTAGCAATGGGACCCACGCACACATGCTTTAAAATAAAACAATCAGCATACTTGTCACACAAGCAACCATTCTTGCAAACCAAGCAAACACCGTGCAATTCAAGTTAAAACTTAAACTTACCTCACTTACCTGCCCAAGGTCTCGGTAACCTTAGGCTCTGATACCAACAAGTGTAACCCCCTCGTCCCGGTCTGGCCGAATGACCGGTCCGAGTGGGTCACACGGGGAAAACCGAGTGAAAACCCCTAAGGATTCCCCCTCGGTTAGCAACCCTATATTTTTTCATTTTAAAATCTTGTCTAAATGGATATTAAACCCTAAGTGATCATACAGCGGAATAACATATGCGAAACAAAACAAACGAGCTCAAACAATCGTGTTACGGCCAAATTTTAAACTTTACTACAGGTGGTATCGATACACCTAAGGGGTGTATCGATACCCCTTGACCAGGTCAACTGGTCAAAGTCAACTCGTGGAGACCGTACCGATACACCTGGGAGTGTATCGATACCCTCTTCAGTTGTTGACTTCCCACGGTCAACGCTAAGGGGACCGTATCGATACACGTGAGGGCCCGTACCGATACGGAACTGGACAGTAGCTCCAGGAGCAAAAATAGTATCGGTACGCCCCTTCGCGTATCGAAACGCGGGCCTGAGACATGAAGGCCGTATCGATACGGGACCAACCGTATCGATACCCCTGCTTCGAAAACACTGATTTGAGCTGATTTAAGGCACAAGAGGCCCTTAAATCCCTCTCAAACCTCAACCAACACACTAACATGCTTCCTAATGTCAAACCAAGAGATTAGGCATGCTTCAACAAAGATTTAGACGAATCTAACACTAGGCAATGCCACACAAACATGCACTCATACAACCATCATTCAGACACACATATAAACTCTTAAGGCATAGGGCTAACATTCAAAAGAGCAACTTAGGCATGAGTTAGCATTCATCATGGCAGTACAATCATACAAAAGCAAGATATAAGGGAGTCTACACATGCTCCTAAACATCTAACCAATATCCAACAAAGCCATACATGTCCCATTGCTCAACTATTACATGTTTAACATTAAAATCCATACTTGATGAACTCAAGCCAAAAACCACACTTGGAGGCCCTCCACTTGCCCGAGCAACCCACGAACTAAGGATCTGCAATGTTGAACAAAGAGAGCGTAAGCAATGATGCTTAGTGAGGGTAAGCTCTAAAAACAAACCTCAACATTGCAGGGTCCGAGCACGATCTAGCCAAGGTAACACAATCATACCAAAGGTCCACAAGATAAAATGCATGAGCAATAGACAATATTAATGCCATGATCGAAGCTCAATTTCCATGATACATATAATCACAACAAGTATCCCAATAATAACCATGAACCTCAACACATTGACATATACATCAAACAACATTGGCACCTAGCTAAGACCCGAATACGCGGATAGACATGTTGGAACTTACACCCAACAACCACATTACCTCACGGTGGGATTTCACTCATCACCGGTCTCGCGGAGGGGATTCCACTCATCCTCACGCCCCGTCGATGGGATTCCACTCATCACCGACTACATTTAAATACAATTTCGGGCAAACCCGTACTCCTCCTTGGTGACTCAACGCCACCAAGGCCACGCGCGACTTTAGACTCATGTGTACACACTAACATCCTAATGATCGATCATTTGTATTCAAGTAAACTAGTGCCAATATTTACTCACTTCACATTACTCATTTCAACCAAACTCGTGCTTAGCACGTACTCACCAACAACCACCATCATGCATGTCTCAAGCATCACAAGTCATATCTCAAACCACATGTATAATTCAATATACACAAGCATTCATGCCACATTTCATACGAGACATACACAACAATATAATGAGTTCATCCAATGGCTCTAGATCAAGATTAGGATTAGGCTACCACCCTAATCCTAACTCTAGGTGGGTCTACCAAGCCCAACCTAGTCTGTATACTCGAACCAACTAATTTAAAACCGTTTAAAACAATTAACCACTCACCTAAGCTTCCAAGTCCAAAGACCAAGCAAGCAACAACCTTCAACTTCTCGGATTCACTTCCGACGTTCCACCGGTGCCCAAGCTCGATTCTAATCATCTCAAACACAAACAAAACGTTCGAATCAATAACTCATCATCGGAAACAACCCAGATTAACATTAACAAGCATTCAACACTTCAAACAAGTCCAAAAACAGAATTTTCGAGTAGCCCACTTAACCCACTGAAATCTTCCATTTCAAGCCTCCAAACAACCATCAAACACACCCAAAGCAACCCTCAGATATCATACTAGCACCAGCCCTCGAAATCCAACATTAACCAACCCCAAAAATCACTTTAAAACCCTCCTAAAACCCTCTTGGTACCCAAATCCAGAATTTCCCAAAATCACTTGAAATTCATATATGATATACCATTTGACTTCCTTATACCACAACTAGGTATATTAAATCAAAATACTTCACTTAACAACTTAGAAAATCACATTTTAAATCAAAATATTCAAAAATGACATTTTCTAAAACTTCCATGAAAACTAAAAAGAAAGGTACTTTTGTGAAGGGGAAGGTGAGGGGAAGTCAAAAATACCATTACCTTTCAATTTGGAGTTGAAATGAAGAAGAGAGGTGATGGAATAGTGTTCTTCAATGGTGGGAGGGGTTTACCGTGGGTTTTGTGGAGAGAGGGAGAAGATGAGTGAAATTTGGGTTTTTCTTTTATTTGTTTTGTTTTAGTTTAAAAGCCCAATGACCCATATGCCCTTAATGAAATGAAATATTCACAAGGACATATAATCCATGGCCATTTGGGGTTTAATTCCAAAACATAGTCTATCTTCAAATTAATTAATATGAAGACCAAACCCGAACCATTTTCTAAATCATAAAGCCGAACCCAAAGTAATATTAAATTATTATTTTCACCTAACCCCTAAACCCGGATGTTACACGTCATATCTTCTGATAGAAATGAGCGTTCGATCGAGTTGAGTTAAAAAATTTCGAGTTATTCGAGTTGACGCGTCATATTTTACAACTCAAACTTTATTTGAAATTTTTTTGATTCGAGTCGAATCGAGTTCCTATAAAAATTTAATTAAATATTCGAATATTTTAAATCATTTTTTCTTTTAAATCAAATATTTGAAGTTGTTATTAAATAATCGATGTGATTTAAATATGAAAATATTAAATATTCTATTTTAAAAAATATTCGATTTAAAAGAAAAAATGATTTAAAATATTCAAATATTTCGAGTTATTCGAGTTGACGCGTCATATCTTAAGATAGAGATGAGCATTAGATCGAGTCGAGTCAAAAAAGTTCGAGTTATTCGAGTTGACTCGTCATATTTTACAACTCAAATTTTATTTGAATTTTTTTTTTTGTATTCGAGTCGAGTCGAGTTTTCGAGTTCCTTTAAAAATTTAATTGTAATTATTTATCATGTTACCATACTTTGGAATTTTGCTTTAAGGACCAAATTGAAAGAATACGTAAATAACAAGGGCTAAATTTAGTGAATTGTTTCGAATTAGGACTAAATTAATTGAATGTATAAACATGAAGGACTAAATGTGTTATTATACCAAATTTTATAACAGTCACTTAACGGCTTTTAACGTCTAGTTACCATTTTGTTATAAAACATAAAGTTTAATTGTCATTTTGTGATTTTTGGAAGTTTAGTTATCATTTTGTTTTTTTTTACTAAAGTTCAGTGACCGTCTGTGTACTTTACCCTAAATATATTTGTTAGTCTCATTAAAAAAATTAGTTAAATACAATGATACTTATGTCAAATATTTTAACTAAAATTTTGAGTTAAAATTTTAAAATAATTTTGATTGATTCTTCAATGTCAATATGTCTCCAACTATAAACTATATTTGCTTGCACAATAATTACTATTTTCAATAGATTATTTCAATAGTGTAAACTAGTTCTACATTATTTCACTGATAATGAACTATAAGTTCATATTTTTAGACCAGGTCCTAATTTATATCTATAGTGATGCAGTTTATTAATACAATCAAAGGATACATTAGAATTTGTATCATCTTACATGTTGTAATAATAACAATATCAACTGAACTAAAATTTAGCTGGTTAGCATACAAATTGTTAATATGTAAAATTATATAAATTGTTATCTTAAACAAATAAAAAACTAACACAATTATTAGTTATGAAAATCATAGAATGCATTAAGAACAGTACAAACCCCCCCCCCCCCCCCCCCACACACACACACATGTTATTATCTGAATTGGATCGTGATGATAAACTAGGTAAAACATCACAACCTGTAGTTTAATATAATATAATACTCGTATATGAACATATCAAAACCTATATAAAAATAGAATAATTAACTTATATAAAATGTTATATAAATTTACAATAATTTAGAGACCCAACTACACACATATATATATAATCTAAAAAGTAATATAAACAGACATTAATGCATATACGTATCATTTTTGCATTCTTATCATAATTCACCTATCAAATAAATATTCAAGCCAACTAAATACTGGTTAATTTGAAATATACTAATTGGTCGAGTTTCATCTTGTATGGGTACAACCCGACAACTACTTTAACAATGTAATATTTTTTACTTAATTTTTTAGAGATTACAGATCGAGTGAAATGAAACGCGTAATATCATCCTCAAATGAACATAATAATCAGGTATTTAGAGGTTTAAGGGTAATTTAAAAAGTGTATAAAAAAATCACCATTGCTTAGATGGTGTTGAATTCAAAGCTCATTTTTTATAATTCAAACCTTGGATGCATTTTTGCCTACAGCTTGTATAGGCATTAGACGTTTAACAGTGGAAAAAGCTAATTGATTAATCTCATTAGTTGACTCAAAATAACAACTAATAGCAATTAATTGAGGCTAATAAAGTCGTTAATATGAAAGCAATTTCTAAATTATAATTTCATACAATATACAAGAAAATTTTAGAATGAGCGATACAAGATGTTACAAACATCATAATATAAATTGACTATACGGTGTTTTTTGTTAAGCCCCGATTATAAAAAATTACAAAATATTAATTCAAAAGTCAATTTATGATATTAAAATATTGATTCAAAACATAAAATTTATAATATCATGATTTTAATATTTTTATAGGAACTTTTAAATTTTATTATACATGGCGTGATTTAATTGGGTCACATGATGTTTTTAACAATAACGATAGTTAAGACGAAGTGGTGGGTATAATGATAATATATGAGACAAACTGAGGGGAAAAATACGAACAATTTTTTAATAAAAAATAATGTTTAGAAATTTTGTTATTTGTAATAAAGAAAATTCTACAACGTGCTACGAACACCGCTGAACACCACTAATGATGAACACTGCTGAACACCATTAAATTAATTAATATTAAAAATTTAAGGACCCATCAAATAATTAATAATTACTCTAAAAATTAATTAAATTATATATATATTAAAATTTTATTTTTTTAATAAGGGTAAACTATATATTTAGTACCTCACCTATTTTCGTATTTCTATTGAACCCTCATTATTTAAATATTATTTCAATTGACCCTATTCTTTATAAAAAAATAATTTAACCATCAACCTAAAACTCTAAACTATTAAACCTTAAGCCCTTAAACCCTTAAACTCTTACCTATACCCTAAACCATATAACCTTAAAAATAATTTTATTTAATAAAATAATTGATATGGATTATAGCCATCAACAAGATTTTTCACCCCAACCCTATTTCTTTATTAATTTTTTTCAAGGATTTGTTTAGTAAAGAAAGGAAAGGGCAAATACACATATAGCAACTCAATGTGATTATAAAATTCCATATGAAAGCCAATTAAAAACATCGTTTAGTAGCCATCATATTTCTATGCTGATCGTCCAGGTAGCGGCTAGAAAAAAAATAATGTCTTGTAGTCGACAGAATCTGAGGAGCTGAAAACTCAATGTGATTATAAAATAATTTTATTTAATAAGATAATTGATATGGATTATATCCATCAACAAAGTTTTTCACCCCAACCCCATTTCTTTATTAGTTTCATTCAGGGATTTAAATAAAATTATTTTTAATGGTATATGTTTAAGAGTTTAAGTGTTTAAGGTTTAATAGTTTAGGGTTTTAGGTTGAGGGTTAAGAGTTAAATTATTTTTTTATAAAAAATAGGGTCAAATTGAAATAATATTTAAATAACGAGAGTTCAATAGAAATACGTAAATATGTGAGGTACTAAATATATAGTTTACCTTTATTAAAAAATAAAATTTTAATATATATTAAAATAATTTAATTGAATTTTTTAAAGTAATTATTAATTATTTGATGGGTTTTTAAAATTTTAAATTTTTATTAATTAATTTAATGGTGTTCACCAGTGTTTAGCATTAGTGGTGTTCAGCAGTGTTCGTCGCACGTGTTAGACTCATCCAATTAATAATAATATTTGTGTGTTCATTATATTTATAATATAATTATTAATTGGAATAAACACTTTTAGATATGTTCATGAACCTGAAAATGTCAGGCTTGCCCCCCCCCTCCCCCCCCTTTTCAAATTGGTCCTATACAAATGGGGTTTTGGATAAAATCTTTTAAATTTGAATTTAAATTAAAATATTTTTAAGTTTGAGATCGGATTTAAATAAAAATCCAACTAATCAAACTCAATTAAATTTATTTAAATTTGTCTATCTAAAACATATAATTACGTTATAATAAATGTATAATGTTAATAAGTACAACATGTAAACTTTTCAAACATTAGTAGTAAAAGTATAAATTTACACAAATAAAAATGACCAATCATGTAATTTACGCTAAAATTCCCGACATTGCGTTTATTGGCAGAGAAAACGCAGCGTGTTGGTAAAGTGAACTGCAAAACAGCTGTTAGTACTGACTGGAAAATATAAGCAAAAACAGAACGTAAAATGGTTGACCGTGTCGTGGTATGGTGGCCACTGCCTTAGAAACAAAACTGGCCCGAACAGTGTAGTCGCTTCACGGGCAGGCTGTCCCCCGAGGTGCACACGGACGCTCCTTGAATCGTACACTCGACTCTCGGAGTGAACAACAGTGGAACGACTCGAACAAATGGAGAGAAAACAGAGAGAAGCTGGAATGTGTTTGATTGTTGTGTTGTATAAAATGCTGCATGCAGCAGCTCTATTTATAGGCTGAAAATCATGTCTATAAATGACATTTCACATGCACAATAATTACAGAAATTAATCTGTATAATAGCCATCTTAATTCTGCTGTAACAGATTATAATAAACACTATTTTAATTCTGTAATAATCATGCTGTTACACTTTGAATCTGACTGAAAAACAGTCTAAATTCATCCACTGAACAGACTGTATATATTCGAATTAGTTCGAATAAACTGCACTGTACCCTTATACCCCTATACCCCTATACCCCTATACCCCTATACCCCTATACCCCTATACCCCTATACCCTTATACCCCTATACCCCTATACCCTTATACCCCTATACCCCTATACCCCTATACCCCTATACCCCTATACCCTTATACCCTTATACCCTTATACCCTTATACCCTTATACCCTTATACCCTACCCCCTACCCCTACCCCCTACCCCTACCCCTACCCTTACCCTTACCCTTACCCTTACCCTTACCCTTACCCTTACCCTTACCCTTACCCTTACCCTTACCCTTACCCTTACCCTTACCCGAGCCCGAGCCCGGCCGGACGGCGGCGGCGGCGGTGCGCGAGGACTTCCCTTGTTCTTTCCCACTAAACAAGGGAGGGAGGAAGCATGGGTATAAATACCTTTCCCTAGCTATTTTCCCAACCAATGTGGGATATAGCTTTGCCTTTGGTAACTTCTTGAAGCATTACCAACACAGCGTATTGGTTTTTGCCTCCAAAAACCTCAGTGCCGGGAACCCGCAGTTCGCTCCGGCCCGATCCATAACCCGAAATGGCATCGACGTCTCGGTCCGACGGCCTTACTGGCAGAATCAGACGCGCAGCTTCCAATCTTTACGCCGTTATGTGTTAAAGAAGTGGGGAAATGTGGGATTCAAATAGGTTTATTTTTTTCTATATTCAATGCTTTAGAGATATGCTGACTTGAAAACCAAAAGTTAAAAGATAATCAGAATACAAAGTATTTCTGATACAGAATGATATTGGGAATTCATTTTGCAGGTGAAACAGCTCGAAAATGCTGTTGCTGAGCTGGTAGAAACTCATGAAAACAGTCTACATCGTTCATCGGCCATTCAATATGTTGGGGAAGCATACCGACCAGGGCTTGAGGTGTACGTTTAATAATATTTCTTTCATGCATAATATTTCTTTCATCGTTTAATAATATGTTGGGGAAGCATACCGACCAAGGGCCTGAGGGGTACGTTTAACATCTTCTCAACATATAAATGCAACTACAAATAACGACAAATCACAATATCCAGAAAATCTGCTTGCGAATAAATTTTTTAGATACGTGGTTTGTTGCCATTAGTAGTTACAATCAAAATCTTTAAGTACTACAATGCAATTTTTTTCTTCAACTGAGTAGTGTGGGTTTCAATCAACCGGGTAAGTGCTTATAGTCGTAAAAGTCGCGTTTTGTATCACGTGACTTTCGTGACACGTCAGGAATCCTAGAAAAGCCGCATTTTATAAGACGCGATATTCTTGACACGTCAGGAATCCTGCCAAAGTCTCTTTCTATAAGACGCGATTTCATTACCAATAGACGAGAGTTTGGAAGGATTATACGCTACAGAGTTTCCAGAATACCCACAGTTGGACCAGTTGAACAAACGTAATAAAGGTGAATTGCATGTTGGGATGGTCTTCAGGACTAAAAAACTTGCAGAGGCTTCCGTCAAGCATTACAACATATGCAACTCAATTACGTCCACCGTGCGGAAAACTGAAGCGGACCCCCACAAGAATTCTAGATGCAAGTAGAGGGTTCGTGCATCACGTTAGAAGAGGTTGAACAACCTCTGGCAGATAACAAAATACAAAGGACCCCATACATGCTCCGTAGGAAGCTTGAATCAAGACCATCCTAACTTGGATGTGCACACATTCTCTGATCATATCCTTTCACTCGCGAAAGTAAATCCACATGTATCTGTGCCAGTATGTATATCATTAATCTATTCTCGCTACAAGCACATTATTAATCACGATAAGTCATGGTATGCAAGATATCGTGTCATCCAACAACTGTATGGGCAGTGGGAAGAATCCTACAACGAGTTGCGAACGTGGCTTAACTGTACACAGAAATAAAACCCAAGAACTGTTGTTGAACTTGAGACAATACCAAGATATGAAATGGATCGTGTCGCACCTGGGGAGCGCAAAATTTTTCACCTATTTTAGACATTTCCACAAGGCGTTAAAGCATTCTGCCATTGCAAGCCAATGCTGCAGATCGACGACACATTCTTGTACGGTAGATACACCCAGATCTAACTAGTGGCAGTTGCACAAGACAACAACAAAAATGCATTCTGATAGCATTCGCCATTGTTGAAAAGGAAAATATCTCTTCATGGACATTTTTTCTTACCAACCTGCGAACCCAGTTCTTACGTCGGGTACTACATGCAAGACCTGACATCATATGTATTATTTCAGATAGAGACGTTTAGATTTATGGATCAATTTAACGTTTGAGACAGTCTTGAGAACCTCTCTATATTCATTATCGGTACTGTCTGCGACACATTTCTGCAAATTACTACCAGAGGTATAAAACAATGATGAGCGTATAATGGTTCTTCGCATGAGTACGCCTTTTGCTCTCAAAATTATAAATTAAATTGTTAATTATTATTAATTTTCGTTAATTATTTCGTTTTTTTAATAAGCAATGCACATCGAGTTGAGGTGGTTGAGTAGCTGCTAGAAGAGTTGAAAGTTAGAAATCAATTTGGATATGACTATCTTCTTGATATCCCGAGGAAGAAATGGTTGTGATGTTATGATGGGGGTCATCGATATGGTCACATGACGACGAACTTGGTTGGGGTCAATTCATTTATGAAGGGAACGCGTCATTTACTTATCACATCAGTTGTGAAGGCAACATATTATCGACTGACTACCTTTTTTGCAACCCTCGAAAAATAAGCTATAAACTGGATGGCAGGTGACCACAAGATTCATCCAGATCTCCAACAAAAATTTCAAATATATCGTGCGCAAGAAAACGCAATAGGTGTCACATGCTTCTCTCGTCACCAACATAGGTTTACAGTTACTAAATTTTCATGACCACTTGAAGGAATTATGTACCAAAACTACATTGTTAATTTACAAGAACGAACATGTGATTGCAGAATCTTTCAGACATTCAAGTACCCGTGTGCTCACGTCTTTGTTGCATGTGCATCTGTTCATCTTGACGCAAGGACACTCGTTGATCATGTATACAGACTTGAAAACGTTTTCAAGGTATACCGATCCGAGTTTCCTCCAATCGAAAATGAACGTCATCCTGATGGGGTTAAAAATGAACCTAAGATTCGACCAAATAAATCCCTACAACGCAACAAAAAAAGGTCGCCCAAAGTCAAGTATGATTCGTTATGCCGAGGATATGGTTCCTCGAGAACCGACCGCCAACCTAAGTTGTGTGAAAATTGTAAGAACCTTGGACACGACATCAAAAAATGTTCTTTTAAGACCTGCCCTCAAATCAACTAATTGTAAATGTAACTCTAATATTTTAATCTTAAATAACATGTATTCTCGTACTACCACACGAAAGTTATATAAAAAACCCACGACCATACACTAAAACAACAAAATGACTAAAACATGATTATCGACCCATGTTTTCATTTTCTTAATGCAAATGGAAATTTCAAGAAAGCATTTTTAACACAATTTCTACACTCTTTAGGATGTCTTTTACGCGTCAATTTCTGTACCATTGTAAACATGTGTTCCCGTACTACGACGTGAAAATTAAATAACAAAAAAATATTAAATTCTCATACAAATAAACCATAAACAACCTACTGACCCATGTTCCCATTTTCTTCAATCAAAGAAACATGGCAAGATAGCATTTTTTAACGCGATTTAAACACCGTTTCGAATGCCTTAATACGTCAATTTTTACACCGTTTTGAAGAGAAACATCACTACTATGAGGTAAAAGATCAAAATCTTGAAAAATTATCCCGAAGACTATGCAAATTAACCCTAAACAACCATATCCAAAATTGTATAAACAACATATTTACGCAAAAGTCGCGTTCTGCAGATTGCGACTTTTGCATATTACTCAATAAATTTGCGACGAGTCGTTTGAAATTCTCGTTGAAGTCACATCTTACATAGCGCGACTTCAATTTATTTATTTTTAAAAATAAATACCAGATAATATAATTCACATTAGACAAAAATCACGCCTTATACAACGCGATTTTGAATATTGCACCCTGCATAACGCAATTTACCATAACATGAGCCAAATGAGGGTATTTTTTTAAATATTCCCCAAAAGAAATATTTTTTCAAATAATTCCCCAAAAGGGAATATCTAACCAAATTAGCCCCCCAATTGCCACGTACAGAGGCTAAAAAAGATGGATTGATGATGCAATAAATAGTTAAAAAAATGAAAATTGAATAAGCAAAATACTAACCCTCGTCCAGTGCCACTACGACGATCATACATCTTGCGTGGGCGCTCCTCTTCTTCAGAATCTCCAGAGTTAAAATCACCACCACGATCCCCACGGAAAGAACCTCAAGGCCCACCATAGCCATGCCATGTCTTTCAGCTTGCTTCCCTCCTCCCTCTTCAGAAGGTCTGTGTAGTCCACAAAATTCACACGAGAAATGCTTGAACAAAGAGAGAAACGATAAAATTCACTAATTTCTCACGCTTATCTCATTTTGAGTAATACCAAGTAACAAAAATCACACAGAATGTCAGAACCCACTTATCCATATAAAAATGTATAACACAAAGCAACAAACTAGAACAAAATACTTGCTCCGATGACAGATATAACTAATAAATTTCTACTAAAATTTGCGAAATTTATCATCCTACTTCATTTGCAAACCAATAAACAGCCAAAACATCAATATAACAACCAATTCCAACAATAATAGTCCTATTAGTACTGAAACTATACATGAAAAAAATAAAGCCGAAATTTTACTCCTTTTTTTGGTGCCATCTCCAAAATTAACCATAAAAACAAAAACCTATGAAAAAAGAAGAAACAAAATTTACCAGCTTGAGCAGGAGGTGGTGGCTTGGTGGGGAGCTTGGAAGCCTTACCCGGCTGAGCTGGAGATGGAGCCGAAGAATGAGCTTTCTTAGGCTTTTCAAGCTTTTGCAGCTCAATAGCAGCAATAAGCAAACTTGGGTCTTCAGTATCATCATCCAAGAGATCAAAAGGGTTTCTTGGTTGCCATTTGTCATCTCAAAGAAGAAGTAATATTGAAAATTTTAGCTTTTTCCTCTTTTTTTAAGTTAGAACAAAAAATAGCAACCAATAGAGCTCTAGTGTATGGATAAAGCCATGGAATAGAATACAAGTCAAAGTAGGAAAATATGTAAACTGGGTGTTTGGGAGATGAGAAAATATGAAGAAATAAAGTGAGTTATATAAATCGGTGAGGGGGAAAGCCTAGCCGGGGCGGCAGTGAAAAATAGAGGGGAAAATCTCATATTTGATATTTCAATTTCAAAACACAAAAGAAATTGAAACAAAAACAACAATTAAGTTAACAAATGGAGTGGAAAATCTCATATTTTTTAAGGGTTATTTGCACTTTAAGTTATTACCAGTGTAGAAGCTTTATATTTAGGTTTTTTATTTTTATTTTTATTTTTTAATTTATTTTAGTTTCAATTTTAGTTTAGTTTCATTAGACCTTTACATTTAGGTTCCTTTTTAATTAGATCTTTCTTGATAAAATTATTTAATAATTAAACCTTTTGAAGGGCCAATTTATTTTTGTTGTACCCAACACAAAACAACCGATGGTGATTTCAAACGTTTGACGAACTTTTGAAATTACAATTTATTCCGGCCCGAAAAAAAGATTTAGGGTTTGAGGTTTGGGTTTTAGGGGTAATTGTGTCAAGTTGAGTGTTTGGGTTATGAGGTTAGTTTAGGGGTTAGGAGATTATGCTTGCACTTTAATTATTAGTGATTATAAGATTTAAATGTTCAATTTTGGGGTTTAAGGATAAATGTGTCAAGTTGAGTGTTTGAGGGTTATGGGATTAGTTTAGGGATTATGCTTGTACTCTATTTATTAGTGATTGCAAGATTTAGGGGTTGAGGTTTAGGGTTTAGGGATATAATATATATTTCAAGTTGAGTGTTTGGGGTTAAAGGATTTGCTTAGGGATTAGGGGATTCGAGAATTAGGGATACATTGTGTATCAACCTGACTTAAAGTACCGCAACACCAACCAGCAACGCGATTCACTGCCTCTGGTTTGCACTTAGAGACTACGAAACCTTGTGTATCAACGCTTGCATTCATCTTTTGAATGAGAAGTGAAAATGAATTGGATTTGATGTGTGCACACCATGTGTTTGTGAATATTTCTGAATAAAAGTGTGTGCACAATTGAAATTTCAAGTAAGAATTAGAAGCGCGCACGCAACCTTAATGGTGAGGAAAATGAGCTCGGGAAATCAGATTCAAAGAGTTTGGACAGTTTTTGTATCAAACTTGCCGGAGCAACTACACTGGCAAGGCGTTTGGCAAGTTTTCGACAGACATGGAATGGTTGTGGATGTGTTTGTACTAAGAAAGAGAGCGAGAGATGGAACCAGATTCGAATTTGTACGTTTGTGGTCAAAGGCGGATGCGGATCGAATCATAGAGCGTTTTCATGGATTTCGGCTTTATGAATACAAATTAAAGGTAATGATGGCGCAAAGGGAGACTAGGGATATATTTTGGAGAAGAAAACGTGATAACATTGATTCAAGGACGAACAAGGAGATCCAGAAACAGTGGGATGATCATGATCATACGAACAATTCCAAAAGAAATTCAGTGAGGCGGCGTAACAAGGATGGGGATGGGGATGATCGGATCATAGTGAAAGAGCAATCTAGAGTGGAAGAGAAACGCAAATGCGTGGATGGGGTTGTTGATGCCGATAAATGGAAAATTTTACAGAATTGCGCTTTGGGTTTTTGCCGTCAACCCAGCCAAATAGTGGATCTTGAAAATGAGATTACAAAGGCGAAATTGACAGGTTTTACGTTGATGCGAGTTGCGGGCTCTCTTGTATTATTCATGTTTGAAGATAAAGAATCGAGGAAGAGAATTTTGGAGACTAGGCGTCTAAAAACATGGTTTGAAAATTTAATTGAATGGCCGCCTACATCATTTTTACCGAATCGAAGGGTATGACTTTCAGTAAGTGGAATTCCTATTCATGGATGGTTTGAAGAAACATTTCAGAATATTGCAGCGATTTCGGGTGAACTCGTACGGATTGACATTGAGACTTTGGCGCCTTCAACGTTTGAACGATATCGATTTCAGATCGAAACCGACTGGATTTCACACATAGATGAAGTAATGGACTTGCGCATTAACGATAACGTCTTCACAGTTCGCGTTACAGAAATTGAGGAAGCGATTGACCCTAAGTGTGATTGTAGTTGTGAGGCGGCGAACTGCTCGGAAGATACATTGAGTACTGAGGATTTGAACATGGATATGTCCAGCCCGGTTAAGGTGTCTATAAGTGGGAGGTCAGCAAATGATACAGTGGTACCCAATTCCACTACAAGAATATAGACTTTTAGTGATAAATTGGCAGTGACTAGCAGTAATTTTGTCACAAATATTAAACTTTTATGACAGATTTTTTGTGTGACACTATTAGCATAAGTAATTGTGATGTATTTTTATTTGGTCACTAGTATAGTAGTAATTGTGACGATTACATTTTTCACAATTAAATTCTCACTGTAAGTCTATAATTGTGACACAAATTTCATTGTCACTAAAACTTTGACACATGATAGTGATGATATATAAAGTGGTCACTATAATTTGATATTTGTTGTGACAATGCAATTGTTTGTCACTTAAAATTTTACTTTTGTTGTGATAAATTTTGTCACCAATAAAAAAAATAAACTCAATGACAAGTTATACATTGTCACAATAATAAATTTATTTTTATAATTATAGTAATAATAACAATTATAAAAAATTGAAGTTACCATAAAGCCATAAACTAGTTTATCAGAAGGTAAAATAATTCTATTATTTTCTACACTATGTGTAAATTGTTGTTTTAGTCATTCAATTTTGATCAATTTTAGTCCCTATATTTTTGAAATTTTAATACTTCAATCCTAATCCAAACAGGACAATGACAATATGATTAAATTACAATGACTAAATATGATTGAACAAAAGAATAAAAATCAAAAGTTTTACTTAACATATTTAAAGACTATCATTCATGTCAAGATCGAAATTTCAAAATTTAAAAAGTACATTTTTTGAATAGAAAGTACACAAACTTAAAGTGAACAAATTAAAGTAAAAAAGACTAATATGTAATCTTGGCATAATATGTGATAGCAAAATTTTACCTTGTGAAAAATTTTACACTTGATATTTGTTTTAACTTTTCTTGTGGAGGTAAAATTTGCATTGTCGGTATAGTAATAATTATCACATAAAGGATAATTCTATCAATAATTTAGGTGTAAATCTTAATATGCTTATGTTTATATTTTAAAACTAACTCAATTATTTTTTATATATTTTCTTCAACAAAACGTATTTCGTATAGAAAACCATATAAAAATTAATTAAATTATTATTATACTAATTATTGTTATAATTAATACATACTTTTAAAATAAATAAAATTAATTTCAATTACAATTTAACCTAAATAATATTTTATTTTCAAAATAATATTAAATTTCTTGCCTAGCCTAGTGGATAGATATTGCACTCTCCCCCTAAAGGTTCCAGGTTCGATCCCCCACGAAACTATGTATTGTATTTATTTATTAAAAATTGATATATGAATATGTCACATCATCTATAATTAACCCCCTCGACATGGGCTAGCAGCCGAGCTACCTTGATGTAAGTGACCTCCTTCTCCTAGGCTCTTGTGGGCCTTAGGTGTACGGGCCATTGAGACCAAGTGGATGACCTTCTAGGGACCAGTTTGGGGGCAGAAGGCCGCATACCTTCGAGTGCAGTACGACATGTGCCCGATCCGGGCCGGGCCTGAATAAGATGGTTGCAACTAAAAAATATAATTATTTTTTTATTATTGAAAGTGACAATGTATTTTAGACACTATTTCAATATGTGTTTGTGATAAAATGTTTGTCACTAATAAGAATAACATTACTGTCTAAATTTTAGTCACCGTTATTAATCTTTTGTGTCAAAAAATATAGTCATAAAAAATATAATTTGTTGTGACAAAATACATAAAAGTTGTCACTAATATAATAGTGATGGAGTTATTAGTGACGACAGGTGACGACTCAAAAAAATAGACACTGTAAATTTTAGTGACTAAATTTAATACTTTTAGTGACTATTTTTGATGTCACTAAAAATCTATTTTCTTGTAGTGTTCTTTCTCTTATTCGGCTCTGGGATCGAGCCAAATTGATCGTATGTGGAATGAGAACAAGAGGGAGGATTGGCGTGTCATGAGCACGGCAAGTTGGATGGCGGATGAAGATGTAAGCTTTGTCCATTGTGAAAGGGAAAGTCAGCGAATTCTAGATGTTTTGCCGGGTGATGTTGTGGTGGATGTTTTTCCAAACAACGTGGGAGTACCGTGTGATGAACTAGTTGTCGAAGAACTAGTAGCTGATGAATTGAGCCCACGTGTTGATGGGTCAAGGATAGAAATTCCTAGGGCTAATAAGGCTCAAACAATTGAATACAATGGAGAGTTTAGAAGGTTACAACAGGTTTCAAAAATCGAACTGAGTTTTTTATCGCCTGGTGAGCGAGGTGAGGCTAAAGCGAAGCTAGTAAAAAGGGCAGAGGTCGTCCGAAGAAAAACAAAAAACCATCATAGGTAATTGCTAATGGATCTTTGTCAGATTCAGACTTCTATAACCAGAAATGAATTATTTTAAAAGAAGCGGAGAAAACATTGAAATTGGGTAAACTAATTGGGGTGAAAATAATTGGAAACGAACAAGAAATTGTAAAGGATATCGCGCGTATGATTGAAGCACGAGAACGACAATAATTGCGAAGAGCGTTGAGTTTGTGGTCGTGGAATGTGAGAGGGATTGGTTCAGCGTTGAAGCGTAATTCGGTTCAACACTTTTTGAGACAGCAAAGATGTATTTGACATTCGAGAGAGGAGACGGATTTGCTCGGTTCTTGGATGTCTGTTTTTGTGGTATAGTAGGAGTATATGTACCGTGTGTGG
Source organism: Hibiscus tridactylites (assembly GCA_958450335.1). Lineage (NCBI taxonomy): Eukaryota > Viridiplantae > Streptophyta > Magnoliopsida > Malvales > Malvaceae > Hibiscus > Hibiscus tridactylites. The sequence continues at coordinate 95,681,629 of OY288265.1, forward strand.
GAGGGGATCAAGCGTGTTTGTTAGGCGATATGTGGTGTGGTAATCTACAACGAGGTATGGTGGAATTATTCATTGGTTGTGGTGCGTGATTTTCTTTGTGTTGATAGAGTGGCGTGGTGTGGTTTGTTAAAAGTGTGAGGATCGAATAGTATGGAAACACGCAACATCAGACCATTTTTTGTTGGTGCTTGACGACATCTTTTGGCATGGAAATTGCATCTGAGGGGGATTATTATTGAGCTCATGTATTCATGTTTTTATCGAGAAGCGAATTGCTTGGATGACGTTTTGGCGAGGGGTGGTGTTGATCGCACATCTTGGTTTTGCATGCTAGCGTGAATGTTTTGTGTTTTGGTTTCTTACTTTAGATTTTTCGTGTTTGTTCGGTTGTTTTTAGCATTTGTTCGGTTGTTTTTAGCGTTTGTTCTTTATCTCATACTCCTCGGTACTCTTTTTCTCCATTTAGGTGTAGGGAAGTTTTTAATAAGGCCATGGAGTGTGATGACACTGTATGATACTTATTAATAAAATCATACTCTTTTGCCGATAAAAAAAAAGAAAACAACTTGAAATTACTCGACCTGAAATGAACCCAACCTGAAGTCTACCCGAGCTCGAATTAACCCGTCAATTAACTGATTCAGACCCGAATCTTTTTGACCCAACCTGAAATTGACCCGCACTCGACCCGAATCGAGTCAAAACATCAAATCGACCTAAAATGACTTGTATCTGATTTGATCCAACCTAACAGAACCCGACCTAAAATTCATCTGATAACATGTTTTTACATCCCTACCCCTGTTGACATCTCGATTTTGAATAACGGTGGCCTCTCCTAGCGGATTAGAGTCCTTTCTTTGTATGGCCTTGATGCATATAATTAAAAGTGTAAGTAGCGGATTAGAAGTGTAACCGCAGTTAAATCGTTCATTTCCCCATAAAATGCTCAGGTTTGAGTCTCCCTTCTTCATTCTTGTTTATTGAATTAATTTAAAATTAAGACCAAAATTATAGAATGTGTAAATAACGAGAAATAAATGTGTAGTTATACAAATTTACTTATTTGTTAAAACAACAGCTCCCTTAAGGTAAAAGGTCAAAAATAACCCCAACGTTTGACCTTTTGGTCACTTTAGCCTCTATTTGTTTTTTTGGGTGCAAACAACCAACTAACGTTTCATTTTCGTTTAAATTTCACCCTCGCTGGATGAAAACCGTTAGTCAACTAACAGTCAACGCTTGAGGCTGACGTGGTATGTCTGCATGGCATGGGGAGATGATGTGGCATCACATTTTTATATATTATTTAAAAAATTATTTATTCAAAAAAATAGCCCCAAATTTTTTAGATTTCACAAAATATCCCCAAAATTTCAAAATCCCTAACTCTCCAAACCCAAAACTTGATTTGAGCTGATTCTGCCACCGATTGTCACGCCGCCGCTCACCACGTCGATCGTCGGACCATCACGATCATTTACCCTACCCACCCGTCGCTGGTAATCGAACGACGTTGTGTGAAACGTCGGATGAAAGCGAAATTGTCGAGTAGTTCATTTGAACGATTCGCGACGAAAGACGGCAGAACGAACGACGAACGATGTGTAGGTTGTTCGGCGAGGGGAAGGTGTTTCATTTCGTCGCCGGCAATACGACCAATGCCGACGAGAGTGGCTGGATTTGAGATTTAGGGACTATTTTAAAAATATTTAAAATTTTCATGATATTTTATTTTTTAAATATATATATATAATAATAATAATAATAATAATAATAATAATTGTTTTTTAAAAGATATTTTTTAAAAATATTTTTTAAAATAGTTCAATGGTCGAAATAGAATAATATCAATAGTTTAGTGACCTAAAGGGTAGTTTACCCTTTATTTTTTTTATTTAACCCGATTTATTGAATAACTATTCTGAATCCAATTTTGTATAAACTCATTGTAGAAACGACTTTTTTAATCCAGTTTTCTCTATCCATAATGTCAAGATTGGAACTCGGGCGCTCAAACCCAGTTTACCAATCTTTTTAACAATTTATAAGTACTCGTGGAGCAATAAACCCGTTGCCTTGGGTGAACGCATCTGATCTGCCTTCTACTGTTGTGAAAGATAAAACCAACCAAACAAACAAGAATCAAGGCCATGATTGAAGGAGATCTGTGCACGAAAAACCAACAACCCCAACCCCCCATTCAACTTCCCAATCAACGACCGAAGAAAAAAAAAACACACCAGAAATCTGCAGTTTCAACACGCAATGAGTTGTTTTCCAGTTTGTCCTATGAGATGAAGCACAAAAAACAAACCATTATTTTCTCTTATTATATTCCTCATAATTCGTAACCAAAACTACCCATCACATGGCCAATGCGCTGCGCTGTCCAAATGACAGCAAAATCATAGCCTATATATGAACAGTATAACATATAATTCTCACCTCATCTACCATCTCCCAACTTATCAACTTCGCCCACCGAATCTTTTTCCAATATAAAATCTGGGTTTCTGAGCTGTGATCTCCAAAACCACATGGCTGCCTTGCCCACGTGGCTTTTCTTATTCATATTCGTCCACTAGATGACATGATAAAACCATGGTAAAATGAAAATGAACCTCAACTGTCTGTCTTTTCTTGCATATGATCAGTTTACAGAGATGGAGAAAGTTGAAGCTCTTGATCTGTTAGAGGAGTCCTGGTTTTTTGAGAACTTGTTCCATAGGAGGAGAAGGATGTTGAGGTGTTATTCGGATCCTTGTACTTCGTCGAATTTCAGCCAAGATGTTTTGGCTGAAGATTCGTGTGATCGAATCCGTAATGGTTTGGTTCGTGCACCGTCGTTGCCGCCTTGTATAGGGAGGGAAGATGAGGTTCAAGAAAGGAAGAACAATGGTGGGAAGATCAAGTTGAATAGGCAATTATCACTTCAAACATCGAAAACAACGTGTTCGGATCATACGATACATGACAGGAAGATCAAATCGAGCGGAGAATCGTCGCGCCATAATCTACTAAGAACACCTTCTTTGCCTACTTCAATGGGGACTAATGAGTTAACTCAAGATAATGACATTGACAGTGATCTTAGAATGAGTAAATTGATCCGACAAGCAATGGCGAACACCCCGGATATATTGCCTCCGAGGCACAATCATAACAAGGTACTCATCTGATCATAGATTCATATATATAATCTTTCTGCAATTTGGCAATGTGGGTTTTGTTTTAATCTTGTGTCATTTGCATTTGCAGGCAATGAACTTGCAAAGGTCTAGTACTAGTAGACCACCAAGAAACCAACAATTCCAAGCCATTGACAACACCAACGAGGCCTCGGTCACGAGAGGCCGGCATCCGAATCCGAAGAGGATGCTGCAGAAAAGCCATAGCGATCTTGCATTCCAAGAACTGCAAGGGTTCAAGGACTTGGGATTCACGTTCGACAACGAAGATTTGAGCCCCGATGTTGTTAACATACTCCCGGGATTGCAGGGAACTAAGATAGATGAAGTGAAACAAGAGAGAGTGAGGAAACCATACTTGTCCGAGGCATGGTTCGTACAATGCCCTGCACCTCCTCTTCCAGCTTGTGGTACAAAGAACACAGCAGAGGATATGAAGGCACAGATCAAGTTTTGGGCCAGAGCTGTGGCAACTAATGTTCGACAAGAGTGCTGAGAATTCATTACAACATCACCTATTTCTTCTATAATTTTTCCAGATTACCAGATTTTCTTTTTTCATTTAGAACTGATAAGTATTCTTTCCCCAGTGTTCATGTTCCAAAAGCCTATAGAGGCAAAGTTCTTGTCTGATACTATGAATTTTTATGTATATAGTTTTTTACTCGATTGTATGAATTAATTGGATTAAATTCTGAGTTCTGATAACAATTTGGGGTGTCTGAAACTTTGTGTTTTCAATAATTCATTCTTGTTATTGAAGGCTTCAAGTTCAATCTGTGTACTAGATTTCATCAAATGATGGTATTTACCTTTCTTTCTTTTTCTTTGAAATAAATATAATTAAAAATATGGGAAAAATTGTTACACATGCTTGTTAGACTTATGATTTAAAGTTTATGATTTAGGGTTTAGGGGTTTATGTTGTAGTATTTAAAATTTAAGATTTAAGGTTGGTGTTTAAGTTTTAGGGTTTTAAGTTTAATAATTTAGAATTTAGATTTTAAAGAGGATTGTATTTTTTTTTTGGCTTAAGGCTATCATAAGCCATTGAATTTTGAAAAAATCAATTAAGCTCCTGAGCTTTTTTTACACTCAATTAAGCCCTTAAACGCCAAAAATTCATTAATTCACCCATTTGACCAACATTGACGGTTAAATCTAATATTTTTTTGGATCTGTTGGTGCAACGAGTCGTGTTACAGTGTTGTCACTTGAGATTTCTAGAATCTTCTCATTTTATTTAAAAAATCTTTAAAAGTTATAAAAATTTAAAAAAAACATATAAAAATTATAGAAAATGGTCTTCTAAAATATCTGTAAATGTCACATGACAGAACTATAGTTTGTCATGTGACAATAATATCTCAAGAAAAAAATTATCAAAAATTGAAGGTCAAAATTGATTCAATTTATTAGTTCGAGGGCTTAATTAGGTGCAAAAAAAATCATGAGCTTATTTTTTAAGTCCAAAGACTTCAAACGCCCTTAAGCGTATTTCCTTTACACAACTTGTATATCAAAATATAATCCTAAAATATATTCTATCGTTTTACATCTCCTTCGTTTAAAAATGTTTCCTATGATACAACTTTAAAATGTCATGGTATCAAAAGAGTTAAAATGGAAAAATCTGTCAAATTAATAGATTAATATAAATAATAACAAAATTTAAAAATCAATTTGAGAAAAACTAATAAGTTTAATTGAACTAACAAATAAATAAATGTATAACACATACCTATAGGCTATAGACATTATACGTTTACTATTTAGCCCTAAACCTTTAATTTGATTTCATCTTTATTTATTTAGGATAAAGTTCATTGTCACGGGGCTAGATTTTTGAACCAGCGAACCGTGCGGCCTTAGGCGAATTTCACCACACAAACGCCTAAGTAAGCCTAAATTCCAACTTCGAAATATCAAACTTCCAAGACACTCAAGAACGCAAGATCGTTCTAACCGGAAACAAGCTATAATGAATGGACTTTGAATCTGAAAGAAGAAAACCAAGAACATGAAGAACAACACAGAGGATATAGAGTGAATGCCTTGATTACTCTGAAGATAGAAAACTGAGTGATTTACAAATGAGCTAGGGAGTCTCTATTTATAGTTGAACTCCCCCAGATCTGACGGTCAAAACTGATTTACATCGACGGACGAGATTTACATAATATCTTTACAAAATCTCTAAATATCACAACATTATCTAAATAAAATCAATTTAAATGGATAATGTTGGACTAAATCTTCCAGGATCTTTCAGAACATTCCGGAACCTTCCAGAATCTCTCACGGACCGGGCTATGTCTGGTGGTCTTTTCGAGGTCAAAGTCTGTGTCTGAACCCCTTCTATCGGCAAATGCGCATATGGCACGGGCTCGAACTGGCGGCCCATGACAATCTCCCTCACCAAACTTGGCGACGCCCTCGTCGCGCCTTCAGGATGAAGCTTGACTCGGTGATCCTGGATTCGCTTCCGCACCTTGGCTCGCCTCCTACTTAGAATCGGGCTTGGTTGTCCCCCCATAAGGATCGCTCTCCCCATAAAGAGCACTCGACTCTGACTCGGTCGTCCCCCCATAAGGACTGCTCGCTTCGGCACTCTCCGTCATGTAACATCATTCGTCGATCCACCACGTACATCTCGATCGTAGGAACTCTTTCCTACCAGTTGCAAATTGCCTCTACTCGGATCCCCTCGATCCTTGCTCGTGTACTCGGACCCCATCACATTGAACACCGAACGGACCCTCAGAACTCTGAAAGGTGGCTTGGGTTCTCGCCAACTCTTGGCAACTCCATCTGTTGGGTTAGGTTTTCCACTTCCTACACCCAGCAAACCAGGCAAATTAAACTGTAAAACACCATAACTGTGTTCGAGATATACCTCTTTCGGACTACTCCGACTGGCATTCACTCTAACTCGCATCACCACTTCCTTCCTCGTGAAGTCTGATGCACCATCGCCTATCGGCAACTCGTCGCTCATCGACAACATCGGCACTTCTTCAATCTGGAAGTCCGACACCTCAGCTCGCACTGGCGCTTCTTTGTCCACGAAGCTCAATGCCCCATCCACCTTACTCACTGGTGGACACTCGACGGATCCCACGTCGTCCAAAGACTCCGGCTCCACTAGCCCTTCCAAGGTTGTGTCCTCAGTGGCAGCAACCAAGTCAGCATCCTTGGTTAACTCAACAGCATTCAGAACCCTGTTCTCAGTCCTCACAACCCGACAAATTGGTACGACACATTGTTTGCGAGGCTCCAAAATGCAAACACAATCGGCAAAAGTGGCAAGGAGTGCATTAACTCGGTCAAGGAAACTTAAACCAATGACAAAATCATAGTCATCCAAGTGAATTACCTCAAAATTTTCCTTGCCTTTCCATTCTCCAATTTCTAACTCCACGCCTCGTGCCATTCCCACTGTCAGAACACCTCTGGAATTGACGGTCTTGATCACCCCGGTTGAATCTTCAACCTTCAAACCAATCTCGTCGCCAGCTTTCTTCGACACAAACAAATGAGATGCTCGTGTGTCTACAAGAGCACTTCTCTTTTGACCCGCCACGTTGATGTCTACATACATCAACCCTTTCTGCTTCCGGTTCTTACTCGCCTTGGCAGAATTCAACAACATCGAACCAAGCTTTAAAGCCTCACTGTTTTCGGGCTTGTTATCCCCCTTGGACGGCTTGACTCGATCCGGGCACTCTTTCACAGTATGAGGCCCCTTGCACTGGTAACATTTCACCTGCTTCCCTCCAACACTTGGTTTGATTATTTTGATACTGGCAATCGCACCAAATCGACATTCCTCATTTTCTGTTTCGTCGTCCCCATTGAAGATGGCATCGAGGCAGCCTTTCTTCGGACAGTTCTTCACCATGTGCGGACCACCACAACGGTGGCACCTTATGTGCCCTCGTTCAAGGCATTGGAGAGATCCTTGACTCCCCTCCGCACTAACTCCATGGGCCCATCGTGGGAGTCCATGTGTGATCGGAATCTGGAGTTTGAGCTCAATGAACTCCTTAACATACTCTGGGATGGAACCCTCATGTTTCAGTTCCCGCAACTTCTTTCGAGCCTCGTGTTGAGCATTGGTCGGACAAAACCGATCCTTGAGCTCAACTTGAAACTCCTTCCAAGTCTCAATAGGAATGTCCTTGCTCTCATCCTTAGAGCATCTGCATCGCCACCACAAAAGAGCAACGTCAGTTAAATACATAGAAGTAACAGTTACCTTATCCGCATCATCCTTGATGCCCATAACCCGAAAATACTGCTCCATGCCCCAAACGAAGTTCTCAACATCTTGGGCCGACTTGTTCCCCTTGAACTCCTTCGGCTTTGGGATGTCCTTCCTCAGTAAGGAAGCAGTTGGCTCGGCTACATTTTTCAAGGCAGCTTTGAACACATCCATGCCTGCCTTCACCTCCTCCAACTCTATCTTCACAGCCTTCAACTCGGCCTCAAGCACATCACCTCTGTTACCCAACTTCTCGAACACATCTGTCAGAAGTTCCTCCATCTCTCCCTTGAGATGGTCTATCTTGTTATCTTGATCCTCAAAGTGTGAATCGACCACGTCGAGTCGCTCACCCGAATCTTTCACCGATTCCTCAAGTCGGGTTACCTTCCCCTCTAACGACGTGAGGATATCTTTCGAGCTCGCTCGCTTTCCCTCAGCAGCCTGGGTCTCCGCACCCTTTTGCGCTGCAGCATTCTCTCCTTTCTTCGGTGCCATCACGATCAGTGCCTTCCTCAAACACTCGCTCTATTACCAACTGTCACGGGGCTAGATTTTTGAACCAGCGAACCGTGCGGCCTTAGGCGAATTTCACCACACAAACGCCTAAGTAAGCCTAAATTCCAACTTCGAAAGATCAAACTTCCAAGGCACTCAAGAACGCAAGATCGTTCTAAGCGGAAGCAAGCTATAATGAACGAACTTTGAATCTGAAAGAAGAAAACCAAGAACACAAAGAACAACACAGAGGATATAGAGTGAATGCCTTGATTACTCTGAAGATAGAAAACTGAGTGATTTACAAATGAGCTAGGGAGTCTCTATTTATAGTTGAACTCTCCCAGATCTGACGGTCAAAACTGATTTACATCGACGGACGAGATTTACATAATATCTTTACAAAATCTCTAAATATCACAACATTATCTAAATAAAATCAATTTAAATGGATAATGTTGGACTAAATCTTCCAGGATCTTTCAGAACATTCCAGAACCTTCCAAAATCTCTCACGAACCGGGCTATGTCTGGTGGTCTTTTCGAGGTCAAAGTCTGTGTCTAAACTCCTTCTATCGGCAAATGCGCATATGGCACGGGCTCGAACTGGCGGCCCGTGACATTATACGTGTACTATTTAGCCCTAAACCTTTAATTTGATTTCATCTTTATTTATTTAGGGTAAAGTTCATCATATCACTAAATTATTTTCGCTTTTCTATTTTGGTAATTAAACTATAATTTTGTACAAAATTGTCACTAACGTTACGTTTTTTCTTACTTTGATCATTAGTGTTATTTTTCCATATTTTAATCACCAATCTATTGTTTTTTTTTCTATTTTGATTACTAAACTATTCATATTTTCTTATTTTTCTATGAGTTTATAACAGCGGGCGATCAAATAAAAAAACATAACCTTAATAATTATATTATTAAAATAATAGTTTGATAACAAAAATAGGAAAATAAAATAGTTTAGTGACGGTGACGTTTACCCTTTACTTTATTAGATCAATTGGTACTTGTTTGATCAATTAATTTCCATTTACTAATAAAATAGGAAAAAAGGAAAAATCTTTGGTATGTGCATATTTCGAGTTGAAGATAATATAAAAAAGGAAGGAAAAGAAAAAAACAGAACACCTTTAAACTGGGAACAATTTCAACAGCAACAATATCCAACAGATATTTTTTTCAGAATACAATGCATCAGTTCTACAATCCATAAAAAGATTTTGAAGACAAACAAATTTCCCTAAAGCTAAAACCTTTAAAACAAAAACCCTCTGCTCCAAATGCTTCCATCTCTTCATCTCCTGTCCTCTCCTTCCCCTTCCCTTCTATCCCTCCCTCCCCTCCACAACCCATCTTCTTCCCCACTCTTTCTTCTCCAAAAACCCAGTTTTTTCTCTCCGCACTCCAAAGTGCACCTCGGGCCATTATTAGTTCAAGCTCAAGGACCCGTCACCACCATAGCAGAATCAGAAGAGGAAGAAGAGGGACCTTTTGAGCTGCCACCATCTTCAACTTCCATTTCAATCTTTGCAACAAATGATGACCCCACTCCCCTCCAAACTGCCACCAGTGTTCTGCTTACCGGCGCCATTGGGGTCTTCCTGTTTCGCTCCCTTAGACGCCGTGCTAAGCGTGCCAAAGAGTTGGTGAGTATATCCACTTAGCTGAAATGAAAATTTTCCTAGCCTGTTTTGGTTGCTTGTGTCAAATTTTTCAATTTTAAGAATTGGGTTTTCATTATTTGGTGCATTTGAATTGGAATTTCAAGTTTAGACTGTCCTTCTCCCATTAAAAGTTAAAACTTTATTGATATTTGAGATTTTGAATTGGGCATATTCTCTGGGTGTTTCTTGTGCTTTTCCCTTCCTTCAAATGTGGGATTTTGATTAGTTAGATATTAAAGAGAGTGGTTTCGTGTTTCTAGAAATTTAGGTCATCAGGGACACAGAAATCGTTGAAGGAAGAGGCACTGGACAATTTGAAAGCAATGGCGTCAACTTCAATTGATACCAAGTCATCGACTCCCTCTGCAGTTCAAGCATTGTTGGGAAGCATAGCTGCTGGTGTCATTGCTATTATTCTTTACAAATTCGCCACAACTATTGAGGCAGCTCTTAATCGCCAATCGGTTTCCGATAGTTTCTCGGTTTGTCCTCCGAGTCCCTTTATCTATAGTTGCTTAGCTCTTTGAATTTGTGAGCAGTTTACCTATGAACTTGCCTTCTTACCATATATGTGGTTCCCTTTCCTGTTTGAGAGTATTTGCCATATTTCTTTACATTTTCCATCTTTATGATTTGCAGGTTCGCCAGATAACAATAACAGTCAGGTAACTTTCAACTAGTTCTTCATTCTATGCTCCTAGCTGTAAATCCTTGTAGTTTCATACTTTGTATGCTTGTAATTTGCAGGACTATAGTGAATGGATTGTGCTACCTTGCAACATTTGTTTTTGGCATCAATTCTCTAGGCTTATTCCTTTATTCGGGTCAGCTTGCCATAAATTCGATCATGGGAGGTTCCACAAATAATGAAAATGGGAGTAAAGGTGAGGAGAATGTAGACTCACTGAGTTCAGTGAAAGAAAATGTTGCTGAAGGGATTGAATCGACCAGCGGCAGGGAGGATCAGAGTCCAGGTGATAAACAATAATGGTAGTTATAAATCAACAATATAGTGGTAGAAATAGGCCTCTGTATTTTTCATTCATTTGCAAAGAGGAAATGTTAACGTTTTGCCACATTGTTCCAAATTCATAACATTCCTTTTCTTGATAGTTATGCAGTTTCATATTCAATACCTTCCACTTTGGATAGAATACTAAAGCAGTCATTGTACCTTTTTCAGATTAATGATAAGTTCCGTCTGACTTTTAAGTATTCGTGTTTGAAGCATATCGCAATGTTGATATGATCTTCCAAATGCATGGAAATTTGGGACCAGCATCTGAGTTCGAGTAACATAGATCCATGTAGTCCATGTCTATTAGGTATTTTCAGAAGCATATGCAAAAGCAGTGGAAGCATATGCTTCAGAAACAGGTTTTAGCAGATGGCGGGTTCAAACTTACGAGTTCAACCATATGCAAAAGCAGTGGAAGCATATTGGTCGAAAGAAACAGACATGGAGGAAAACTGGAGTTTTCTGCAGTGGCATCAACTAAGGGCCTTACACATCCAAGGAAAGAACCAAAAGCCAATAAGAAAGGTGATTAATATATGTCTGACAGAAATGCATCCCAATGTAGAAACTTAGAGCTAATTCTATTGCAATTGCAATTAGATATAAACAGTTTACATCTAACCATGAAGGTCATGCACAACTTCATCTTGTTTAATGTTTACCATCACCATCTTCGTTTGCGATCCGTTGTTACTCTTTGAGATAGACCGACGAGCTGTGCACATTGAGTAGACAGGCTGGTAGAACTGATGTGATAGAAGATTTCACAGAAACAGAGCCTCAAGATGAAGAGAATCCATGATGGAAGCAGTCGTGAATTCCCCCATTGGCATCTCGATTTTGAATCTCTGTGATCTCTCCTAGCGGATTAGAATCCCTTCTTTCTATGGCCTTGATGCATATAATTATAAGGCTTAATGCTCAAATTCGCCCTCAACTAAAAATCTAAAAATCAATTAAGCCCTTATAAAACTTTTACATCTAATTTAGCCCTCATAATTTAAATTACACCTATTTTGGCCCCTCCGTTAGTTTGACCGCATTGACCGTCAATACTATCAAACGATCAAAATATAGAAAGACATGTGACACGCTCTGTCATCAAAATCGTTTTTTTATTCTAAAAAATTCTTTAAAAATATACAAAAATATTATAAAAATTCATTAAGAATTTAAAAAATTAAAATATAAAAATATTAATTTTTTCTTATTTTCCTTTATTTTTTTAAATAAAAATATAATATAATATTTTTTCAAAAAAAACCCTCATAAATCCCTAAATCAAGCATTAGCACCAATTCAACCATCGGTCACTCCCCGTCGCAAGAAATCTCTCGTTCTCCCTCAATATTTCTTCTCACCAGCATCGTCGCCTGTCATATTACCAACTTTCACCGTCGATTAAACTGATTTGAGGACTTGGGAATATAGGGTTTAGGGTTAGGGATTTGAAAATTTTAGGCATTTTGAAATTTTTTGAAATTTTGAGATTTTATAATTAAAAATATATTTAAAAAAGTATAATTTTTAAATATTATTTCATTATAAATATTTATATATTTTTTTAATTATTATTACAATTATTTTTTTATTTTAAGTAAAAAAATATTTTTTAGATTTTTCTTAAATTTTTAAAACAATTTTTTATATTTTTTTATAATTTTAAATTTTTTTTCAGATTTTAAATATTTTTTAAGTTTTAAATATATTATTTTATAATTTTAAACGATTATTTATGATTTTGATGATGTGACACGTCCAGAGTGTGCCACGTGTCACCATCATAATAATTAATTTTGAGTTAACGGTCAACTTAACGGAAGAACTAAATTAATTTTTTAATTTTTCGTTAAAGGTCAAATTAGGTGTAATTTAAATTTTGAGGGTTAAATTAGTTTTTTCGTTGAATGTTTCTAGTTCAATTAACCAATTTTTTTAATCATTTTTTTTCAGATTTCGATTTTTTTTCACAACCCTATAATGCATGCAGCACTTTGATGCAGTACAATTCAATTATAACCATTGTATTAAGAACATATTTTTTCTAGGTTGAAGATGATTGTAATTGAATTGTACAATGCATGAACATGATTATGAACCGAGGAAGTTATAAACATGATTGTAACAAAAACAATGGTTATATATAAAACAATGATTGTAACAAAACATCATGATTATATTAAGAACATCATGTTTATAAAATAAAAAATTATATATTTTAATTTAGGCCACATTGGTTTTTTTTTTTTTGAAACCATGATTGTAAAAAATAAAATAATAAAACATGAACCTTTAACAGATTGATGTTTTTATATATAACTCACATACATCAGGAACATTTTGAATGAAATAATAAAACATGTTATACTTATACTTTTTATTTTTGAAAATGATTATGAACCGAGGAAGTTATGAACTTTGAATATAAATTTAAAATAGATGCTAAAACAAAAGGATATTTAATTAACTTTTATTTTAAATTAAAAAATTAAATCATAAAATTAATATAATTTTTTTATAAATTTAAAATTTTGTGTATGTGAAAAATCGACTCAATATTTAATTAATTTTTAATTGTCAAATTAATGAGCTCAAAACTATGGTACCAGAAATGCATAAAAAAAACCCTAGTTAAATCTTCCTTTGTAACGTTGTAGTTTGTTCTTTACTCCCTCACTTCAGTCCGAGCAGCCACACCATTTCCAACTCAGACTAAGCAGAAGAACTGAAACATGAGCTGCTGCAAAAGCTTCACTTCTTCTTCTTCAACTCGCCATTTCTCTTCTTTCTCCAAACCCATCCTTCCCAAATCCTTAAACTTATCTCCATTTTTCTTCATTTCATCATCCAATCCAAATCCCACCCGCAACTCTTTCAACCTCCGTTCATGGCCGCTGAAACGCCGCCTCTCTCCCACGCCCGCCAAACGTGTCCTCGTCCAAGCGAGTTCCACGGCCCCCGCTGAAGAAAATGGTCTCAAACTGGGCAAAAGGACGGACTTGAAAAAGATCATGATCCTCGGAGCCGGTCCCATCGTCATCGGCCAAGCTTGTGAGTTCGATTACTCGGGTACCCAAGCATGCAAAGCGTTGAGGGAAGAAGGGTATGATGTTGTTTTGATCAACTCGAATCCGGCTACCATCATGACCGACCCGGATATGGCTGACCGGACTTACATAACTCCCATGACACCGGAATTAGTCGAACAAGTCCTCGAGAAAGAGCGCCCAGACGCTATTTTGCCGACAATGGGTGGCCAAACCGCCTTGAACCTCGCCGTGGCTTTGGCAGAATCCGGGGTTCTGGAGAAATACGGCGTGGAGTTAATAGGAGCGAAGCTTGACGCCATCAAAAAAGCCGAGGACCGTGACTTGTTCAAGCAAGCTATGAAAAATATAGGTGTAAAAACTCCACCTTCGGGGATAGGGAACACTTTAGATGAATGTATCCAAATAGCTAGTGAAATCGGGGAATTCCCATTGATCATTAGGCCAGCGTTTACTTTAGGAGGTACTGGGGGTGGGATAGCTTATAATAAGGAAGAATTCGAGGCTATTTGTAAGGCGGGTTTAGCTGCTAGTTTGACATCCCAGGTTTTGGTTGAGAAATCGTTGCTCGGATGGAAAGAATATGAGTTGGAAGTCATGAGGGACTTGGCTGATAATGTTGTGATCATTTGTTCGATTGAGAATATTGATCCAATGGGAGTGCATACTGGGGATTCGATTACCGTGGCGCCGGCACAGACCTTGACTGATAAGGAGTATCAAAAGTTGAGGGACTATAGTGTTAAGATTATTAGGGAGATTGGTGTGGAGTGTGGAGGTTCGAATGTGCAATTCGCGGTTAATCCCGTTGATGGTGAAGTTATGGTCATTGAAATGAATCCGAGGGTTTCGAGAAGTTCTGCTTTGGCTTCAAAAGCTACAGGGTTTCCTATCGCGAAAATGGCCGCTAAGTTGTCAGTTGGGTATACATTGGATCAGATTCCTAATGATATTACCAAGAAGACTCCAGCAAGCTTTGAGCCTTCTATTGATTATGTGGTGACTAAGGTGAGGAACTTGTTTCTTTGCCTCTTTGGATGCTTTTGTGGTTTACAATGTAGATAAGATTAAGAAAGTACTGGTTGAATTAGCAACAATCAAAACTCAGAGAATTTGTGTTTCCTTATTTAATGCTTAAGATCATTCATCTATAACATCATGATGCATCTCATAGAAGGAACAATAGGTTGTTAGAATATTCATTTGCGTGTTTCAATTGCCTGTTATATACGAATAATCGTGTCGTGTGCCGCAATTGAGTTGGCATTCATTAATTAGTTTACTTGCATGTGATTTTATATTATCAACTTATGGGGTCTTTTTGTTTTCCTAAAATCTTTCATCTATGCTAATGATGCAGATCCCGCGGTTTGCATTTGAGAAATTCCCTGGTTCCTCACCAATATTGACAACTCAGATGAAATCCGTTGGTGAATCCATGGCCCTAGGCCGCACATTTCAGGAATCCTTTCAGAAGGCAGTCCGATCACTGGAATGTGGCTACTCTGGATGGGGATGTGCTGAAGTTAAAGAACTTAACTGGGATTGGGATCAATTGAAGTATAGTCTCAGAGTCCCCAGCCCAGAACGAATCCATGCTATATATGCTGCAATGAAGAAGGGGATGAAAGTAGATGAAATATATGAGCTGAGTTTCATTGACAAATGGTTTCTCACTCAGTTTAAAGAATTAGTAGATGTGGAGCAATATCTTTTGTCCCGAAGTTTGTCTGATCTGACGAAGGATGAATTTTATGAAGTCAAAAAGAGAGGCTTTAGTGATAAGCAGATAGCCTTTGCTACCAAGTCCTCAGAGGAAGAAGTCCGGAATAGACGAATATCTTTGAGAGTTGTTCCAGCATATAAGAGGGTAGATACTTGTGCTGCAGAATTTGAGGCCAATACTCCTTATATGTACTCCTCTTATGATTTCGAGTGTGAATCAGACCCTACTGGAAAGAAGAAGGTTTTGATTTTGGGTGGAGGGCCGAATCGTATTGGTCAGGGGATTGAGTTTGACTACTGCTGTTGCCATACATCATTTGCCCTTCAGGTTTGCATTTCGTATTTCCTGTTTATGCTTCTACTTCCGCACATTCAATAATCTATAGCTGTTTATGGTGATTTCAGTGTTTTTGATAAATTTGCTGATTCTTTTGTTGTGATTTTCCTCTTTGCAGGTAGCTGGATTTGAGACAATCATGATGAACTCAAATCCTGAAACTGTATCCACAGATTATGATACCAGTGATCGTCTTTACTTTGAACCCCTGACAGTTGAAGATGTTCTAAACGTTATTGATTTAGAAAAACCCGATGGCATCATTATCCAGTTTGGAGGTCAAACACCGCTTAAACTTGCTCTACCAATCCAGCATTACTTGGATAAGCATCGACCTTTGGCTTCCAGCGGAGCAGGGCATGTTCGCATATGGGGTACATCACCAGATTCCATTGATGCAGCTGAGGACAGAGAAAGGTTCAATGCAATCCTTAAGGAGTTAAAGATTGAGCAGCCAAAAGGAGGGATTGCCAAGAGTGAAGATGATGCTCTTGCCATTGCAAAAGATATAGGTTACCCGGTAGTGGTCCGGCCTTCTTATGTATTGGGTGGCCGAGCAATGGAGATTGTATATAATGATGACAAGCTTGTGACATATCTAGAGAATGCTGTTGAGGTGGACCCAGAGCGGCCTGTTCTGATAGACAGTTATTTATCTGATGCAATCGAGATTGATGTTGATGCACTTGCTGATTCATATGGTAATGTGGTGATTGGAGGGATAATGGAGCACATTGAGCAGGCTGGGGTCCATTCTGGTGACTCTGCCTGCTCGATTCCCACGCAAACTATTGCATCTTCTTGCTTAGATACTATAAGGTCATGGACTACAGAACTTGCTAAGAAGCTAAATGTCTGTGGACTCATGAACTGTCAGTATGCAATCACTGCTTCTGGTGATGTTTTCTTACTTGAGGCAAATCCACGCGCTTCACGTACTGTACCATTTGTTTCCAAGGCAATTGGGCACCCACTGGCTAAATATGCTGCTCTTGTTATGTCGGGAAAGTCACTTAATGATCTAGATTTCACAGAAGAGGTGACTCCAAAACATGTGTCGGTTAAGGAAGCTGTTCTTCCATTTGAGAAGTTCCAAGGTTGTGATGTGTTGCTAGGTCCCGAGATGAAAAGTACTGGTGAGGTGATGGGCATCGACTTTGAGTTTGCAATAGCATTTGCAAAAGCTCAGATTGCTGCTGGGCAGAGGCTGCCACTTTCTGGCACAGTTTTCCTCAGCTTAAATGACTTGACAAAGCCCCATCTTGAAAGAATTGCAAAAGCTTTCTTGGGGCTGGGATTCCATATTGTTTCAACATCTGGGACAGCTCGCTTTCTTGAACTAAAAGGTATCCCAGTGGAACGAGTGCTGAAATTGCAGGAGGGGCGGCTACATGCTGGTGATATGATTGCAAATGGACAAATCCAGTTGATGGTTATCACGAGCTCTTCCGATGCACGTGATCAGAATGATGGTCGGCAGTTAAGGAGAATGGCCCTTGCTTATAAGGTTCCTATAATAACAACAGTTGATGGAGCTTTGGCAAGTGCAGAAGCAATCAGAAGCTTGAAGTCAAGTACCATTAACATGATTGCACTTCAGGACTTCTTTGATACCGAGACAGAGGAAGGACGTAGCAAAAATTCCCTGTCTACTACATCCTCTCTGTAGATTAAGGCATTTCGGGGTAAGCATTTCCCCCTTTTTTTCCCTCCTTGATGCTTCCTTTAGTATGCTTCAGTCTTTGCTAGGGGCAGAATTTCTTCCAAGTTGCTTTCTTGCTGTCTTATCTCATATTCCGTCGTATGATCCGATTTAATGATAATGAATTTGAAGAATGTAAGGTAGGGATAAGATGGTGCAGTTTTCAGGTGCTTGTTGTACCAGTCTATTATCTTCTGCAGCTGAGTTTTCTGTTAATTAAGAGTTGCTTTGTCCAATACAACAATTTGCTAAACTATATTAGAAATAACAATGGTAAGCAAGAGATGGTTGAAAACTGAGAACAACTGGTCAATATGATGTT
Organism: Hibiscus tridactylites; assembly: GCA_958450335.1. NCBI lineage: Eukaryota > Viridiplantae > Streptophyta > Magnoliopsida > Malvales > Malvaceae > Hibiscus > Hibiscus tridactylites. The sequence continues at coordinate 95,699,415 of OY288265.1, forward strand.
GAAAAACAATGACTGTGTGATGCAATTGAGTTGATAATTAAAAGTTATTGGATGATTGTAAGAGAAAGTGGATTTGTGTTCTTCAAATGATATAAAGTAAGGCAATAATGGAGGAAAAGGGAAACCCCATGCAATAGAAACACAAAGTTCTACACTGTTTGGTTGGCAGCATCTTTTTCCGGCCTTAACTTACCTACATAAAATCAAGGAGTGAAAAGCTTTCTTTTTCATCCCTTCTAGGATAGAAAAAGATCATTACAAATGATAATAATCATATTTTCACATTTACTTCGAAGTGATTCTTATCAGGAAAAACATCCTTAGCCCAACCAAAAACATCAAATCTTTAATTATTTTGTCCCCATCAAATCATTTGTTCAGAGTTCAGACCATTTGTTTTTCATTGTCTCACCCATCAAACCAAACCATATCAAATCATACGGCTCAGGATTGACCTTTGATTGACCCTGTGCCTGTCCTTTGGTAACATGCTCAGCATCATTATCATCTTGTCACAAATTCATCCACAGTAAAAGATTAAAAATCAAAACACACTTTTTTTACTGTTAAACAAACCGAAGAAAAACGAGAGCAGATACTACTGTTGTACAGATTTTACAGTTTTACTGCATCTAGAACAGGGGAGAAATACAATGAAAATGTAACCCCAAGGACTAATTTTCTCACTAAACCCCAAAGTTTACCACAAACAAATAACTTTTTACTGCATTTCACTAAACCTGGCTCATCAGAAGCTAACTCCAGCCGTGCCAACTCCGAGGGCAGCCGGCTCAAGCTTCCTATTCTTCCAAAAGCAAGCATCGGGTGCAAGCTTAGCCGATGACCTCCTCGGTTCCGACTTGCAGCGCGTGAGAACGAATGTCTCGTACCCTTTACCCCCAACAAGCTTCTTACTAATAGTAGTCCCGTCGATGCCAGCAGCAGCAGCCGTAGCCATCGGTGGAGCAGCAGGGAAAGAGCAAGAAGACCTAGGTGGGTGGAACAAAATAGGAGCAGGATTACGGTCAATGCTGATCCTTGCTTTGGGTTGATCTCCACCGTCCTTTTGTTTGACTTCTGGCTGCTTCTGATTTTTCTTCTTCTTCTCCGGTACACACCTGATAAAATCCGTGCTACACACCCAAGTCTCCTTGGATACCTCCATTGACAGCTTTGGCTCACACATCATTAACAGTAAACAATCTGGCAATATCTCCTCTTGACCTTCACTCTCCTCCTTTGACTCGTTTTCCGGGCCGGGTTCGGATTCGGATCTTTCCTGGATCGTCTCTGTTTCTTCCTCCTCAGTTGAAGTTGAACCCTCTTCTTCTTCCTCTGATTCAACACTCACATTTCCATCTTCAGCTTCAGCTTCAGCTGCTGCTTCTTGTTGCAGTTCTTCTTCAACCTGAAGCTTGTCAAGATCAAACGAAACTTGGGGCAAAGTTTCTTCTTTTGATTCTTGCTGCTGGTCCACTTTTACTTCAATTTCTTGTTCCTGATCTTCACATTCTGTAACTGTTTCAGTTTCATCCCTTACCAAAACAGATTCTGCCTCCGTTTCAGCTTCAGTTTCTGGGATTTCTTGTTCCTCGGTTGCTTCACAAGAAACAGACACTTCATTGGCTTCTTGTTCCTCAAAAGATTCAACTTTGCTTTCTTGTTCCTCTTTCTCTTCACTTCCATTTTCAGTTTGTTGTTGTTGTTGTTGTTGTTTGTCTTTTGGCAATGGAGTTTCCCAGAACTTATTAGCAAGAGCAGCCATTTTAACAGGATCAGATCTACACCTCATCAACAACAAAGCATTCTTGGGTGGAATACAAATACTCACCCTACCTGCTTCCCCTCCTTTCTCATCTCCATCATCACCCAGATTTTTATTACCAAAATCATTTATTACAATATCTTCAAAAACATGTCTCCTTTGACTACTCCTCAACATCATCTCACCACTATCCCTTCTCTCATCATCATCCCCTCCACCAGCAACCACCAACTCAATCTCCCTCCCTTTCCCTTCCCCTTCTTGCACCGCCACCAGCCACCGTGCACAAACAGCCCCACAAGAACCCCCGCCGGACCCTCTCCCTTTCTCTTCTCTGTCCCTTTGGTTAGCCATGCCCATGCAAGAAGATTTGCAAGGCAAGAAGCAGTTGAATTCAGCCCCAAATGCCCTCAGCCCTTCACAAATAGTCATCGGCAAATGCACCCATTTCTTATTGCTGCTCAAAACATGACCTTGACAGCTACCATTGCTGACATTCTCCACTGTCCTGAAACTAACTTCCCCTCCCCTCTTAGATCCGCAAGCTCGAAACTTTTTGCCTTGTTTCTTAGTCTTGACCCGAACCTGACCTATACAAGTAACCTTAGGGGAAGACGGCTCGGGGTTCTCAAAACCACAGCCTCGTTTCTTGCCGTTCGTTGGGAACATCGGTGAAGCCTGGCCGGCGCCGCCTTTCATGCTACCGTTGCTCTTCAGTCTCCTGGTAACCGATGAAGAGAGAGAGATTTGTGAAGGCTCCCTTGCACGACCGGGACTAAGAATCGATTTTGAAGACAGTTTCATTGAAGTGAAACAAATGAAGAGCTCGCTCGTGGTGCTCGTTGCGTTGCTGCTACTGTTGATGCTATTGCTTCGATGGGGTCTCTCAAGATCCATTTTTTTTTACTTTGATATGACCATTTCAATGGCAAGAACAACAAAAAAGGGGGTAAATTAAGGTTTTTGTTTTGGGATGGCCTACTCAATGAATGGAGATATGAAAATAATGGGGTTTTGTTAGTTTGATTATTGAGTGGTGGGGTGCAAAGATTTGCAGAATGAAAGATTAATGGAGGAGAGAGAGAAATAAGGGTTTTATCAGATCATTTATGGAAGATGACGAACTGTTGTTTTGTCTTTAGCAAAGTGTAAGCTTGCTTTTACTCTCTGGTTCCAATGGGGAGCATGGGTGTTAGCATGTTCTTCCTTTTTCTCTTTTTCATTTCTTTAATGGATGAAAATCACAATTTTAACCTTGAAAATCTTTCTTTGGGAAAAAAAAGTTGGTTCTTTTAGGTCACTAAAAGTGGACCAAAGAAACAACCTTCAACAAATGGTGGGGGTGACTGGTGAGAGTGAAGTGAAGTCTCAACAAAGTTTGGTTGTTTTGACTCTTGACATTTACAAAGCTACCTCAAGGATAGCTCAATTTTCCTCATAGGTTTACAACGGAAGGCCTGAGAATATAAATTACACGAAACTAATCGAAATGTTACAAAACATAGAAACTAAAATGTTATTTTTCGGCTTAAAACTTTATATTTTTTATAATATTTTAAATTAGTGTTAAGTATCAATATTCAAAGATAAATTTCGATACTTAACACCAACATAAAAAAGTGAACATTTTAGATTATGTATTCTGTAATATTTCAGTTGGTGTTGCACCATAACTCTTCTGCAACTTATACTTACCGTGAAAGATCATGGGTGTCAAGTTTAAATACTTTATTATGAAAGTTTAGGATAGTATTCGGATATATTATGATTTTCAATCTAATTGTTTTCACGAAGGAATCAAGTTAAAAGGAAACAGATGATTTATATCTATTTTTTCAAACAATAATTTGAGAAGAAATGGGAGTTATGCAAATTGTTTGATGTATTTGGAATCTAGATGGACAATGCATTTGGAGTATGAGTTTAAAATTCAATTATTTTGTAACAAAGCACTAGAATACTTTATATTGCATTCTAGAAAAAGAATGATTGGAAGTGTTAGTCATGTTGTTCATTGTCATTACATATCATTGCCTGATAGACAAACAACAGAAATGGTGATACCAATTATTCTTACAACATCTCACCATAAAAAATATATATAATATTTAATATTGATTTTCTAAAGCATTTCAGATATAAAAAAATATCAAATTATTTTGAGTTAAATCAAGGTTCTAATCCTAGTTTTTTTTTCAATAGAAAATATATATGTACATACACACATTTATTCTTGAGATAAATAGAGGAACATGTGATATCCATTTTGTCTAACACCACTAAAAACGTAATAATGAACCATGCATGCCATTTCACGAGGAAGGGTGAAGATAACTTAAACTAAATCTTCAAACTTTTCAATTTCTTAAATACTCAACTTCATTCTCCAATCCACTGCACTATTTTTATTTTCTTAATTTTTTAAGCTTTAACAAATATTTTTTTCAATTCAACATTAACCTGGAAGTGCATCATTGAGTCCTGACATTACTTATTAAAAGGATTGTTCAAGAGATAAAAAGTTTAAATATCTAATTTTTTGTTGATATATTTATTTTATTAAATGTTCATATTTTTTTTATTGAATATGTTATCCGGCGTGAGAAAAGAAAAAAAGAAAAGAAGATTATAAGAATTGGTTTTATCACGAAAGAGACACTAGATAATTTTTTATATATAAAAATGTTAGGACAATCAAGTCATGTAGAAGAATTAAATCAAAATAAAAATAACAATAATAAGTCTAATGTTATTGATGAAGATGATTTGAACATAGAAGAATCTACTTTTTCTTTAGACATTCTTTATCCAATAAATTGTGAGGGTCTTAATAACAAAAAAAAAGATTTATTATTAAAAAGGGTCTAATAAAAAATATTGGAAAATAGACATATGTTGTATATTTAATATATGGCAGCGATTAAATTATATCTTTAGATTATAATTAGTTTAACTATTGATATATGACTCATTGACTAACTAATTCGGATGAGTTTTCTAAAGGCCTATTATGAGGGTGACCTTCTCAACCTATTTTTTTCATTTACAATGACATGATACGTACCCCTGACCTTGTTTAAAGGATTTAACGTCTCACTCTTATTTCGACTCTATCTTAAATTTTTTGGTTTAACTATAAAATAAGTGCCCAAACTATGTCTTTTTTGTAGTAGGTGCCTAAAATATTTTTTGGCTGAAAAATGTGTCTAAAATTTTATTTTTTGGCTTGTTTTAAAGTCAGTCGAGGAACCTATTTTGTCACTTATTTTAATAAAAAAATGGAACTTTAGGCACATATTTTAGCCAAATATAAAAATTTAAACATTAATTTCAACAAAAAAAATACTTTGGGCACTTATTACAAAAAAATATATAGTTTGAGCATTTGTTTTATAAGTAAACCTATTTATATATATAATTCAAGCTTAAAATGTTATTTAAGAAACATAAAATTTCTTATAACTTGACCTAATTGATATATTTGTGAGTCGACCTAATATATAAACATGGGCAGGTCATGTAAGAAATGGCAACTGGTGGAGGATAGGCAGAAAGAGAGATGGGAATGGGAATGGGATTGGCATGGCAAAAACATGTGTCTTGGAAATGTCAATCACCATCCGTGTGTGCTATGTCCAGACTCCAGACTCCACCTCTTTCCTTCAACAATGGAGGTGTGGAGTTAGCCAAAGAAAGGTGGCAACTGGCAAGAGCAGAAAATATATGCTAATTGCTATGGGGATGGGAGAGATGGAGATGAAAACAGAAATTAAAAATAAAATGAAATGAATAGATGTGCACGTGGCCTCACTATGGATAGAGACGGCATGAAAATGATGTATGCATGCCATTCAATTCAACCAGACTCTTCTTTTACGTATTTGTTTTTCAGCTTTTCTATTTATTTAATCATACGATTTTATGTTTATAATTTCTAATACATTCTTAATTAGCTATTAATAGCTTTGTGCGTGTAAGATTTATTTTAATAATCTACATTTAAGTGGTATTCGAACTTCCAAACTAATTCATGTCCCCATTCTTTAACATGCTTTGTTCCACATGAATATAAATTGCAAGTTTATTTACCAAAATTACTTAATTATTTATCATCTATGAATAATGATTGTGAAGCGCGTGGGTACGAAAACCATGAGCAGCTGAAAAGAATCAAAAGAGGCTGTCGTTTGGCAGTAAAACCCAAGGAGACCGCTCCCCCACGCATTACATCGAGAGTCGCACTGAAACAGCGCGTGAATTTTAAAAAATTAACATAACGTCTAAAAGCTCCGTTTTGGTGTGGGACGGACCACCCTAGTTTTCCAACCATTTCTAGCCAATTCCCAATTGCCACGTCAACACATTTGTCCTATTGGGCTGCCCACGTGTCATCTTTAGCTTTTAATTAGCCAAAACTAGGATCAAAGTGGGGAAATCATGAGAGGGTCTCCTAAAAAGGGGTGTTTTGACCAAATCAATTACACAAAGACAAAAGAAATATTGGGAGTTTAAAGGCTAATTAGATTCCTTTTAATTAAAAATTAAAAGAAAATTTGGGGTTAAAGTATATGATTTGGCATTCCAAATCAAACCCTAATTCAAGGTTAAGAAGCCAACTGTAATGTCAAGTAAACAAGTTTGGTGATTTGGACACATGGAATGATTTTGATCCAAAATCATGAGATTTGGTCACACGGTGTAGAGACGGTTATGCTACATGCATTGCGACATTCATATATTATTTAATTTAAATGTTTTTACATGGTTCGGATTTTAAACTAATCTCTAAATTATCAATGTTCTAATTGAATTCTCAGAGTAAATCATGTACTATTATCAACTCAATCGTTACCTTAAACATTAAACGTTAACTTGATTATGATGTAGAATATATTTGAAGCATAAAGAAAAGACGGGAGCTTGTACCGAATCCGTCCGGCCTCCGACAAAAACGAACTCCACGCTCTTTTTCTAAGGGGGAGTGTTGAGGGTGGAAATCAATCCAACATCGACGAGCCAAAGATTGAACTGTGGCTACATATAACAAAGGACCACTAGGGACCTTTCATGTTTTAAATGAACTTTCATTTTATGATTCAAACTGTTCAACTATAAAATTCCAGTAAAATGAAGGGATGCTCGAGTATTTACAGATTCCGACATTATGTACAACAACTTTAAGCATATGTCCTAACAATTTTATGTTGAAAGGAGCATTTAGAAAAATTCTTGAACTTTATTTGTGATGGAGAACTTACTTAGTCAAGTTCCAGCACTACTTTACCAAGGATCAGTTTCTTATCTTTAGCTTCATGAGCCTCTCTTACTTGGGTTATCGGAAATGTTTTTTCGACGGGTACATTCAGCTTCCCGGCTTCTGTCAATCTGCGTATCTCATGTAAACCTTCCGAGTCTGCCCTCATGTATATCCATGAATATTCTGCAAAACACCAAGTGGTTGAAAGATTCAGCAGCAGATCATTAATGGATTTCGTGGGATATGAATCCGTATTTCGGAAATGCACCATTTCACGGCATAGATTTATTGAAATCTTTGAACTGTTAAACAAACAAGATCGGAATATTGAAGAAAGAAACAATCTTAGAATAACAGTCTTTCAGCAGCATTCATGATTAAAATGGCAAAATGCATGGAAAATATACAAGATACACACATACATGATAAACCGGAAAAATAAAAACAATGGGAAACTATTAGCAAGATAGTAACAAACTGAAAATTTACATCCAATCGATGCTAATATTATATATCTTCTTAGATCCTTTCTCATATAGATTTTAAATAAGCATCGTTCATTGCTGAAAACAATGTTTATCGAGTGTAAGATGACAAGTAAACCATGTACCTATTCCGTGAGAATATTTGTACCAAATCCTTTTCTTCAATAAAACAGCTGTAGCCACAGGAAGCCCAATCGGTAGTCCATACCTGTCGCTCAGCGCCGCTGCCTCTCCCTACAATGAGAGAGTAATAATGTAATATACAACTAAACATCCGATAATTACATCACGGCATTCACAAAACCCCCCAACAGAAGTTTCCAGCTTGCAGAGCTGGTATAAGTTCTCAAAGGGTTTGCACAAGGCCAGGATAAAATTCCAGGAGAAGTTCAAGGATTCAAAGAGTTGTAACTCTCATTATTTACCCATAACATGGTACGAGAAAGGTATTTGAAGAAAAGAGAAGTACGTGCCCTTCAAACAGCAACAATTATTACAAGGTTCCACCTCTTACCTGAAGTGTCATATAGTGTCCGCCTCTATTCAAAAGATTGATGCCTATTCTCTCTGTCTCGGGCACACCAATGGTGTCCAAGACAGCATCGAAGTTTCCCTTAATTATTGATTCAATGTCCTGAAATTAAGCGTCTCATTAAACTCGAATCAAAAATCAATACACGGCATAGTCAATTAGAAAGCACTCTAAGATGCTATCAATAACAAAATAATTAAATCGTAAATTATCACTTCACCACCTCGGAAGTATAATCAACAGCCTGCTCGGCACCTGCTGCCATTAGTCGATTTATGGTTTGATTTCCACAAGTAGCTGTAACATGGCACTCTGCAGCGACAGCAATCTGAATGGCAGAAAAACCAACTGCTCCTCCACCACCTATTACTAACAACCTTTGCCTGTCGAATAAGAATTCGATCATGAGAGGATACATTGCAACAGTTTCCAAGAAAATTTAGTTGTAAAATTCAGTTGGCAGATTGTATTGTTATACCCTCTACCAAAGATGGCATTTGTGCATGTATAGAGAATAATGAACAATTTCAGGTTGGACAAAAATCAAAGATAAAAAAATTAAAAAAAAATGAAGCCAAAGATAATGAGCATCGGAATAACCATAAGAAAACCGGGATGGATTATAAATTTATAATTTATCAGCAAGGAGAATAATGTTTGCGAAACTAGAAGCTATTCGGCATTATAGTAAAAGCCCTCTTGACCCTTTCCTTCAATGAAAAAAAAAATATCATGCACCTAAAAAATGATCAAAGATTTCAATGAACATGTGTAAACAACTTATCAATAGTAAGACACTACTAACGAAGCTAAAATATTTGACAACAGTTCATCAAGATTCGGGAAATACATGAAAAACATTGCTGAAAAGGATGAGCATCAGAGATAGAAACATACCCTTCAGTTATCCTCGCAGTACTTTTTAAGGCACGCCATGCAGTCAATGCAGCAAAAGGGATGGCACTTGCTTCCTACAACGCCCAAAACTAATTCTCAAATTCATGTTACACAACTATTAGAAAGTAAAAGGCTGAAAATAAACAATATTCTATGAATTATGAAATCAAATATATGAGCAGAGTATATTATCATCCACCAAGAGCTAACCAGAATGAAAGAAAAACAAGTAATCATAAGTCTTGAATGTCTATTCTTGCTGAAAACAATTGAAAGTAGAATAAATCTATTCTTCACTGAGAGAATAACTAAACGATCATATAGATTACCACATGAGTAACTGAAGCTGGTTTCGGAGAAAGCTCGTCCTCGGAAAGAATTGCATAGTCAGCATATGTACCCCGCACAGCAGTTGGATGCAAAGCACCAAAAACTTCCTGTCCTACAGTCAGTGACTTCACTGAGGCCCCAACATCTGCAACTTCGCCGCTAACATCACGACCCAAAATGAGAGGCAGAAGTGGCTCAAATATGGAACGACCATAGCCTGATCGCATCTGGGGAAACAGAAATTACAGAATTTAAAGCAACATAATTTTAGATGCATGAATTGAAATGTAATTTGAAAGATTTTCTTAATATATACACACACATATTTTATTTCAATCTTTTTTCAGTTTTTGAAATTAGTTCACCAAATTTATACAGTTTCAAAATCCCCCAACTCAAACATGCATTAAGAAATTATATAAGAAAATTACTTTAAATTCGTTTATTTTCTTTGCACATTTTCATGGCTACGAAATAATCAACTCTAGATGGATCAAGTAAATTAAACAAGGGAACTCATTTCATGTTCTCTCACTTTCCTATGAACCAAACAATCCAATTCAATAAACAAATAAAAAAAATTACGATTACATTAAACAAGAAAAGTTCAAGCCACTTACTCTGGTATCCAGGGGATTGACAGAAACAGCTCGGGCTCGAACGAGAACTTCATTGGGCTTAAGATCAGGAACAGGCACATCGGGTCGGAGCTCCAACACCTCAGGTCCACCGAACCGAGGCAGCAACACCGCCCTGCAACTGCTGACGTAGCACCGAATCGAACCCACTTTCATTGATAACTCCGAAATGGGTCTGGGTTTTAGGCTTTGAAGTTTGAAAACCGCCATTATTCTCCCCCCCCCCCCCCCCCCAACCTCCTTTTCTGCTCAAGTTTTCTGGGTTTCAGCTGATTTCTTCTGTTAAATGAAGGGAGAGACGAAATAAGAGTAAAGCAAAGGAGAGACGTGGAAGTGTTCTAGTCACGCACAGAAAGTAGTTGCTAGTAAAGGCCTAATGGGGCGTGGAAGAAGGAGATGAACATTGCATTAACGATTTTTATTTTCTTATTAAATTACATAAATAAAGAAAATAAATCAGATTTTCTAACCTTATCTAATTAAATCAAGACTTTGGGTTTACAAATTGATGTTTGTTTGTTATAAGTGAATATAATATTATAAATTATAACTTTTATATTATGAAATATAAATCAAATTAGTTAATTTATATATAGGATAGATAATATTAAATACTTAATTGAAGAATTTATATATTTACACCTTATTTTAATAATAATTATTCATTATTAATAAAATAATAATAATTATTGTTCATTTGATGATAAATGCATAATTAAATAACAATATTTTATATTAATATTAATGAACGTAAATAATATAAAACATTATTACCAACAGGTGGTACAAATGGTAAACTAACTTCTTATCACTTAAAATAAATCTCGAGTTTGAAACCTTATGAATGAAAAAAAAGAAAATATTAAAAGATTCATCCACCAAAATCAAGTGTGCAACATGGGTCGATTCAAATTAGTCAAAACAAATCACTGGAGAACCGAGAAGATTATATATATATATATATATATATATATATATATATATATATATATATCATTTTTAAACTCTAAAACCCTAACACTAAAGGGCTCATGAAAACTTTTTTCTGTACCGTCAGAATATTGAATATAAATTTATATGTTTTATGTTCAAAACAAAAACATGAACAAAAATTTCAGTCAACCCTAACTTATCCCATTCACTGTCATCGATTAGATTCAGCAACCACCTTTTAACCAGAAGCTAAACACTTTTCAGACTCAATTTTCAAGGACCAAATTAAAACTTTCATGAACTTTGTACTAATTACATGCTAATATAAAAAAAACAGGTTAGAATTTCAGGGGGTAGCCCCATTGTAAATCAGTCTCTGAACCTACTACTTTCCTTCCTGCATGTTTTGAGAAGGGCCGCTGGTAGCAATGGCAGTGGTGAATGCAGCATTTTTTGGTTCGAGATTGGCAGTTTGTGCAACTACTGAAGAAATATTAGTATGGGAAGCTCCTACTGGGGCTGTCCTCGATACATCGGGATTCTGCTGCTTCTGCATTGTATTGGCTGGCGCGGTGGCTGCTGAAGGATCTGTGCTAGTTTTCAGCTGATCTGTGTTAGTCAAGGCATGCAGTTGCTGCAACCTGTAATCGGTTTCAGACCGGCGGCAAACCTTCCTCAGAGGTACAATTTCCTAAGGGATGGAATATGCAAGATTCAAACAATGCAATATCTAGTTTCTGTGAGGCGTGTTGAGTGTTAAAACAATAATTGAGTCATTAATAATACCTCAGATTGATCATGATCGTATCGCACCAAAAATCTACAACGACAACCTCTTACATCATGTCTACGCCTTTGAGCGTCAAGGACATGGGCATCAAAGTAAAGGGCCTGATCTTTACCTTCCTGAAAAAATTTTCAAAGCATTCAGAAAATGATTTCTAAGAAAATGTTTGCTTGTAAGGAAAATATATTCTGTCAAGATTACTTGAATGCCGTCATCAATTGGCATTTGTAAGTGGAAATCTACCTGAAAACAAAGTACAAGGTCCCCGGGAAGAACTGCAACACACTCGGATGCTTCACATGGGAGGGACCGTTGCCTGACATTCTTGCGAACATTAACCCACTCATCCTCCTCAGGTCCAAAACCAGCGAACCGAACCTGTACTTCCTGCAAAAGACAGCAAGGCATAATTGGAATCCTCGTTATTTGACGCCAAATTTTAGTATTCTGGTTTATCATAATCCACTGAGAAGTTATAGAATAGCACCATCGGAACATTTTATTTAGAAGTGAAATGGAAAATGGAAAATGCAAAATGATGACAAATTTCAAAAGTATCTATCAACCTCATGAGAAAAAAGAAACAAAGACTGGAGCAAGTAAACATAAGAAAGAAGAGAATAATTAGACTCCGTAATCTATGTAACTCATGCAATATTAAATAAGCACCGGCAGTCGCATATTCAGTGACAATGGGCTCAAAACCTACCGGATCACCGGTTTCCAAATATCTATGGGACAAAAAGCTTGCCACATCGTACCTGAAAATGGAGATTAAGAGAATTTAGTTGATCACAAATAATTCTTCTATCAGTGAACAAAATTTGTATAAGATGAAAGGAAGCTTCTGCCTCCAAACTTTCCGACCTGAATCGCAAACTTACCATGCACCATCCCTTGAAGATTTAGCTTCAAACTCCATGTAAGATTCTGACATAAGCCTCGCTGCACCAGGAACTGGCAAAGAAAACAAGGGCTATTAGTCTAAAGTGAGATGCCACCAAGAGGATATTTAACACTGCAAAGCACGGAAGCCTCGGAGTGAAGTAGAAGTCTAGCATATTTAAACACTGATTAATCAGGCTGATTGATCACTTGCATGCTATGGTGGGGTTGTCAAGGTTTTTTTGGCTTTTCGCCCCCTTGTACCTCATAGATGTCAAATCTAATGCTGAACCTGAAAAGGTGCATTTAGGTGATATCTCATTCGTAGGAGTTAGTTCTTAATTTATATGCTGACAATCACTCGGGAGAATCAACATGATCCACTAAACTTTAGATCAAACGTCATGCTTTTAGCTGTGTTCTTATGTTTTTAAATGATGCATCTGGATAACTATAGGTTCAAAATATGTGAAATGAGTTTAATTCTCTTCTGGATGTGCTTTCCATAAACACAAGTTTCTCAAATATAGATTAGTAAAATCCCTCCCTCAATAGTAAAATTATTAACATATAATTAAAGGAAAAAGCACAGCTAAAAGCAGAATGCACAGAATTCTCCATTGATGTATCATAAACAGTTTAAGGAATCACCATACCAAAACTAGACTGTGAAGCATTCAATTAGCAATCCAAATTTGGAAAAATAACGGAGGCCTTCAAGACTTTGAAGCCATTACCTGTAGTTGCAGGAACAGCAGCAGACATTGGAGCAGTCATAGGTGGAGGAAAGGGAGCAGCAATGGGTTGAGGAACATTTCTCACGGGATTTGAATCATCTCGAGGCATAGATGAAACGCTCAACTTCCCTGGAACCTTGCTTGATTTTGCCCTAATTGCATAGCGCCTATTTTGGAACCAATTCCATATCTACACAAAACTTTCCATAGTAAAGGACTCTAAATATTTCCTCATTACATGAAAAATGAAATCAAGTTCTTACTTGCTTAAATTGCACAACAATCCTCCCTTTCCGTTCTGCTGATTCGCTGCAACCAAAGAAAGTTTCTTTACAGTTTCAATTCCTTATAAGGAGAACAGAACTATACATCGTGCTACATAATGCTACAAAGGAAATTAATGCACACCTGAACTTGTCCGCCAGACTTACAAGGATCTCCCGAGCAGGCATTTGATTATGGTGCTCTTGAAGAACAGCCTCCATCTCCACAACCTGGATGTTGATACTATTTTACGAATTCATCGCTTGCGAACACGGAAGAAAATATTCTTAACAAACAACCATACTCCTTATTTCAAATACACCACGATTTCAGTATTACCTTCAGTCGCAACTCGCAACCAAAGAAGCAGCCGACTAAAAATTACTTTGCATCAGAAAATTTCAATCCAACACACCTCATATAGACAGACACTGGAATAATTATACTCAATTCTATTCAGAACAGTTTCTTTTTTAAAAGGGCATTCCAAACTCAAAAAATCTTGCTAATCACCCCTTTTGGTTCTACTGCCACCAGGAACACTGCCTACTGATTTAAATAGCGGCCCACAACCGCAATAGCAGCGGTTATATAGCAGTATAGGCACCGTTCAAAACCGTGATTCCCTGCAGTGACCGCAATAGCATCCGATATGTCCGCGGCCGAAAATGCAGCCGCAAACACAATTTAAATCCCTGCTGCCTACTTCGAATTTTCACATAACCCCATATTTGATTTTTCCAATTTTTTACTACTTTCCAGTTTCTGTGATACAGTCATGGATACCCAAAGCCTACGCCGGGCTAATCCCCTTCCCACGCAAATTTAAGGATGCGAGCATAGCACTATGGTTTTTACCAGACCGAATTATAGATTAACAAAGTTGAAAACCTTGAAGAAGCCCAAGGCATTTAATACATAAGAATAAATTCTAGCAACAACTAATACTACCATTAACAATATATATATAAGCTAACTGACATTAAAAAAATCTATCAAGAAAATCCAACTAATCAAAGACAAAAAAAAGAAAACGACTTAAAATCAAAAACCCAGAAATAAATTGAATAAATCAAGCAATCTAACTAATCCGTTTGACATTTTGAACCAAAAAAAATCCAAACATCACTGATGAACATCCATACTCAAATAAATGCAATGTAATCAGTTTTGAAAATAATAAAAAAGTACCTCAGTTTGGGTAAAACGGAAGGCAGGGCCACCGCTACTCGGGGGCCGACCCATCGATTCCGACTCTAATCTCTCACTACTTGCGCGGGATTTTTTTCTTTTTTCTTTTTAGTGAGGTAAGAAAGGCGGAAGGAGGACTTTATTTTGTTTCGAAACAATTATTGAGAAATTCTGATATCACACTTTGGATGGAGCCTGGAGGTTTCGACCCTAAATTCTGTTGCCAAATCAGGTTACTCCCGTCCCATGATAAATACCTTAGATTATATCACTTACCAATATTTATGTTGTTACATGAACTAAAAATTGAATAGATACTATAATCGAGTTAAAGTTAATTAACTCTTGACTTTAGAGGCTTTGTTTTTTATTGTAGTACCGCAACTGCTGTTCACCAGCAATAGTAACTACAAACGACAAACACCTATCAATTTAGCTTCAAACGAGCGTTTATTAGTTTATTTACGCGCTCAAACGTCCGTTTCGCGGCAGCTATATTTTCTAGCTTTTGGGGAACGCCCGTTTGCCCCCAAACCTAAGTTGGGGACTTCAACGACAAACGGAGCCTTAATAACAAATATAAATTATCTCATTTAATGATTTTATAAGTTACATATTATAATTATACGTTACAAATTACTTCATAAGTATATATATATATATATATATATATATACATATATATTCAATATACTGGCATCGAAAACTTATAATTTTTACAAGTCTAATTTTAAAGTTTAGAGTTTAAAATTTTAGTTTAAGTGTAAGAGTTTAGAATTTAAGGATAATGGTTAAATTTTAGGAGTTAGGGTTTAGGTTTTAAAGTAATATGTTAAGGATTTAGATTTTAACTAATAAACTCTGAATTCTATTCACAATTAGTAATTTTTAAACTACTAAACAAAATCCCTTAAGACTTACACCTTAAACTGAGTCCATAAACCCTAAAACTAAAGCGTTTATGGAAACTATAGCCAGTGTATAAAATAATTATCCATTATGGATTATTATCCCATACACAAGTAGTATAATTTTTTTTTGTTTCCACAAGCGCCTTAATTTTAAGGTTTATAATTTTAGTTTGGGTTTTAGTGTAGGGGTTTAGAATTTAAGGTTTATAGCTAGAATTTAGGGTTTACGTTTTAAAGTATAGGGTAATATGATTAGAGATTTAAGTTTTAATTTATAAACCCAAAATTTTAACCCTAAACATAGAATTTTATCAATAGCCTTTAAATTTAAAACTACTACACTTAAATCCCTAAAGCCTAAACAAAATCTCTAAACCCTAAAACTAAGACACTTGTGTAAACTTTATACATAGAATATTTACTTTTTAAACCATTCTTTATAGCTTTTTCATGTGTTAATGACGTTGAAATTCAATAATATATATATATATGGGTTAGGATCAATTTATACTGTGTAAAACTCAATTACTTTTACACAGTTTTTGGACCGTTAGATGATGGTAATTAATGGCTCAGATTATTTTCTTATTTTTTTTCCAAGTGATAATCTTCACATTTTTTACTGTTAATCTCATTCATCCGTTTCTCTTATCCAATGGTCCTAAATTAATTTAAAATGTTAAAATAGTTGACATGTTAATCAAAGTTAGACCACCATGAATTAAATCCACAAGAATTTAATATTTTTAGACATATATATTAATATTTATATAAATATATAATATCTTAAACACTGCATAGATATTTCCATATTATGTTAAATAATACATAGATATTTCCATATTGAACTCTAATTAGATTTGTCAAGAAACCAGCAGGAAAACATTGCATTCTACACTCAAAACTCCGATTAGAAACAGAATACATGCAGCACTTGAGGCAGTACAGTTCAATTATAAACATTCCATTAAGAACATGTTTTCAGGTTGAAGCAAGGAACATGTTTGTAACAAAAACATTGGTTTCATGGGCTTTTCTCTCAACAATGCAGCAAAAACATAGCCATCTCATTGCTTCCTAAGCATCATCGCCGTCGTCGTACTCAACGACGTTGACCCTTTCACATTCATCGATCCATTCACTATATCTGTCATCAGAAAACCGAGTTAAGAAACGACGAAGTTGAATGATATTAAGCTGAATCTCCAACAGGATTCGAGTTGATTGTTACTTACACGTCTATCGGCTCTGTCAACGCTGCAAAAACCAGAAGAAAAGAATGAAGAATCTTAAACAACTACTCAAAGGCACAGCAAATGGAAGTCAATGTTCAATAACCATATCTTGATGATCACCAAGTAAAGGAATCCACAAACAAATATAGAAGGAATCCTTCCCCATCTTTACATTCTCAAGACCAATTTCATTCACACCGGAATACGAAAATCAACCTTCCCAATAACTTGACCATGCTTACAGCAAACCAAGCCAAAACCGAAATCCTTTCTTCGATCTTAACTCGATGTTCTGTAAAACCATTAGATCTCGCGACCAATTTCCTTATTACCACTTACCAGCCATCATCAACTCATCTTATGATTTGTGATTACACCAACAGATCACAGATGCACATGCTTTCAAAATTTTTGCTTAAATTTTTCCTTATTCCATATGCATCCGAGTTCTTGCTCAGACATCTACGGATG
Source organism: Hibiscus tridactylites (assembly GCA_958450335.1). NCBI lineage: Eukaryota > Viridiplantae > Streptophyta > Magnoliopsida > Malvales > Malvaceae > Hibiscus > Hibiscus tridactylites. The sequence continues at coordinate 95,716,733 of OY288265.1, forward strand.
CCCACAGGAACAATCATATATAGAAAGGTCTAGGTGAACTGAATTTTCTCGAATGTGATCATCACAACTCACAAAAGAAACTTTGAGAAAACATATGGAAGGTAATGATCGTTTTTTCACCTTAAATTTGACAATAATGTAAAGTGTAGAATCAAAGCAGCAGCAAATTAACATACCTGTAATGGTGGTGCTGAAGCTCGCCTGACAAATCCTACAAAATGCTTCACCAATCGAGTTCTTCACATCCCTAAAACCAAATCAAACCCTAAGTTCCAACCCTATAAAACTTGATAAAATAAAGTGCAAAACCCCTAGAAATTTAAAATACCAATCGGTTGATTAAGGTGCTAACTGCTAAGGCTTCCAATCCCACAAATTCCATTTTAAATAGGACAAAAATACGGGTGCAAAGCAATCAAAAACAGTGTAAAACGGAAAACTTACAGAAGGCATTCAACGCCGGTTCCATGGTTGCAAAAGGGACAACTGAAAACAGTATCAAGCTTGTCCATTCTCTTCTTGGGTGGTGGCTTTGCCCTCGACTTTCTTTTCCCCATTTAATTAACACCTATCAAATAATGATGCAATTAGTTCTCAAACAAGAAAAAAAAGAATCAACCCAAGAAACATAAAACCCTTATTAAACTATTAACTCTGTTAAGATGATCGAATAATCAAAAGATTCAATATTGTCAAATTTTCTTCGAAAAAATAGGAGTTTTTTTTTTACCTTGTGAATGAGAGATTAGCTTGAGATTGAAAACCCAGAAAGTAAAACTGATTCAGAGCGACGATAAATCAAGAATTTGACGGGAAAGATAGCAATGCCTCTAAAGTACATATCGGATTATATACTCCGGCAGTAAGAATCATGACCGAATTTGACAAAATTATGATTAGCGCGGGCTAAAGTGGAGCGGTAAAACGGTTTGAAAAAAACTAAGCCCAGCAAGGCGACACCGTTTTCGGCCTATTTCCATTTGCAACCTCTAATCAGAGCTCGATCTTTATCAATTTAAGTCAAAGCTCAAGTACTCCTACATGGTGTTTTCCAAGGGTTCCTAAATCTAGGGATGGTTATATAATCCGAATACAATTCGAATTCTATTTAATTCAAAGAAAAAAATTCGATCCAAGTCCGATCGAAAAGAAAGATCAAATTTGAATCCAAAAAAAAAAGTTCAAGTGCTAATAGGAGGTGGATCATATATGGACATTGCATATGATCTTATCTGAATTCGATTTAAATCCATATCTGATCTAAGTCCGACCTATACATGAATCCGAATAAAAATATTTAAAACTCTTAGATTTAAATAATATAGATATATATTGAAATTATAATCAAGTTGAATTGAGATTATGTATATTAATATAGATATATATTGAAATCATAATTAAGTTGAATTGAGATTATATTTTTTTTCTCAGCAAATATGATTTTATTAATTTTATAAGCTTATTCAGCATTACGTGTCTCATTAAAACCCCCTAATTTTAAGTGAAAAAAAGTACACATAAGCCGGAATACAAATTAATGCCCTCCCAAAACAAAAACTAAAAATAGAACCTAGTAATACATTACACAATTTCACCCTAAGAAGCACGGGTACGGCAACCTTAGGGCGTTTCAAGTACCCGAAATGTTCCTGGGACGGGTACAGGATGGGGACAGCTGGAGTACGCACACCGATGACGTCTAACAATAACGGGAGACGGCTAAAAGTAATCAAGTACATTTAGAATATATTCGGAGGCGTTTTAAAGACGACAATGACCTTTACAAGCATCCCCAAACTTATTTTGCAGTTGAGAAACATATTCACGCACTTATATGGATTCCGATGGCACTATAGTCTCTTTGGCGAAGGCGAGCCACCAACGACAAGCTCGCCCAGGTGTTAAGAGGCGCGCACCTTTGAAGAGGCGAATGGGCATTGTGCTTTACTCGCATCAAAGGATAAAAAAATCCAAGTAAAACTCAAAAAATAAAGTTCAAAAAAAAAGAAGAAAAAAAAGAAAAAGAAGAAGGGCACGTGAAATTTTTTAATTTTTTTTTTTATTAATTGGGGATGTTTTATGACTTTTGTGAGCCCAATAAAGTAGTGTAGGGGCAGTTTAATGTTTGGTTCATTGAATCGTTTTTTTGTTTTATTTAATTATAAATACTTTATTTCAAAAATAGGATTATTTTCTATTTTAATTTTTTATTAATTTTTTTTATTTTTACTGGTTTTTAGATAGTGTTGTTGTTATTATTATTATCGAACATAATTATTATTATTATTATTATTATTATTATTATTATTATTATTATTTCATTTTATATTTATCGTACACTTGTCGTACTCATACTCTATAATTTTAAAAATTGTAATTTTTTGTTCTCGTTTCCGTATTCGTCCCCGTATCCGTATCAGTGCAACATAAGTTTCATCATCTTCCCACCGAAACAGATTAATCAAAAAACTAAACAACAAGTTATCATTAGGCTTTAAAGGTTTTTGCTCTGGATGACCTTGTCTTCGCTAAACCTCGGGCTAGTTCGTTAATTAAGATTTATGGATCAAGATGAGAAAAATATACTAAATATGAAGAGAATTCTGAGAAACTTTGAAGTATGTTCGGGCTTAGGTATTAACTTTAGTAAGTCGTGCATTGTGAGAATTAGAACACGCTTGGAAAAAAATTAAGTTGTTGGCTACATTTTGATTATATTTTTAAATTGTTTCATCTTGGATTGTGATTTGGAAAGTAATATGTTAGTAGACTAGTAAGACAATAGTAGTTTATGTAAGGATACTTTATTTGTTGTTGAGTTTTTTAGTTGAAGTTTGAGTTGTTACTTTAATTTGTTTTATATTTGATTGTAATATTTGTTGAGATTTGTTTGTGCTATTAGTTCAAATATATTTGTTAGATAAAAATTATTTTTTATTTAAAGATATTTGTTTGAGTTGTTACTTTAAAAAAGAAAAAAAATTGGATTCAAACTTTCGAATTTGAATTTGGATTTTAAATATTTTATTGGATCGAACTTAGATTCGGATTTGAATTTTTTAGGTCCGATTATTAATTGGATTGGACTTGGACTTTATAAAGTCCGATCCATTGCCATCCCTACCTAAATCTCAGTCCAACAATCTTGGGGTCCAATTTTGGAACAAAAATCTTTTGTCCCCTAAACATGCCCCATTTTATGCTCTGCACTAAAAAACGCTTAAAAATTAAATTTTAAAATTTAACCCTAATTTTCACATCCTAAATCATACCTCTAAAAATATACCCTACCCCTAATTCCTTAAACCTACTATTTTAAACTGAAAGCATAAAAGGGGTAGATGATTTTCATCCCTAATTTTAGATCTTTACCCTTAGAGAAAGAATTTATTCATAATTAAATTAATGGTGAAAGAATTTATTCATAATTTTTTTTTGCTCAAATGTATGATCTTTATTAATCGAAAAAATCATACAAAATATTCGCACCGGGCCTCATTAAAAACCTCCCTAATCCTAGGTGGAGGAAAAGAGTACCCGGGACAGATAGACGATACAACTCAAAAAATAGAACGATCCCCAAGTGCCCCTACACCGCTCAAGACAGCCCTCGGAACCACGGCTCCCATGTCGGCCCGAATTTGCCTAACACATGCCTCCTCCCCGCACCCTGCAAGCGTGTTTCGCCCCTCATCCAAACACCTACAGTAGGCAGCACCCACCCCGCACACACCCCACCAGACGGTCCCATTCCTCCCGTACCCAGCCTCCAATTCACTCAGCACCAGCCGCACCCCTCCCTAAATCCCTACCCGCAGCCATGCCTTACGTGCCACCCCCCATTGGCTAAAATATCGGCCACCCCATTTACCTCCCTCACCACATGGTTGAACACAAAGTTCCCCCCCAAGCATGCATCATCAATCCGACTAAAAAGGGCATATAGGCGCCATGGGCGTGTCTCCCCTCGTCCCATCCATGAAGTCGCAACAAGCGAGTCGGATTCAATAATACAAGGTAATGAACCCCACTTAGAGCCCCTAAAAAACTCCACTGCCATTAAGATAGCATATACCTCAGCCTCGTTAGATTCCATCACGCCCAACGGACCCGAGAACAATGCCAACACCCTCCCCCTCGTCACGTAGTACACCTCCGCATCCCGCCGGTCCCGGTTTCCCTCTAGCCGAACCATCCACATTAAACTTCACACTACCTAGCCGAGGAGGACTCCAAACATACCCCACGCGTGGTCTTTTAGTCCGAATATGCTCCACTCCCTTCCACGGACAGCTCCACCACTCGGATTCGTCAATTAGATCTTGTGGTTCAAAAGCGCGCATCCAATAAATCGCCCTTAATTTGATTACAAAAAGCAGCTCACCCACAGACTCGGTCTTATTCTGAAAAATCATGGCATTGCGTGCTAGCCATAAGGACCATAACGTGGCAGCACACCCCGACACCCAACGTTCCCGTAACTGCCCCCTAAAAGTACCTTCCCATATCGTCGACACAAAAGCACTGATAGTTGCTGGTCGAACTACGACAACCTGCCACCAATCGAAGACACGCGACCAAACACCCCACGCTAACGGACAATGAAGGAGAATATGGTCGATCTCATCCTCCCCTCTCCCACACCAACGACACCTATAATCCGTCACCGCCACTCGTATTCCCCTCTCACGTAAGTAGCACAATGTCGGCAAACGATTCAAAGTAATGAACCATATAAAGCACTGAATTTTCGGTGGTATGTGCACCTTCCAAATTGCTGAACATGTTGTACCCCCATCCAAGCCAAAAGACGCCATCATTTTGTATAAATTCGATACCGAAAACTGCCCCGTCTTCGAATGTCGCCATATCAGCTTATCTTCCTTGGCATTAATTAATTTAAATGCCCCTATTATCCCCCACAATTCCTTCAACATACTCACCTCAAATGACCGCAGAGGTCTAGTAAAAACCTCCACCCACTGATCATGTAACATCGATGCGCTCACACTGTAATCATGCACCAAAGCCCATGAGTTCTTCGCAAGCCGAAACAGTCTCGGAAAAATCATACAAAGCGGTATGTCTGCGCACCATGCATCCCGCCAAAACAGCACTTTCCGCCCACTCCCAATCAACCACATAAAATTGGAATTTGCCATGTATCGCTGTACCTCCTCGCGCTCATGAACTGTCACAATTTGCTTCCACACCGTAGACATTGTTCTTTGTCTCACCAAAGGCACATGCCTATCAAAAACATCCGCCCCATATTTCGCCAACAAAACTGACTGCCACAACGACTCATCCTCCACCGCAAAACGCCAACGCCATTTTGCCAATAGTGCCATATTGCGTTGATGAAGGTCCGCAACCCCTAGTCCTTCAAATTTTCGTGGACGGCAAACGATTTTCCAGCTCACTCGACTCAATTTACGCCTCTCCTCCGATCCTCCCCACAAGAATGACCTCTGAATCCTATCGATTCTTTTAATTATTCCTTTCGGAACCAAAAACATGCCCATATAATATATTGGCAATGCCGACAAGACGGAATTTAACAAAGTCAAGCGAGCCGTGAAGGACAGTGAGTCCCTTTTCCACCCCGCTAGGCTCTTTCGGAAATGCTGGATCAACGGTTCCCACATCGCCAAGCTGCGCGGATCAACCCCCAACGGCAATCCAAGATAAGTCAACGGCAAATCCCCTCGTTTACAGCCCATGGCAGCAGCCATCTCACTCACCACACCCTCGTCCAAGCCCACACCGTACAATGACGATTTCAAATAATTAATGTGCAGCCCCGACATGTATTCAAAACACGTTAACACTTTCTTTAAGTTTGTAGCAAACCGTACCTCACCATGCAAAAAAATCATAGTGTCGTTCGCAAATTGAAGGTGTGTTAACCAGCAATCATTGACGACACATATCCCCCTAATCAAACCAGCCCTTTCCGCCTCGACTAGCAATTGGTGTAATAATTCCGCCACAATGACGAATAGCAGGGGGGATAAAGGATCCCCTTGTCGCAAGCCTCGTTGCATAGCAAATTCCGAAGTCGGACTCCCATTAAGCAACACGGCCAATCTCGCCGTACTTACACAACCTCGCATCCAATAACACCATCGCGCTCCAAATCCCATCTTTTTCAGAATTGTCTCAATACACTCCCACTTCACACAATCATAAGCCTTGGCGAAGTCGAGTTTCAGCAGCACCCCGCCTTCCTCACAAGGTCCCCTTAGCATCGAATGTAATGATTCATTTGCTAACATGATGCCGTCAACAATTTGCCGTCCCTGTACAAAAGCTGATTGTACATCACTGATTACGATTGGCAGCACCTTTTGCATCCCCTTCGCCAAACATTTCGCAATGATCTTGTAAATTGAGTTCAATAGGCATATCGGCCTAAAATCCCCTAACGCTCGCGGCTGTTCCACCTTTGGAATTAGGACGACAAAAGTCGAATTACATCCCACCGGCAGTTTTTGTGTTTCATGAAAAGCTTCTAGCACCTCCATCACATCCTCCTTTAGAAAATCCCAGCCTCTTTTATAAAATTCGAAAGTATAACCATCGGGCCCCGGTGCCTTCGATCCCTCACTTCCCCATAACACAGCCCTCACCTCCTCTATTTCAAACGGTCTCTCCAGCTCCAATCCCATACTTGCCGATATGCCTTTAAACTTCAGCCCCATCGCCAATTTCCCCTTGGTCTTGCATTCCGCAAAATGTTTTTTAAATTCCTAGAACACCACTTGTCGTAATCGAACAGGGTTAGTCTCCCATACCCCTTCCACCATCAACCCGGCCAATGTATTACGCATGGCTCGCATCTTTGCTGCCCTATGAAAGAACGTTGTATTACCATCCCCCTCGCGCAACCATTTTATTCTTGATTTTTGCCTCCAAACAGATTCCCTCAATTTCGTTAATTTCCATAATTTATACTGCGTCTCCCTTTTACGAGCCAATTGCGTGTCTGAAACGGTTCCCACACTCACCAGCCCATCAATTTCATCCAGCTCCCTTGTCGCCTCAACAATTTGGTGATCGATATTCCCAAATTTTTCCTTGTTCCATTCACGCAAAAATGTTTTCATTGTCTTCAATTTACTACAAAAGTCCGTATGCTCTTTTAACATTGAGATTCGCTGCCATTCTTCTTGTATATCCATGATAAATTTACGCTCCCCCATCCATGCATTTACAAATCTAAATGGGCGAGGCCCCCAATCAAGCATGTCACTTACGAGTAACAAAGGAGTATGGTCCGACACCCCGCGTGGCAGTGCGGATAGCCTTAAATTCGAATAGCGATCGACCCAGCTAGGCGACACCAAACAACGGTCTAAGCGGCTACATCTATTATCAGCCCCAAACCACGTAAAAGAGTGTCCTCGCAACTCCAAATCCACCAAGCCACTGGTTTGTACAAATTCAACAAAATTATCAATCCCTCTATTTAACATCATACATCCACGCCTTTCTTCCACACGTGTAACCATATTAAAATCTCCTATCAAACACCACGGTAACAAACTATTCTACATCAACTCTATTAATCGATTCCACAACATGCGTTGTTGATCAACCTCACATGGCGCATAAATTCCCACAATACCACATTTCCAATTATCGCTAACCCAACAACCCTCCACGCAAACAAATCGCTCCTCAACCAAAGTTTTCGACACCAAGAACCTATCCTCATCCCAACAAATAAAAATACCTCCTGATCTTCCTATCGAAGGTGCATAAACAAACTTGCACTTATCCGAGACCCAAATTTTCTTTGCTACAAACTCCGATATAATTTCCAATTTTGTTTCCAATAAGATAACACACTCACCTTTTTGCTGCCGTATAAGATTATGTGCTGCTCGTTTCTTCGCAGCCGCGCTCATTCCACGTATGTTCCACGACAGCAGCCGCATCCTTCTATGTCCGCGGCACCTCCCTCGCCTCAATTAATCTTGCAATGTCGCTTATAATATGTTCTTCGTTGCCTATCGTTTCAGCCCCTAGCAATTTTCCCAATTCCAACGTCTCACTTGCCTCCTTTAAAATGCTTCGCTTCCGCTGTAGGAAATCAGAATCGGACAACGACCCGTTTGCAATCAACAAGCTATCAGATGGGATGGGATTTTTCCGCGGCCTTCCTCTCCCTCGCTTCAGCACTGTCGGACCAGAATCTTCAGCTGTCGAGGTCCCCCCTGTTGTTCGAATTATTTCTGATAAATGCCTAACCCTTCTTTGTCGTCCTTTGTATTCAACAAGTGCTGCTATCCCAGCCCTATTGCAACTGGATTGAGGCCCATAATGTTGCTCGTTTATCTGATCAATTTCACCTCCCACATCCTTTTCACAAGCACTTATATCCAATGAAGTCTGTTCCACGATAACCCGATCAACTATCCCTACGTCCTCCTCCGCCACGCCCGAAGTCACATTTTCCAACATTTTCCTTGGACTCCCGGAATCGTCCGATCCCAAAACTCGATCGTCTCTCCTTTTGTTCTCATCCCATAGTTTATTAACTGTCCACATTATCGGCGATCCCTCTATAAATGAGTTTGGAACTACTGTGTCCATCGTTTCCCCTTTATCTTCCTCTTCACGTAAACGCTCATTATCCGTGTTTTCCTCGTTCACTATGTCCTCGGTCCGGCTCACCCCATCCTCCTCCTCCTCTTCGTCTAATTCTTCTTCCCCATCCCCTTCTTTTCTCCCATCGCTACCAATTATCTCCCGCATCTCTGTCACTCGGATTCTATATTGTTTGTCGTCCAGCACTACATCTAACATTTCCTCGATTGGAAAAAACCAATCCGTCTCAATCAACATTCTTGCCCGCTCGAAAGAACCTGGCATTATAGTATTGTCTTCCACCCGAATTAACTCACCCCATAAGTGAGCAATATTTCGAAAAGTCCCCTCCGACCAGGCATGGATGGGTATTCCGCATGCTTCAATCCACACTCGACGATTAGGCGTCATCACTTCCTTGGACCATTCCATCACATTTTCCATCCAAGTGTCAAAGCGTTGTTCCTTTAAATACTTCCTCATCGTATCCTTATCAGGAAACATGAGTAACATTAATGAACCCGCCACCCTCATTACTGATACCTCTTTTAGTTGCGCTTTCCTTAATTCCATTGCCAATTCCATCACCGACATTGGTTTATGGCAAAACCCCACAGCGCAATTTTGTAAAATTGCCATTTTCTCTTCATCAATTATCCCATCGATCTTTCGATATTCCTGATTTTTAGTCCTCGATCCCCTTCCAACCTCACTTTGATTCTCCAATTTCTTTTGATCCGATTGTGAGACAGCATCCCTCGGCTTCAACGGCACCTTTTGATCCCCCATTCTTCGTCGCCAATAGGAACTCCTTTTGTCTCTTTGTGCGAAGCGAACTGTTATTTTAGATCCATATAGCCGAAATTCATGGAACCGTTCAATCACTCTCTCGGCATCCTCCCTCGTTTTCATACGCACAAAACCAAACCTAGATCCGTCCCATGCTCGCTTCGTAGGCACAAATACATCGACGACTACCCCGTGATGATCAAACAATTGCCACACCCCTTTCCAATGGAGTTGCGTAGGAAGATTGCCGATGAACAATGTCCACCACTCCTGACCCTCACCGCCGTTTCTGCTCTCCTGCCCCTCGCCGCCGTTTCTGCCCTCTCCTCTCATTCTTTTTATTATTTTTTATCTTCCCTATATACGGAGCTTATTTATTCATAATTAAATTTGAAATGATCGAATGACATTGCTTTTTTGCTGTTTGAGTTGAAAAGAGGTCAATATATATTCGTATATAATGTATTGTTTGATGTTGCCACGCATATTATATTGTTGTTGTATATTTGCCTGAAAAGAGGAAGATATGTACATTCCTACGTTTGGTTTGAGTGTATTCTCACTGAAGAGTAATATTACGTTCTTAACGGTAGTATTTTTTTCATGGAGCAATTCGAAAGGTTGACCTATTCGGGAATCTCCGGATCTACGCTTATTTTCAACTCCCTGAAGCATTTCGTCGCTTACTACGCCCTTCCTCATCTCTGGTGCCTAGGTATCCACCGTAAGCCTTTCCTCGTTTGAACATCGCCCTTAACTTAACTTTACTTTAAGGCTATGCCATCCTAAGGTGCTGCTAAATGAAATGGAAGGATCTTATCAACGTCCATGAATGATAAATCATAGATCGAACTGCCGAATCGGAAAAATTGGGTACTATCATATAGCTTTGTTTCGGCTAAGTTCACGAGTTGGAGATAAGCGGACTCGAACCGCTGACATCCGCCACAGGGTAAACCACCGCCTCTCAGGCCCGGGTGAATCCGAAATTCTTATCAACCAGTTAATTTGTAATTGAATTTTTATTTATTGACCAAGGCCTTATTCTTTTTTAATTTAAACCAAACATTCTTTAAACTTAAACCAAACCGGAACCTTAAAAGAATTGGAAATTTCTCTTTAATAGAATAGGAGGTTTACTTACTCAGTTTTTCTTTGAATCGAATTCAAAATAGTTCGAATTGTATAATCGTCAATGACTGACATTGGTAAACGGTCCAAAGCAATTTGATTATAATTCAACTCGTGACGTTCTCTTTTAAAAGGGGTCGTGGGGGAAATACCCCAGTCCCCCTACATGCATTAAGCGACGACGGCTCAAACGAAGCAAACCATTTCTCATAAGAGAATAGAAAATCACAAGAAAGATTTGATCAAAAGTGCCTTTATCTGATAGGGGCAGCTTCGCTCCTCGCTACCCGGGGCAGAAAGGCTAGTAAGTTCGGGGTACACCCAAAGGGAAAAGCGAAGAGCAATTAAAGACCTTCACTGAGACCATACCCATACATAGGTCAAAGGCTCTCTCGATATCCTTACTTAAAAAGAAAAAAATGGATTGGGGCACCGGTCCAGAACAAATGTAATTTGTTTAAATTTTTTAGGTATTTGTCAATTTCCGCCTCTTTAGATCATATTGTCCCTAAGTTAATAAATTTTGTTTATATAAATTATTTGTTGAATTTAATTAGATGATTAAATATGTGTAGGTAAATAAATTAAATATTTTGTTATGGGTTGATATGTAATTCTGGTTATTATTAATAAAATGGGTAAACTATCTGGTTGACCACCAATCTTTAGGTAAAGTTTTAAAATGATCACCTTAAAAAAAACGCGTCAATTGACTACCCAAACTATTAAAATGGGATCAATTTGACCACCAGCCGTTAATGGGCTAACGGAAGGTGACGTGGCAGTTAAAAAATTAAAGGTATAATCACACATTTGGTCCTTATTATTTACACATTCTTTCAATTTAGTCCTAATTTTAAACTAATAAAATAAATTAATTATTTAGATAGTGACACGTGTCAACACCTTATTGGAGGACTTTAATTATTTATATTTAATTTAATAAATTTATTTCCCTCCTCCAATCAGGTGGTGACACGTGTCACCACCTGTTTAAAGGAGAAAAATCAATTTCAAGCAAATTGCTTGCCAATAGAGTCGAACCCAGACAGCCAAGGGTAGTGGGCAGCAGCATAGCCACTGAGCCAAACCCAATCTTGTGTCTAAAATTACTCCATCAAATATATATTGCTTTTTTGTTTTTTACATTTATTCTTTTAATTCAACATATATAATCATCAAATCTTTCTCCATTCCTTCACCACTCTTCACTGCCGATAGCTGCTTTGCTTGCTGGCTACTAGTTTTCACGGCTCCCCCACTGCAGCAAAAAGCTTATAAAAGCGCCATTATTATCATTCAAGAGAAACCAAAGCAAAAAAACTGATATTATCAAAATGCTATAGCTAAACAACAGCAAGAAGAAAAAGATGATGATGATGATGATGATGAAACGAGCGGTGGCGTGCAGTGCTGTTCTCTGGTAGCTTAAAGTGTTGATTTTGTTATGCAAAGCGGCCAAGCAACAAACATTATCAGAACAAAGGGGGGGGGAGTAAAGTAGAAAAAGGGCATCGACCCAAAGACAAAAAAAGAAGAGAACTTTACGTGTATGGTTGTGTTCTTGTAATTTTTCACAATGAGGGGAAGAACAAAGATTCTGGCGTTGTTTTTTTGTTTGGTTACTGCAACGACGACGTTTGCGTCCACCGTCACGTACGATCACCGAGCAATTGTCATCGACGGGAAACGCCACGTTTTGGTCTCTGGCTCCATTCACTATCCTCGCAGCACCCCTGATGTAAGCTTCAGTTTTCTGTCATTTTTCCTTTCCCTGTTTTTGGAACAGGGAAAAAAGTTTATACAATTGTGATTTCATGTTTTTAATGTTGTCAGATGTGGCCAGACCTTATACAGAAATCCAAAGATAGAAGATTAGATGTGATAGAAACTTACGTTTTCTGGGATTTACACGAACCAGTTAGAAACCAGGTTCTGTCTTCTTCTTCTTCTTTCTTTTCAGTTGTTGTACTAAAACTTTTATGAAGTTATGAACTAAAACTGAACACAAGATTGGGTTTGGCTCAGTGGCTATGCTGCTGCCCACTACCCTTGGCTGCCTGGGTTCGACTCTCTTGGCAAGCAAGTTGCTTGAAATTGATTTTTCTCCTTTAAACAGGTGGTGACACGTGTCACCACCTGGTTGGAGGAGGGAAATAAATTTATTAAATTAAATATAAATAATTAAAATCCTCCAATAAGGTGTTGACACGTGTCACTATCTAAATAAATAATTAATTTATTTTATTAGTTTAAAATTAGGACTAAATTGAAAGAATGTGTAAATAATAAGGACCAAATGTGTGATTATACCTTTAATTTTTTAACTGCCACGTCACCTTCCGTTAGCCCATTAACGACTGGTGGTCAAATTGATCCCATTTTAACAGTTTGGGTAGTCAATTAACGCGTTTTTTAAGGTGGTCATTTTAAAACTTTACCTAAAGATTGGTGGTCAACCAGATAGTTTACCCTAATAAAATCAATGGTACTCTTTTCTCCCTATTTAGGTCTAGAGGAGGTTTTTAATGAGACCCTTTACCTTTTAAAAAAATATTTAAATGGTGTTAGGCATATTTAGATATTGTTTTAATCTTTAATGTATGCTATCAACAAGTGTTGGGTGCATTAGTAAGATACATTGCACTTTTAAGGAAATTACGTGAGTTCGAAGTTTGGAGACAACATTGTTGGGAGAGGCAGTCTCGCACCCCGAACATGGACCGTAAAATGGACATGCATATAACCAAAAAAAATCTTTAATGTATGTTTATTAATATTATATTTATAATGTTTATCTATTATATGTTGGGATTGCATATTGCTTGAAAATTAATTACTTAGGAATTGATATTTTTAATTTTATTCTTTGTTTTATAATATGTTTATCATCTTATAAAACATTTTAGTAGGTTAAACTTACGATCTAAAATTCTTATCAATATTATATAACTCTTATATTTATTGTAACACCCCAAAAGTTTAAGGAAAAAAAATGAATGATAAAAATAAAAGTGTTTGCAATTAGGGGATTTTAAACCCATGACCCTATGCTTAGCAAACCTAAGCTTTAACCATCTGAGCTAAACTATTCTTTAATTTTTTTTATCCCCATCAGATTATATGAGATCCATGTTTCCCGGTTCTGAAAAAAAAATTAATATGTTTGGACAAATTGCCACATGCCTAAATTATCAGACGTTTTGGATCTGAAACGTCGGATCCCATTTGGCCTGAGTCGAGAGCTCCAACCCTTTGTCTCCCTTTCACTGTTTGGCCCCGATCTCGGCCACCGTGCCAACGTGGTCCTCACCCCCGGCGTTGGCGTGACCAGCTCCACACCGCGGTTCTGCTCGTGACTGCCACACGCGGCGGAGCCTCAACGGCTGTCGTGAAATCCCAGTTGAAGGCCCAGCGAAAGACCATTCGACTTTTTACCTTTTCCGGTAGCCTTCCCCGTCCGATCGAGACACCAACACCACCTTCGTGCTCACGGTGTGGTGGCAAGCAAAACCCGAGCAACGGACCGTCGATCAGTTACCGATAAGCCCCTCATCGGAACCTACGTGGTTTCCGGCCAAGAATTGTAATTTCAGGCTTATTTCCGGTAAAGTTTTAAGTTATTTCGAGTTTTCAACTTGAGGGTTTGAATCTTGGTTTAACATCCTTTTGTTTTTCGGCAGAAACACGACATTTCGGGCCTCCGGTGAAGATTCCGGCGACCGTCCGACGACCCTAGAAATTTTATGGTAAGAACCGGTCTGAACAGCCCGACCCAAGCAGCCCGACCCAACACGTAACCGACCCGAGTCCAACCCGCTTTTGACCCGGTTGAGTTAACTCGTCTGAGTTGACTTAGTGAGTTAACTCGTCCGAGTTGACTTGGTGGGTTAACACGTCCGAGTTGACTCAACTGACCTTGACCGTTGACCTTGTCTGATGACGTCAGCATTGACTTGACTGTTGACGTCAGCGTTGACTTTGACCAAAAAGTCAATATTTCTGAAAAAGCCCTATTTTATGTTTATCGACATCCCGAGTTCATTTTTGAAGCCCGTTTCGCAAAATTCTGACCCGAAAGCCTCTGAATCTGACCTTGAACCCGAACTTGTCTTTGTAGTTTTTTTTAATGATCAATTATGAGCAATGTGAATAAGAACTGAAATTGGAATTTGTGTGATTGAAGGTATTCACAGTTCCTTGTATCCGAGATGTTGAGGGACATCGAATTTGGGTTCGAGTGCGATCGAATAAAGTGTCATGAATCGACCAGTGTAGCTCGGAGTTGAGGTAATACATTACTACCTCTTGTATGCTTTATGATACATAGCGGTATCCGATAAACGCATGCATGATTGTGTTTAAGCGTATGATTAATTCTGTTAATGCCTGATCAAATATGGAAAAAGAGTAGTAAACTAGTTGAGATTAGTGCTCAGTTAGAAAGATGAGTGGTTAAAAGAACTTTCGAGATCTAAGAATGATTGATAAGACTGTGATGCTCTAAATTGGGGGTTTTTCTTGTTAATGATTTAAATTTCTGAAATGCTAAGTTAAGAGATGATGAAAATACCCCTGAGAGTAATGCTATATGAGATTTTGCTCTTTATCTGATAAACAACTGATTCATCAAAAAATCTCGTTATACTTGGAATGACCTAGTAATAAGATTTGCATCTCTGGGAATGTAAACACTTAAGCTATTCCTGAATTCTGAATAATCTCCCAAGACAAATTTACAAGAATTTTTCGCATGTCCAGAGCTACCAATGGTGTAATTATCGGATTGACTAAAGCGTCTGAAATAACAAAGAGGATTAAAAATATTAATAAGGCGGAATTAATCGGAACAACGTGATGACAAAAAAAGGACTGAATTACCCTCGGGCACTGGATGCCAAAATTAACCGAAATGATGAATATACTCTCGAGATTGGAAAGGAATAAACAGTTGGAACAACCGAAAGGCTCTTAATTTTTGGAACTCCCTCGGATATGAAGCATTTGAAATACTTGCGAATGCTGAAAATGACTAAAGGTACCTCTAAGACTAGAATAAGGAATATCAATAAAGCTAGACAATATAATGACTCTAAAGTTGTAATTCACGGCTCGTGTTTGTTGGTCGTTTCTGATACTATCATAATTTTGGAACGATACCATGTGGCGACATGTTCGGGTTATTTGGAGAAAGTACTCAGTTATTGGTAAGAGCAACATGTTTTCTCAAAAATATAAATCCGATGCTTTGGAACGAGTTCAGGTGTTATATACATGTTCAGGAAATTGAAAAATTGCCGCTTGGATACATGTTTGATCTCTCGTAGTAAGTTCAGTGGATGTAAGGTGAAGACGGTCTACTTTGTTGCTACGATGTAATCAATTCTGGAAATGAATGCTTAAGATGTATTTATCCGATTATATTTCAAACTCTGTGTTAATGATTTCAATTAGTTTAGAGGGACTCGAAAGCTTGATGAGCAGTTAGAATTTCTGAATTCGGTACATCACCATTTATACCTTGTTGGTTCAGTTTACCAAATTACCCCCGAAGGTCAGTATGACCAACAAAACCCTCGTAAGCTTTAACGATCGAAACACTCTCGATATATTTGAAATCCCAATGATTCTGATGTATCAACTTTCGTTGTTGATTCGATCCGTCTTATCGGACTCCCCTATTCGTAGGGACCTCGTTCTGAAATCAGTCCAATTGTCAAATGTCATCTTTCTGATATCTATCAAGTACCTCTAAGACCATATGCTTAAAATTTAAAAATATGATATTGTAATTCGAAAGGAAAGCAATTCTCTGATTTCTGACCCCTGATATGAAAAATATATATGACATTGAATACGAAATAATAATAATGATAATAAAATAAATTTGATATATGTCTTCTGGTATAAAAATAGATTTGATATCTATTTTCTATAATACTGTCTTCTGAATATAAATTGAAATCATCTAGGGTATATTATCTGGGATATGAATGATGATCTGTAGGCTCAGCGCTGGTAAGTCCTCCTGGACCTAAGCACCTACGCCCAACGGGCCTAGGGTAAGTCTTTCTGGACCTAAGGCATCCCCTTATGTAGGCTCCTACGCCTCAGGCCTAGGGTAAGACCTTCTGTATGCAGTTCAGGGGGAATTGCATTCTGAAGTTCGGCTGGAGGGTAGTTAAGTAAATTAATAAAACTTTCTGGCCTCTTTTGAAACATCCCCTAGTAAATTAATGTATAAAAGTGAACCTTCAGTAAACTTACAATTTGCGCTTAATGGACCATTCTGAACTCCTTGGTTCAAATTCTAAAAATATGAATCTCTTTGAATCTTTAGCTTTAGGCTCACCTCTTACGGTTCGGGTGATCAATTAAAGAATAACTCTGTTGCCTTCTAGTATAATATTCCCTTAAAATCTCGAATCGTAATTTGAGATTACCGCTGCCTAGTTCTTCATGACAGTGTTAAGCTTACCATATACCTGCTTGTGCTTTTAGCATCTCCTAGTAGTTTGTATTACTGAGCTTTTCAAAGCTCACATTGTTTTTATCATCACAAGTTAAAAGATCGACCATGTTGCAGCTATCAACGTCGGTATGAGAGTTTATTCGGCTCGCTCGCGGAGTATGGTATTTGTGTAATTAGGGGGCATGTATGTCATGTTTTGGTTTATAATCGAGTTTGAAACTTGTATTAATAATTTGTATCATAGTTTTGTTTCATTGTCTGAATGCTTTCTGAATTGTATTTTAGTTCAAAACTTAATTTATGATTTTAAATGGTTTGACAAATTGTTTATTTAAATTTTTTATCGTGGGTCGCTCCGGTGACCCTAATGTAACTTCTTAGGATCCGTGGTAACGCATAGGCGGGTCTAGGGGGTTACATTTAGTGGTATCAAAGCTTAGAGTTACGTCATTCTGGGTAGATCGGCCGATCGTCTATCATAGGATGTCTGGTCTGTGCATGCCCCTAGATCATAACCGTACTCCTTCGAGCCGAAACTCTGATGTCGAATCTTTCTCTTCTCTATAGTACGTGAATCTAAGTATCATGTTTAGTATGGCCCGGTTGGAACTGGCAGAGAATGCCTAAAACGTTCTCTTGTGTTTGGATTAAGTTGATGGATTTGAATCTGGATAAATAACCTGAGGTGGTTCATGCGTATTGAATTAAAGATCTGATCAGATTGAGATTAAATGTTTGATTATGTGAGTTGATTGATATAAGATTTACATGTATGGCTATTCAGTGGTAATGATTATGTTTGAGAATATTCTGATGGAAACTTGATAATGTATTATGAATTTGAAAGAAAGGTGTCAGTGAGCGTGACGGCAATGAGAATTCTGTTGTGATTCTGTTATACATGAAAGAAATAGTTGTCTGAATATTATGTTGAAGGTAAGTGATATACATTAAAGACCTTAGTTATGTTCGATCAGTATGAAGAAAGACATCTCCTTGAAGATGTGGCTTGATGTATCGTTATATATCACCTATGACTGAAATTTGATGTTTACATCCTGATTCTGGGAGTCGCGGTTGGAGTTCTTGAGTGCTTGTTCGAACTGTAGTTGCAGTCTTTAAAAAAATTGATGGTCAACCTAGAAGAGTAATTTGGACTCTGGAAGATATACCTTTGGGTTGTATGATTGACTTCTGTGGTAGTACGAAAAGTCTCTTATTCTTGACTAAGACTGATTAAAAAAAAGATATAAGACAAGTTTTCGCTTGACATCGTATGAAGTTTGGTATGATTTACAATATCGTATTTAGATAAGTTGGTCTGAGTGTAAGACGAGTTGGTTTTTGGCCAATTGGTCTAAGTGATTGAGAGCGCTATCAGATTGACATGTGACCGTTTGAGAGCCTCGATAAACAAGGATACTTTAATGTATAAGTTTCAGTACAAGAAAGGATGAAAGAGTGGTTTTTACATTTCTCTGACTGATAAATTTCGAGGACGAAATTTCTTTTAAGGGGGAGAGAGTTGTAACACCCCAAAAGTTTAAGGAAAATAAAAGAAAATGAATGATAAAAATAAAAGTGTTTGCAATTAGGGGATTTTGAACCCATGACCCTATGCTTAGCAAACCTAAGCTTTAACCATCTGAGCTAAACTATTCTTTAATTTTTTTATCCCCATCAGATTATATGAGATCCATGTTTCCCGGTTCTGAAAAAAAAATAATATGTTTGGACAAATTGCCACATGCCTGAATTATCACACGTTTTGGATCTGAAACGTCGGATCCCATTTGGCCTGAGTCGAGAGCTCCAACCCTTTGTCTCCCTTTCACTGTTTGGCCCCGATCTCGGCCACTACGCCAACGTGGTCCTCACCACCGGTGTTGGCGTGACCAGCTCCACACCGCGGTTCTACTCGTGACTGCCACACGTGGCGAAGCCTCAACGGCTATCGTGAAATCCCAGTTGAAGGCCCGGCGAAAGACCCTTCGACTTTTTACCTTTTCCGGCAGCCTTCCCCGTCCGATTGAGACACCAACACCACCTTCGTGCTCACGGTGTGGTGGCGAGCAAAACCCGAGCAACGGATCGTCGATCCGTTACCGATAAGCCCCTCATCGGAACCTACGTGGTTTCCGGCCAAGAATTGTAATTTCAGGCTTATTTCTGGTAAAGTTTTAAGTTATTTCAAGTTTTCAACTTGAGGGTTTGAATCTTGGTTTAACATCCTTTTGTTTTTCAGCAGAAACGCGACATTTCAGGCCTCCGGCGAAGATTCTGGCGACCGTCCGACGACCTTGGAATTTTTATGGTAAGAACCGGTCTGAACCGCCCAACCCAAGCAGCCCGACCCGACCCGAGTCCAACCCGCTTTTGACCTGGCTGAGTTAACTCGTCTGAGTTGACTTAGTGAGTTAACTCGTCTAAGTTGACTTGATGGGTTAACACGTCCGAGTTGACTCAACTGACCTTGACCGTTGACCTTGTCTGATGACGTCAGCATTGATTTGACTGTTGACGTCAGCGTTGACTTTGACCAAAAAGTCAAAATTTCTGAAAAAGCCATATTTTATGTTTTTCGACGTCCTTAGTCCATTTTTGAAGCCCGTTTCGCAAAATTCTGACCCGAAAGCCTCTGAATCTGACCTTGAACCCGAACTTGTCTTTGTAGTTTTTTTAATAATCAATTACGAGCAATGTGAATAAGAACTGAAATTGGAATTTGTGCGATTGAAGGTATTCACAGTTCCTTGTATCCGAGATGTTGAGGGATGTCGAATTTGGGTTCAAGTGCGATCGAATAAAGTATCATGAATCGACCGGTGTAGCTCGGAGTTGAGGTAATACATTACTACCTCTTGTATGCTTTATGATACATAGCGGTATCCGATAAACGCATGCATGATTGTGTTTAAGTGTATGATTAATTCTGTTAATGCCTAATCAAATATGGAAAAAGGGTAGTAAACTAGTTGAGATTAATGCTCGGTTAGAAAGATGAGTGGTTAAAAGAACTTTCGAGATCTAAGAATGATTGATAAGACTGTGATGCTCTAAATTGGGGTTTTGCTTGTTAATGATTTAAATTTCTGAAATGCTAAGTTAAGAGATGATGAAAATACCCCTGAGAGTAATACGATATGAGATTTTGCTCTTTATCTGATAAACAACTGATTCATCGAAAAATCTTGTTATACTTGGAATGACCTAATAATAAGATTTGCATCTCCGGGAATGTAAACACTTAAGCTATTCCTGAATTCTGAATAATCTCCCAAGACAAATTTACAAGAATTTTTCGCATGTCCAGAGCTACCAATGGTGTAATTATCGGATTGACTAAAGCGTCTGAAATAACAAAGAGGATTAAAAATATTAATAAGACGGAATTAATCGGAACAACGTGATGACAAAAAAAGGACTGAATTACCCTCGGGCACTGGATGCAAAAATTAACCGAAATGATGAATATACTCTCGAGATTGGAAAGGAATAAACAGTTGGAACAACCGAAAGGCTCTTAATTTTTGGAACTCTCTCGGATATGAAGCATCTGAAATACTTGCGAATGCTGAAAATGACTAAAGGTACCTCTAAGACTAGAATAAGGAATATCAATAAAGCTAGACAATATAATGACTCTAAAGTGGTAATTCACGGCTTGTGTTTGTTGGTCGTTTCTGATACTATCGTAATTTTGGAACGATACCATGTGGCGACATGTTCGGGTTATTTGGAGAAAGTACTCAGTTATTGGTAAGAGCAACATGTTTCCTCAAAAATATAAATCCGACGCTATGGAACGAGTTCGGGTGTTATATACATGTTCAGGAAATTGGAAAATTGCCGCTTGGATACATGTTTGATCTCTCGTAGTAAGTTCAGTGGATGTAAGGTGAAGACGGTCTGCTTTGTTGTTATGATGTAATCAATTCTGGAAATGAATGCTTAAGATGTATTTATCCGATTATATTTCAAACTATGTGTTAATGGTTTCAATTAGTTTAGAGGGACTCGAAAGCTTGATGAGCAGTTAGAATTCCTGAATTCGGTACATCACCATTTATACCTTGTTGGTTCAGTTTACCAAATTACCCCCCGAAGGTCAGTATGACCAACAAAACCCTCGTAAGCTTTAACGATCGAAACACTCTCGATATATTTGAAATCTCAATGATTCTGATGCATCAACTTTCGATGTTGATTCAATCCGTCTTATCGGACTCCCTTATTCGTAGGGACCTCGTTCTGAAATCAGTCCAATTGTCAAATGTCATCTTTCTGATATCTATCAAGTACCTCTAAGAAATAAATTGGGCCATAAAGCGCGTACCATGTTCTTGTAAATACTTTCTGTTCTAAACCAAGACCATATGCTTAAAATTTAAAAATATGATACTGTAATTCGAAAGGAAAGCAATTCTCTGATTTCTGACCCCTGATATGAAAAATATATATGACATTGAATACGAAATAATAATAATGATAATAAAATAAATTTGATATATGTCTTCTGGTATAAAAATAGATTTGATATCTATTTTCTGTAATACTGTCTTCTGAATATAAATTGAAATCATCTAGGGTATATTATCTGGGATATGTATGATGATTTGTAGGCTCAGCGCTGGTAAGTCCTCCTGGACCTAAGCACCTACGCCCAACGAGCCTAGGGTAAGTCTTTCTGGACCTAAGGCATCCCCTTAGGTAGGCTCCTACGTCTCAGGCCTAGGGTAAGACCTTCTGTATGATGTTTAGGGGGAATTGCATTCTGAAGTTCGGCTGGAGGGTAGTTAAGTAAATTAATAAAACTTTCTGACCTCTTTTGAAACATCCCCTACTAAATTAATGTATCAAAGTGAACCTTCAGTAAACTTACAATTTGCGCTTAATGGACCATTCTGAATTCCTTGGTTCAAATTCTGAAAATATGAATCTCTAGCTTTAGGCTCACCTCTTACGGTTCGGGTGATCAATTAAAGAATAACTCTGCTTCCTTCTAGTATAATATTCCCTTAAAATATCGAATCGTAATTTGAGATTACCGCTGCCCAGTTCTTCATGACAGTATTAAGCTTGCCATATACCTGCTTGAGCTTTTAGCATCTCCTAGTAGTTTGTATTACTGAGCTTTTCGAAGCTCACATTGTTTTTATCATCACAAGTTAAAAGATCGACCATGTTGCAGCTATCAACGTCGGTATGAGAGTTTATTCGGCTCGCTCGCGGAGTATGGTATTTGTGTAATTATGGGGCATGTATGTCATGTTTTGGTTTATAACCGAGTTTGAAACTTGTATTAATAATTTGTATCATAGTTTTGTTTCATTGTCTGAATGCTTTCTGGAATTGTATTTTAGTTCAAAACTTAATTTATGATTTTAAATGGTTTGACAAATTGTTTATTTAAATTTTTTATCGTGGGTCGCTCTGGTGACCCTAATGTAACTTCTTAGGATCCGTGGTAACGCATAGGCGGGTCTAGGGGGTTACATTTATTTTATTATTAACTTTAATTTACTTGACAATCTGTCACAAATAATAAAAAATTAAAAATTTCAACATACTAAATGTTTTGCATTTAAAAGTTCACAAAATATTTTAATTTAATATTGAAAGTTTAACAAGTTAAAAAGAAAATCTAATTCATGAACAATTTAGTAAATTTTACTTCCAGATAATCATATATATGTCCAACCAAACACAATAATTTTACATTCCTATCAAATAAACCAAAAAAAGGTAATGTAACATTCTCTAGAGATGGGCACGGGTCGGGTCGGGTTTTTGGCCCACCCGAATCCGACCCGAAAAATAAATACTCTATACTCGCATCGACCCGAACATATTTTTAAAAAAAAAACTCGACCCGACCCCGACCTATAGAAAAAATTAATTTGTAGGGACCTAATTGTAAAAAAATATTTTTAGGGGACATAATCGTAAAAATTATAAATTTAAGGACTAAATTGTAAATAAAAATTCAATTTTAAGGACCTAATTATAAAATTATATATATAAAGAGGGAGTATTATTATAAATATCCCTAAAAATTTAGGGGAAATTACACAATTAGTCCCGAGTCAAGTATGGTATGGTATGGTATTTTTCACCCTAAACCCAAACCGACTGACTTCACCCTGAATAAAAACCCGACCCGAACCCGAACCCGATGTTTCATTAAAAAAATCTGACCCGATCGGGTCAGGTCGGTACCCGACTGGGTCGGGTAAAATGTTCATCCCTAATATTCTCAATAATGTATCAGGTAATATTACATTTCATGAATCTTATTCTGAGAAGTAATCTTACATTCTGTCAACCAAATGTACCCTTAATATCAAATTTCGAATCATCTCAAAATACTTGCTTGTCGTTCATGTTTCCTATGGAGGATGTTATGTTTGAGCTAACATTGGCTGATGGAGGGTTCAAGGACTAGGATACCTTCTCTTACAGTCTTACTCAATATGCTGTTTCAGTTTCGACATCTATAGTTAATATGTTAAACTATACGGACTAGGGACGTTTTATTTGACTAATATTAAATATTGGGAGGGCAACAACCCCTCCAATTACAGATACACAAGTTAAAATAAAGGATATAGGAAGCTGAAGATGGTGGTGTTGGTGTTGGTAGCCTTGGAAAATGGACAAAATCCAGCACAATAAATCCAACCTTAAAGTGAAAGAATCTGGTCTGAACTTTAACACATTGAAGCAAATAATCAGTATTACAAGCTGGAGAAGGAAGAAAGAGATACCTTGTTAATTACACTTTTTTGTTTCAGAATTATTAAAAAATGATTTAATTCAGAATTATTCTGGTGACTTGTTCAAATATATTTTAATTGGCGGGTTTAAGTTCAATTAATGTTTGTATTTTATATTACTATCATGTATGCATATAACTGGGATCCAACACTTGGAATAGATAAGGTGGAATGATTAAATTTATATATAAAATATATTTCTTATCATGTGGCATGCACAATTAGAAAAAAGGGGAAAAACATTAAAGAATCCATGCCCACTTAATCTTTTGCTCAGAATGGCTTAGCTTTCAATCTTAAAATAATAATTAAGCAATTGATTAAGGATTTAAACCTAAATTTACCAAATTAGCTACTGACTGGTGGTCCAATCAGTTTAATTCTAATTAATAAATTGAATAGTTTCATATGGGATTAAGTTGATAAACCCCATAGTTTATTTGATGTTCCCATCATTATTTCATACAATATTAAGAA
Source organism: Hibiscus tridactylites (assembly GCA_958450335.1). Classification (NCBI taxonomy): domain Eukaryota; kingdom Viridiplantae; phylum Streptophyta; class Magnoliopsida; order Malvales; family Malvaceae; genus Hibiscus; species Hibiscus tridactylites. The sequence continues at coordinate 95,740,973 of OY288265.1, forward strand.
ACCCCAAACCACCTTTTTCTTTAGTCGATTTTTAAATAAAGTATAATCATTAGGATAAAATATCATGTTCAAACTATGAAATTTATAATTCAATTTGAATCACTACGATCGTAACTGAATTTTATAATTTATTATCAGACTTATTACTATGATATATGATAATAAGGTTTAATCGAAAAAATCTTTTTTTTATTTAGGTGTAAATTTTTGTTATAAAAATAGGCACTTAACGTTTTATTTCATTATTTTTAGGTGTATAATGCTTCATTCTGTTAACATTTAAAGTTGATTCATCAAAAATTATCATTTAATTATTGTTTGACACGTAGTTAAATTTTTTAATTAAATTTAATTTCTAAACCCAAAACTCATTTTTTTTCAAATATATCTTAAACCTCCAAATTTTCTACCACCGGCGAACATTATGTCACCACAACAACGAAATCGCTTCCATTCGTTGGAAGAGATGCAAAGTCCAATCACCGTTCGTTGTCTTCTTCGTTATAGAACATATTTCGCGTTCGTCGTTCAATTGACATGCCGTTCTTCAATTTGTAGTGATTGAAGAGTGATATAACTAGGAGTGAGGTCCGACAATGAAAAAGGTGGGTGGTGGTGGTTGATTCGACGACGACATATGACGAATTTAAAGATTTGAGGATTTACGATTATGAACAAATAGGAATTTTGGGGGTATTTTAAAAAAATTAAGGTTTTTATGATTTTTAAAAAATAAATGAAATTAAAAATAGACACGTGTCATGAATTTATTGGATGGCATATATATATTTTTAGCTATAATTAATGAATAAACCTTAAAATATAGCAAATGGGACATTAAACAATATTTTGACCCAAAAACTTTTAAGAACCCAAAACAGAAAGATGTATAGTTTAGACATTTTTTTACGATTAAACTTAATAACAATAATGACTTCATATCAACGTTTGTTGAATCAAGATACAAAAAGTTTCATATCTATTCAATAAATTCTGGAGTTTAAGTCTTGTGAATAGAAAAACACCAAAAAAAAATCAGCTTTGATTTAAGGATCCGACCCAATTTTAACCAAGGTTTTTGTTTTGTTGTTTTAAAGAGGCAACAAGAAATGGGATAAGAACACACATGTTGGTGGATTTGCACGTAAAATGCTAGGCCGAGGCGTGCCTACAAAGCGTGGGATCTGATCTCCCTTTCAACCTTCTTCATTTGTGTATATTTTGATGGTAGGGAAATTGATTGGATCCACATGCCAAAATGTGCTGGAAATTGAAAATATTGTTGCATGGAGGGATTCAAGGACATGCCTAGGAAATTTCAGCCTTTTGTTCCCCTCTTCCACTCTATGTCAATTCTCCCTCCCAAAACCCTATCCTTTTGCACCCAATTCAATGCCCCTTTGCCCCCTATACATAGGAAATGTGATCCACAACTAAATCTATTAATCCGTATATTTGTATTATACTTGTATTAACTGTCTATTATGAGAACGACACTCTCAATTTAATTTATTTTATTTACAACGTCGGATTTAAATTTTTGATATTACTTTTAGCCATGGGTGAAATCAAAGTGAAATGCAGAGCCTTGACTCCAATTCAATTCCTATTAGCCTCTTAATTAAATAAAACAAAATACATTTTGACCCCTATTAAAAATCAACAATTCAATTTAAGATGTTTTAACGCAAAAAATGACTTTCTTACCTTTTTTTTTTAATTTCATCTGGACCCTAAAGATAAAACTTCTGACTTTGCCTATGATTTTAGCTGCTACTATTAATGTGATGACATGGATTTTTTACTATTTAATGCGATGACGTAAAAATTCCAATAATTATATCGAACCAATAATAAATTTACATATTAGTTTAAGGAGAGTGTTTCGTTATAAAATCCGCGTCATCACTTTAACAATTATAGATAGTATGCTATAAATTTATGAGTTATTATATCAAGCACAAGTAGTAGATTTTTTTTACAAACATGCTTAAATTTACTTTAAAAATTAAATTTTAAATTTTTAACCTTAAAACCCTAAAACATAAATCGTGTCCACTAAATTCTAAAACTTAAATTCTAACCACACCCCTAAGTTTTAATCCTTAAAATCTAAACCATTAAACTCTAAACCCTAAACTAACCTTAAACCATAAATTGAACTCGCTCGTGGAAAAGATTTTTTTCCACCACCACTCTATGGAATATTTTTCCTTTAATTTAAACCTATTAATAACATTACAAAAATAGAGATAGGTAAGAACCAAAACAATAATTAAATAAAAGAAAAATATTTTTCATTTAAGTATCTAAAGTATTTCTTTTACTAAAATAAGTATTAAAGTATATTTTTTTTGTCAAAATAGGTACCTAAAGTATTTTTTAGTCAAAATAGATACTTGAAGTGTATATATAGGTTTCTAAAAGTTATCACTAACATTGATTAAAAATACATTAGGTACTTATTTTGAGAAAAAAATATTTTAGGTACATACTTTGACGAAAAATAATTTAAATATATATTTTGTCAAAAAATATAATTTAAATACTTAATTTAACTAAAAAATATACTTTAAATACTTAAATGAAAAAAATATATTTAAAATACTTATTTGTGATATAAAAAATAATAGGTCAAATGTTGATGCATAATTGAATACCTTAGTAAAAGGGAAATGATTGTATGAATTAATTATTTTTATATGTGCTTTTAGCTTTGGTTAGACCACCTGCCATTTGGACTTGGTTTATTCGTTCGGTGATTCACGAACCCCTTCTCTAAAAAATTATATCAAGCATCTGTTTTGTCGCGTCATTTATAGTCTCGACTAATAAAAAATATATATTTTATTAATTTTTATATTATTTTTTATCGAGTAAATTTTTATATGATAAAAATTATTTTTTAAAATTGATCTAAAATAAATATGAGTAAAAATTCAACCAATAAAAAAATAATATAAAATAATTAATGAATAAAGGGCTTTTATTGGTTGGAGGGATGAACTATAATATATTTTCTTTCTTTTTCTTGTTCAAACCAAGGTTGAATTCTCCCTTGGTCAACGTTTTTTTAAAATTCTTTTTTATTTAATACAAATATTTCACTTCGTATAAATGTATTTATTTCAATTAAATATACAAATACACAAGGTAACTCAAATACACTCTTATTATTGATATTTATTTAGGGATGGCAACGGGGCGGGGCGGGGCGAGTTTTTGGCCGCCCCGAACCCGCCCCGACCTATAAAATACTATACTCGACCCCGCCCCGCCCCGAATTAAAATATTAATTTACCCGCCTCGACCCGCCCCGATAAAATAACTCTTAAACCCGACCCGCCCCGACCCGCCCCGAAAAATAAAAAAAAAAATTAATCTTCGTCGACGGTAAATGTTAGATTCGACCAATCTTCCACCATAATCACAAATTATGGTTTCAAACTTATATAAAAAAATAAAATAAAACTAATTTTAAATTATCCACGTGTTAAACTACATATTTAAAAGAATAAACTTGAATTATTGACCGTTAGAATCGAATATATTAAAACTCGAACAACATCTAACAAAATTTTACAAAATGTACGAACCAAAACAAAAACAAAAAATAGCTTAAAACACATAAAAGTGTTTAAATATAATGGTATTTTTTATAAATATAATAAAAATATATATAAAAATATAAAAATATACCGGGGCGGGGCGGGGCGGGGAATATCTAGCAAATACCCGAACCCGCCCCGCCCCGACTTCATGCCTTTCCCGCCCCGCTCCGCTCCGCCCCGCCCCGATACCCGAAATTTTAAAAAAAATACCTGGTCGGGTCAGGTCGGGGCACCTCGGGTCGGGTCGGGGCCGGGTATTTTTGCCATCCCTATATTTATTTGATCAAATATATACATATACAAACGTAATTCAAATACAATTTTATTCAACTGGTCAACTTATAATATATTCAAACTAAATTGTAAAGTGATTGTATCGATTTATGTTTAGGCTGCAAATTATCTAATCGGTTATAAAATAATAATAGTAAATAACAAAAAATCCGAGTAAATATTTTTAGGGTAAATTACATAAATGGTCTTCTGATTATGCTCTAATTATCTTTTACGTCCTTCGACTATCAGAAGTTACAAACTAGTCCCTCAACTTAAAAAAGTAACAAATTGATCTAACGTCGTTAAAAATTTAACTCTTAACTCCTAATCTATCAATTTAGTCCATCTTCTTTTCCATTTCTCATCTCCTTTAATTCTTCAATTCATTTTCACCTAAAATCCATTTAAGAGCCAAAAAATATAGATTATGCATCTTTTCTCATTGTTAATAAGAATCACCATTTTTTATTCTAGTTCATTCATCAAAATATATTTTTATCCAATAATAACCACCAAAGCCAAAAATACGAGACTGGTATCCAAATAAAACAGAATTCAACACAATTTTAAAAGTCAAAAAAATCAAATGCAAAGATAAACAATTAATCATCTTCGCCTCTCTTTGCTACTAATTTCCCCAGCAAAAAGTCAATGAATTCGTGCTTAAAATAGACCAAACAATGGAAATCAACAAGCCACACTCCGCTACTCTCAAACTTAAACTAGCAACAACAAAAAATAAGATCTAAAGAAAGATTCACAGCTTGCAAGCAACTAAAATGTAGAGTGAAGAATTAAGAAGGATTAAGTTATTTTGGAGAACAATCGAAGGTCAGGGTTTGAAGAGAAGAGAAAGAAGAAGTTGGAGGAATGAGGCAAAGAAGCGGCGGCTTTAGGAACGTAAGTGAAGGCCGCAGAAGCTGTTGCTAAGAGTGAAGATGCCATTTATTTTATTTTAAAAGAGATTGAAAATAAAAAAAATATGATTGGATCTGTAGGGAAGAAGAGATCGAAAAGACAAAAAATTAAAAAAGAAACGAATAAGAAAGAAAAGAAAAGAGCTTTGGGGAATTCATCGAGAAGAGTAGTGGATGAGTTGAGTGTTAATAACAAGCAATATACTAAGAACAAGGGAAAAAGATGCAAGATTTATATATTTTTGGGATCTTAAATGGATTTTAGGATGAAAATGAATTAAAGGAGAAGAAGAATAGAAAAGAAAATGAATTAAATTGATAGATTATTAAAATTATGTGGGTTAATTTTTTAGATTAAGGGTCAAATTAAAATAAAGGTAGAATTTGGGGGATAATTATGTAATTATATTAATTTATATTAACTGACACATCACCAACCATTAATTTTTAACGACATTAGACCAAGTTGTTATTTTTTAAGTCGAAAGACCAGTTTATAACTTATAATAGTTAGGGGACACAAAAAATAATTAAAATATAATCGGAGGACCATTTATGTATTTTACCCATTATTTTATATAAAATTGTTATTGTTATAGGAATTAAAATTGAGTTATTTTGATATATAAGTGATTGTAATAAAAGAAATTAATTATTACACATTTGGCGGTTAAAAATAACCTTAAGAAAAAAAAACAACAACTTCGTTTATAGAAAGTAGAAACCTGTCTTCGTCTCTTTTTCTCTCGTTTTTTTTCCTCTCAAATTTCTCTCTCTTTATATCTGTTCTAAATAAATATTAAGTCTCTCAGTTCTCTCGATCGCCCGTTGCTCCCCTAATTTTGCTTCAATTCGGTTAGTCTCTCTGTTTTTTTAATTTTATTTTGACAGATTTTGTTATTGTACGGATATCATTGAATTCTTAGGGTTCTTCATTTCCTAAATTTTGATTAACACGGTTTCGATTAACGAAAACGTTAAAGTTTTTCTTTTCCCCCATTATTTCTAGGTTGCTTTAACATAAGCAGGTTTTCTTTTCCTGGGTGGGATTTTGTTGATGATTACAAGGTACGGCAGAGTCAAAACGACCATTTTTCTTCCTTTATTTTTCCTTTTCTTTATGTTTTGAATTTGCATGCTGTTAAAGAATCTGGGTTCATAATTGTTTTCTGAATATTGGGTATTCAACAATTCGAAAATTTTCTGGAAATTAATGCATGTATTTTTTTGAAATTTTCTCTCTTTTTCTTTGGCTTTTTTAGAGGTTATAATCTAAGTAGAAGCTCTTTAGGATGATTTGTTGGGTTCTCTTTAGTATTGGGGATAATTGTGAGCCAAAAGTTTGAAAATAATTTTGTTTCTTTTTAAAAAATATATCAATAATTAATATATATTTTTAAATGAACAACTTCAATATATTTATACAGGAGAGCAGAATGTTTGAAATTTCCCCTCATAGCTTCATGTAGAACATTCTGTTGATTGAAAGTTTTTGAAGATTGGTTATTATTTTGAGTCTATTTTCTTATTGTATAATTTTCCCCATTTATCATTCTGGGGAAATTTAAGGTTAGATCATGGCGATGAGTTATTTCTTTTATTTTTGTTGTTTTGTTTATGATTTGAGGAAAGAGATTTATGATACTATGTATGGGAACCGTTTATGTTTTAAGGGAATGCTTGTTTCCATGGAATTTAATATTTTTGAATATCTCGTCTGTGGTTTATCATTCGGAACCAAGCTGAGTTTTTCTCTTTATTCTTTTCATTCTGAAGCTGCAACAAATTGAAACAACAGTTTATTGGAACAGCATGGGCCAAAGAAATATGCTATGCCCAATTGACTTAGAAATGGATCAACAAGGTCAGGGATATCTGCATCCTGAACCCTGCATCTTTTTGAGTGGCGTAACGAACTACCCGTCACCTGATATCCAGATGGCCATCTCAGCTCCAGGGAACACAACCAACCTTGATAGACATCCCGTACCCGAGCATTACGACAACGGTATGTTCTATGGTTTCCCCCAGTACCCTGGTGTTCAGCATCATCATCATTCCCCGAATCTTGATCTTGGTATTGGAAGTGCATCCAACTATTATGTTCCCTATGCGGCTACACCATCCAATATTCCTATAAATCATGGAATCACAGATCAGATGCCATCTTCCAGCAACTACGGTCCCATCGGAGTGTCTGCAGATGAATATGTAAGGAATTGCCACTTCATGGATAATGTTAGGGGCTTGTATAAGCGAAAGAATTCTGAAGGAATCCCAGGAAATTTTCAGCATTTTAATGCCTCATCAAGCTCTAGTTCCTCAATTACACCATTAAATACTAGGAATCCTGATGGGGTTGGCATGGAGGATGCTGCCTCCTTCGCTATGTCTCACTATAGGGGAAATGGCCCTCCACAAATTAGAGAAGCGAGATCTCAAAGGAGTGCGAGGAACAGATTAGGGACAACTGCAGTGGATCCTGTTTTGATGCAAAATGCCAACCATTATTTTCAAGGAAACTACTTGGGTCAGCCTTTTCAACCAACTATTACAGATGGAAGTGCCTCAGCTTGGACTCAGGCTGCTGGTGTTCCTTATATGCATGGTACTTTCTCTATCTTAATATATATTTCTTTTTATTTAAAGCAGTGTTGATGTAAATGAGGTCGTGCATGAATATGTTTTACCTTGAAACTGATTTCCTTCCACTTGTTTTTGTACAGGTAGCAACGTTGGCGGAGCTATGGAGACTAGGCATAGAAGCTCCACAAATTTCTCACATTCTCCCCTTGACCTTCGGAACCCGAACTTCCATCATCCTGCACCACCTATCGAAGGAGCAAGAGGTCACAGCATTAATGTCCATCCACAAGTAGCAGCGATACCTTATTGCTTTCCGGTGAGTTATGCCTCACAGAGCACCATGAATCCCTCGCAGGATGGTTTGGAGGTTGGGCGTAGGCATTTTGGATCAGTTCCACCAACTGGCTTTAGGATATATCATCCTCGCCGGGAAAGTGGTGGTTTACCCGAGACATCTCTGAGACACCGCAATCTCCCTCACCTGAGAGTTCTCCCACCTGATGTAAGCACTGTTTTTCATTTCTGCAATGTTGTCTATGTTCATTTTCCTTTACTTTTCTTTTCTGAAACTAGGATAAAGACTCGTATATGGCTGACACTTTTTTGGTTATTTTTCGGTTATATATATATGTGCTGATATCTTTTATTTGACTTGTTGCAGGGAGTTGCTGTACTCGAGTTCCCAGAATTTTATGAAGAAGTTGGGAATCTTATTGATCATCACAGAGATATGCGCTTGGATATAGAGGACATGTCTTACGAGGTACCACGAATTTCATTAAATGTTGCCTTGTGTTGCATGTTATGGCTTTATTTTTACCGACCATTTCCTTGCACTGTCCAAATGACCACAGGAGTTGCTTGCTCTGGGAGAGCGGATTGGCAATGTTAACACTGGTTTAACCGATGAAACAATCAGAAGTAAATTGAAAACAAGATCATATTCGACATTTGCAACAAATATTAACCTGGAAGAAGTGGCACCTGTTGACCAGGAACCTGAATTTTGTACAATTTGCCAGGTAATTGAGAGATCTTACAGCTTAGCTCACACTATTCATTGTCGAACGAACAGCTCACATCTTTTTCCTTGTTCTAGTTTGAAGCACAGTTTTTTCATCAAGGTGTCTGTCATTCACTCCTAATATGTCATTTCCTTGTAATTACGCAGGAGGATTATAAGAACCAAGAGAAAATCGGAACTCTTGATTGCGGGCACGAGTATCACACAAGTTGCTTAAGAAAGTGGCTGCTCGTGAAGAACGTATGCCCCATATGCAAATCGGAGGCATTAGCCACATAATCCAAGGATGTATAAAGCATGGGATGGCTCTATCCAACAAAAAGTAATAAACTACATATTACATAAAATGGTTGATGGTCTGTTTACCATAAATCGATATTTGCCGAGTATTTTGTAAATGAACTTGCGGATATCTAACAGACGATCATTTATTTGTTGGCTCTGTAATTATCAACAATTGTACAGACTTCCATTATGCAGTCTCATGCTACAATATTAACTTTTAGCAATAACTGTTTATTACCTTCTTTGTCCATGTTTAATTTGTTCTTAGGTTCCTGATATTATTCTGTAATCATGAAATCTACTCGAATAAGTTTATTTGGATCGAGAGCGACAGTGAAAAACAGCCATAGTTGTAACCATGAACATGCAACATAAGATCTTGTTTTGCAAAATAAGACTATTTTTTGACAAGATCTTGCAGAGCTTGGATGAAACTGTTGATATATTCTTCTTGAAGATCTCTGTTAGAAAGTGTTTGCTTCAGCTTAGCACGGTTCGCCCTCAACACATTCGCCGTTTCGTTGTCCTTGTCCATCACGAACTTGATGGCTTCACTCACAGACTCCTTCGAGACCCGTCTGTTTTTACCTCTCTCGACTTCAACTCCGATCTTGAGTTCATTCACCATCAACCTTGTGTTCAGGATTTGATCCCCGATTCGTGGAATCAACACGATTTGGCAGTCAGCAAGCAGAAACTCCCACATGGTTCCATAGCCACAGTGGTTCACAAAACACCCGATGTTCGGGTGGTGCAATAACAGCTCTTGTGGAACCCAACCACCGTAAACCAACCCTCTTCCTTTAACCCTCTCTTCAAACCCCTCTGGAAGTGCTTCTTCAACAGTTGAACATCCTTGGGGTGGCTTTAAAGCTACCAAAAATGGTAGTCCACATGACTCGAACCCGAGAACCAACTCCTGGAACTCATCTTTCTGCAACATACCCTCGCTTCCGAATGAGCAGAACACCACAGAGTTGGACTCGAACTGGCTCAGCCAACTAACCCACTTCTCATCAAGTTGTTCTGTCTTTGTTTCAGGCAAGCAAGGCCCTGTTAACAAAACAGACTTCCCAAATCCTTTAGCAACGTAGTCGAGAAATGGTCCCTCGATTTCCCGGCAAGTCCTGAAGACAATGGCATCACTTTCTATCAAAGTAGTCCTCAACCTTTCTTGGAACGACAGTCCACTCCCGAAATCCATAGCCTTAAACAACATGATAGCAGCCTCTTCATCTTTGAGTCTCACGGAGGAAGAAGGGTAACCGGGAGGCAATTCCATCACCTCTTCTACAGTCGTTTCCTTGGTCACTATCTTAGTGTTTAACCCCATCGTCATGGAGGAGATCACTACATAGCATATTGGAGTAATCCCAAGTTGGCGAGCCAAATCTGGGATCCAAAACCAGAAATCATAAACCACCACATCAGGTTTTAAAACCTTGAAGATGGAATCAACTTGGTCTCTGGTTTGATCAACTGCAAAAGCAAGGTATTTTGTTTGGCTCCCAAGGACAACAGATGTGGTTTCAGCACCAGGAGGGAGGCCATCGACATGGGGAAGAACAAGAGGAAAGAACTGAATCAAGTTGGGGTATTGGTTCATGTTCTCAAGCTTTGGTTGAACACCTTTAGGCAAAAGGAAGGAGATTTTATGGCCCTTTTGAACCAGCTTATTAGAGAGATGAAGGAAGGGTATGAAGTGACCATAGGCAACCCATGGAAACATGGCAATGTGAAGCTTTGAGCTCTCGGATTTGCTCATTTTCTTCTGCTTGAAGGAGGGTTGACCTCAGAGGCTTAGAGCTGAGACTAAAAGCTGTTAAATACCAAAACGCCATATATATTTAGCTTGGTTCTTAATACAGAAACGTTTTTGTCGGTGAAAATAGACAGCTAAAAATATCTTGAAGGAGTGGTTAACATTTTTCTCCTATGTGTTTTGCTGGCGCCTTCTTCCTTTACTTCTATCTGCTCTTCATGGGCTCTATTTTCTTTTCTTCAACTAGCTTCCCATCAACTTGACCATGACAACGACAGTATAAAATTCTTCTCACTTTTCGGTGTTTTTATTTATGCTCATGGCTCTAAATTAAGTTTAAGGCTTAAAATTTTGGATTAAGGTTTATAGTTAATGTTTAGGGTAGGATGTATTTTTTAGGGTATAAAATATAGGGTTTAAGATTTAAAATTTAAGATTAGAGCTTGAAATTTAATTTTATAATATTTTTTTAGCGTTGAGACATAAGTAAGTACACCGAAAAGGACAATTTTTTTATCCTATTTAGAGGGCATAGCCTCTTAAAGATTCTGTCAAAGTCATAAACAAAATACTTATTTACAGTATCTACAGATATCTCGTATATTATCCAAAAATTTAATAAATAAAATAAAAAAATTTACTATACGCAATGCTATGTTTTAAATCTATTAAATTCTTATAAATAATGTTTATTTTTTTCAATGAAATGATGCTTAATTGTATATATATAATTAATATTTAACAAAAATAATATTATTCCATTATTTAGGGCATTTATGACATTTGAATACCGTTTATACCTTAAATTGTAAACCATAAATATTAAACTATATACTATAAAGTATAAACCCCACCTCACAAACATACTCTATAAACTCTAAACCCCGCCCTATAATCACTAACCCCTAAACCATAAATTTTAAACCTACCACACACCATAAACCCTAAACCTCTCACCATAAACCATGAATTCTAAAACTTAAACGTAGCTCTCAACATTGCGTATAGTAAAATCCTCAATTGTATCTACAATTAACTACATCTTAATAGATTTTATTGAAAAAAATAAACATTAATTATAAGAATTTAATAGGTTTTAAACATAGCTCTCATGAATTGCGTATAACAAAACCTTAAAATAAAATTACATCAAAACCAGAAAACATAGAAAACCATATCTGGTCTTATAACATTGATGATGTATTCAACTTGGGAAAAGCAAGGTATTTATGTTGGGGGATAACAAATGTAGAGGAAGGAGATTTTATGGCCATTTTTTAGCCAGCTTAGTCGAGAGATGAAGGGGATGAAATGAGCACAATCAACCCATGGGAACATGGTAATGGCCACCGGCGGATCCAGTATATATAAAAATTCTCCCTATATAATTTAATATATGTAATACAAAGAAATAAAAATATCTTATTTAAAAAGTTTTGACGGCAAAATTGGGGTAATATTATTTCAAAAAAAATATTTTGAAATCTATAGCACTGTTAATTTTATTTTCGAATCTATAATATTTTTTGAGGGCAGAAGGAAAACTATCCGACCTCAACAAAATTAAAAAAAAATTGAGGGCACAAGGAAAGCAATCCGACCTCATTAGAAAAAAAACAATAAAAAAAATTTAAGGGCCGATTGCTTTCCTTTCGACCTCATAGGTCCAAAAAAATTGAGAGCCGGTTGCTTGCAGTCCGACCTCATGGCAAGCGTGGTAGGCGCGCAGTGTAGGGCGCGGCAGCATGCAGTGGTGCAGGGGCAACGTGCAGTGAGGGGCACATGAGTAGCAAACTTTATTTCAGACCCGTGACTGAATTATTTTGCAGTGTACTATGAAAATAATAATAACCCGTGTTGAATTATTTTGCAGGTTTGAATTTTTTGGGAATAAAGTTTGATTTATATTAATTGGATGGTGGGTTGAGTAGTTGAAGTTGTTAAACAGGGGCTGAAGATAAGGAATTGTAGAAGAAAGTTTATATATATATATATATATATATATATATATATATATATATATATATATTTAAATTTAGTTCGAATATTTTTAATTGTTTTTTTTATTGTAAAATTTTAAAGTAATAGTTATGATTAGATTTAGTGGTAATTGTTTTTACTAATATTTTCTTACTTATCTTCTATGTAGTTTTGTTAAAAAGATGGTCGATTTAAATCCTATGTTGTAATTTGAGATTAGTAATATTTTTAAAGAAGTTAATTTGAGATTAGTAATATTTTATTCTCTTATTTGTTATTATTAGCAATTTTTTTTTAATTTAATGCAGGCAACCGAAGAAACCTTTAAACATCACCTAAGCATGGGGAGTAATCACCCACACCCCGATATAATTAAATGGTTGCAAGAGGTGTGATTTTATCATGCCACATTTATTCGTGGCTACAAGCTGATTCCTAGTTTAATTACCGCACTAATTGAGCGCTGGAGATCGAAGACTCATACGTTTCACATGCCGTGTGGAGAATGTACCATTACGCTCGAAGACGTGATGATGCTAATTGGGATGATGGTAAACGGGAGTCCATTGGTTAAGGAGTCGGAGAAATTAGGTGCACAACTTTGCAGTGATTACCTTAACAAGGTTCCGACTAGAACCGATGTGAGAGAATCTCGTATTAAATTGAGCTGGTTGAAAAGAAAATTTAAGCTCGGGCGCAATAACACACCGTAAGATATTAGTTATGCGAGTCGGGCTTATATTTTACAGCTCATTGGGGGGATACTGATGTCGGATAAATCCGGTAATTTCGTACACACACACTATCTACAATATTTGTCATCGGCTTCAAAAGTTGCTACGTATAGTTGGAGATCAACAATATTAGCACTCTTGTATCGTAAGTTGTGCAATGCCGCTCAATTGGATGGTCATGGTTTGAAGACAAAGGGTGTTGGTGGATGTATGTTGCTATTGCAAGCTTGGGCATGAGTACGACTTCTATTTTTACACCGGTTACTCGAAGTATGAATTTTTTTTCTCTTGTCACTAGGTAATTTTTTTACTTGATTTGGAAGTTTAAGCTTACTCAGTTTTAAAATTTTTTATTTTATCTAAAAAATAATCAAACGATTATTATTTGGATGTATATGCAGATGGAATGCGAAAAAAGCTCATACACAGTTAGCAAACAACAATTTGAGAGTGTTTAGAGCTTCTATTGATTTATCTTGCAAAGATGAGGTATCGAAATTAAGTTACTTTTACATGTTATTATTTATGTAATTAATTTATTATCTTATTTATATTTATATTTTTTTTCAGTTTATTTGGAGGCCATATGTCGGTGAACGCGTAAATGTACCAGAAAAATTGATGATTGATTCCTTTCTCTAGTGTGCGATTATACCGTTGATCCACTTTACTTTTGTGGACTACCAGTTTGGAGATAGGGTTCTGTTGAGTGGATCGTAGAATCAATTTAAACCAAGAGGGGTGAATTAGATTTTTAGAAATTTTGGTGGTGAAGTGGAAAATAAAAAATTTGCAAGACAAGAGATTTAGAGTGGTTCAAGTTCCAATTTAACTCTACATCCACTACCTTAGCTTCACTAAGGATTTTCCAACAACTCGACTAGTCGATCTTCCCCATTTCTAGGCTTAGGAGGAAACCTTTACACAATGACCAATTATTCTACCCAAAAATTGATCCAATCCTCACACAAGGTTTACAAAGAAGTTTAAGGCTAATAACTAGTATCTCTCAATACAAATGTATCCCTTTTACAAGCACTCAACCCAATTGAAACACATAAGATTGGAAATACAAAGTATCACAATTGGGGTTTACAAGAAAATATGAAAATTTAGCACAAGAGCTTGAATTTGATGTTTGGATGTTTCTCTTAAGATCAATAGTTTTGTTGGTTCTTTTAGAACTCCCTTTTATACCTTCTCATTGAATTCTAGCCGTAGGGATTGTTTCCTTCATAGTTATATCCATTCCGAAACATTCGATCCTGTTTCGAAACAAACCAAAATAGAAATAGCTATTGAGGTGTAATTAATAGGCCCTACCGAAACGGACGCAATCGTTTCGATACGCTAAGAGCCTATTCTGAAATGTGCTAAAGCCCGTTTCAAAACATTTTGCCACTGCCAAAATCTGTATCAAAACGGCTTAAAAACGTTTCGATACGCTCTAACTGTCTCTCAAAATTTAGTTATTTAAATTGCAAATGTCATATTTTGAAACCAAGTTTGAAAATCGTTTCGAAACGTTTGAGGTAGTTTCGATACTACCGTATCGAAACAGTTCAACCCGTTCCGTTGTTCTTCATCCGTTTCGAAACACGAAGACCTATTTCGATACACCTGTATCGAAACGGGAAAGCTAGTTCTGAAATAGAGGTTAACAGTTTCAAAACGTTCCGAAACACCTTAGGACCGTTCCGAAACGGTGACTCAAAAATCACTGTTTTGACTTGGTAAACACTTAGAAAAATTTGAATACTCTTAGATTTTGACTTGGACATTTTTCTTAGAGACATAGGAAAGTTTCGAGGACTTAAAAATTCATTTTATCCTTTTCAATTTAGTCCTTAAATCCTTTGTTATATCAAAATCAATTCATTAGTTTTACAATCTCCCACTTTTTGATATAACAAAACCAAGTATGAATTTTTAAGAATTTGAAATCTTTGAAAAAGTTCTAACTCCCCCTCAATGTAAGATGTGTTTTAAAGTTTTGAAAAGATTTAAAATTCAAGTGTTTGAAACTCAAAAACAACTTTAAAAACACTTAGGCTCTTGGATTACTTCTTCCTCTTTTTGTTAGATCAAAAATAGATAAACAAGGCTAATCAAGAGAAGAAACGAAGTCATAAGCAATAAACCAAACAACATAATTATCATAGATATCATTAAGTTCAAGAAACAAATAATCAAACCAAACAACATAGATATTTAAAGCATTGAAGTTCAAGCTGAATCCTAAAAACACATAATCAAAGCATAGGTCTTTAAAACATAAAAACATAGATAGGTGCAAACTTAATCCTAATATGACAGTCTAATATGATATGCAGTATGATTCCTAGGCCTCGTCATTATCGTCACCATCATCAAGAGAATCATCATTGTCCTTTACTTGAGCACGACGATAGTTCCTCCAATCACCATAGAATGTGGAGAAAGATAGATCCATCGATGTTTGTTGATTCTCAAGAGAGGAGACACGTTCCTCCAAGGATTGAATGTGAGTGTTGAGAGCAACAAAACCCGAAGCGATGTTTGTATCTATCGAGTTTGTTGCGACTAAAAAATACCGGTGTCACTTAAAAGAACCGGGTTTTAATTGTTTTTGAAAATTTTACTCGGATTTGTATAAAAAAATAGAGGAGTCGCCACCGGCCATTTAAAAATGGTAGACCAGACACCAAAATAAAACCAGAGATTCTTTTCGAAAATGGGTTCGGGAGTCGGTTACACGCGAGGAAGGATGAGCACCCCCGTCGTGCCCAAAAATCGGTACCAAAAACATTACCGCTTAATTAATATTAAATTTTGCGAATTAAAGTGATGAATCATATCAAAATTTGGTTATACGAGCGAGTGAATTTTAAAGGTCTTAATATTCGAGAAGGAACGTCCGAACCACCACCACTACGACTGGTACTGGCCTCGTTCGTTCCCGAATAAAAAGATGCTCGCATTGCATTTTATAAGTTCATATGCAACTTAGAAACGTAAACGGGACATAAAAAAATAATTAAACATAAAGTAAGTGGCATGGCACGTATATGCATCATAAAACATATATAGAACATGTATAAAACATATGAGCAAAAATGAGCATATAAATATAAATATCGAGCCAGAAAATTAAAAATGCATGAGTAATAACATATAAAATAACCAAAATAAAAAATGCAAAGTAAACAAATAAAATGCAAACTAACAGGGACCACAATGATAATAAAACCATTCTACACATTAATTAAAAATGCAAAGCGGGACTAAATTGAAAAGAAACAGAAACTTAAAAGGACGCAAAGGGGTATTTTACCAATCGAAAACTGATTAAAATGAAAACGGGGACGAAATTAAAAATGTTTAAAAAGTTAGAGGGACCACGACCAAGATGTAGAAAAGCGGAGACCCTTACGGGGATATTTTCAAAGCACGGAGGGACTAAAGTAGCGAATAAGCCAATTTTAAAACACAAATCCACTATAAAAAAATGTTTTTCAGAAAACGGTCCCCTTTTGCCCATTTCGAATAGAACTAGAAAACCTCTCTTCTCCTTCTCCGTTTACTCTTGTTAGACCCGACGACTTCCCGTTCGCCGGATGCCTAACGCCGGCAACGGCAACACTAAAAAAACGAGTCTTCTCACCCTCTCCCCTTTTCCTTACCAAAAACCCCAGAAGAAACCCAAAAAAAAAAACCTTTCGGGAAATCAAAAACCCTTTGTTCTTCGTTTAGAAAACCAAATCGAGACCCCAAAAACGTTTTGAAAATCCTCTCAAGCCCTCCTCCTCACCGATTCACCATGCATGGTCTCGAAGGAGACCACGAGGCTTATCACCGGCGAGGAAAGGCGGACGGATCGACACAGACTGTGAGGGTAAAAACTCTAGCTTCTTTTTGTTTTTTTTGGTTTGGTTCGAATGCAATAAAAAAACAAGAATTGCTACCTCAGAAGGCTTTGTATGTTATTGCTTTCTCTCTAAATTTTCTCTGATCCTTTACACTGTTTTTGGCTCGGATTTTATATCCGAAGCGTTTACATTCGAAATAAAACGAAAATTATTCTCTCTCTGCCTTGTCGTATTCCATCTGCCATTTCTGATTTTTCTTGTGTTTTTTGTTTTGCTATTTCGAGCTTCTAATGCCCTGTGTGTCTTTGTCTGTGCATGTCGGGTTTTCCCAGTTGGGAGAGGCAGCAGGGCGTGCCGGTGCAGGGGCAGACGAAAAGTCAACTATGGCGCGTCAATCGTCGCGCGTGGGCGCGTCGGATCTCAGGAAGATCTGAGCCGCTCGATTGGTCCTTGATCGGACGGCTGTAGGCTTTGCGGCGTGAGGCTAAACCCTGGGGCTCGCTAGGGTTTCTTCGGGCTTCATCTGGACCGTTGGATCGCGGCCAGATCCAACGGTGTTGGGCGTGCGGCGCGAATGGCAAAAAGGGCATCCTTAGGGTTTCTTGGCGGGTGTGATCTGGACCGTTGGATCACGGCCAGATCCAACGGTGTTGGGCGTGCGGCTCGAATGGCAAAAGGGGCATCCTTAGGGTTTCTTGGCGGGTGTGATCTGGACCATTGGATCGCGGCCAGATCCAACGGTTACATACGAGCGGCGGCTGCAGCTGAAATCCAAAGATAATTAGGGTTTTTTTTTGTTAGACTATGTACTTATTTGGGTTTACGGGCTTTTGGGCCTAATGTATATTGGACTCTTATTTATTTTTAATCAAAGGGGCTTTTTTATTTATGAACATTTTTTTATTTATTTTAAGTTTTATTTCCATAATGATAATAGCAATACTAAACGGATAATAAAAATAACAAAGTAAATATTAAATACAATAGTAATAAATAATAACAAACCTAGCAATAATACTTACTAATAGTAATAATATACACATAAATGATAATAATAAGTGATAATAACAAACAAATACATAATGGATGTATATAAATGATAAATAATAATGATCATATACGATTATTATTAACTATAATAATATAATATATTAGTAATGTTTAGATTTTTTCTTTTTTTCAAATTAATAACATAAGGTAATAAGTGTAGTATTATTTATACATACATATATATGTGTATATATATTTTTCCTTTTTTTCCATTTTCTTTTTTTCTTTTTTTATTTAATTACCTAATAGCCCTAATAAGCCCAAGATAATCATGAATTAAAGGGGTTCAAAGTCCGGACAAAATTAGTGATTCCATCTGCCCCTCTTTGCTTATACTTGTGGAACAAGAATAAAGCAAAGACCATAAGCACTAATTTTGTCCTACTTCCCTGTTGGACGGTTTACTCCTGACGCAGCCACGCGATTCCAAGTGATTCCTCTTCCCAAAGCCTTCCAGTCGTGAGTTCTCCCTCCGGATGCCCTAAACATGTAGACAGAGAGTTTTTTTTTTTTTTTTTTTTTTTTTTTTTTTTTTTTACAGATTTCCATTCTCCAAGTGCCCGAACGGATAGGCAAGTTCTATTCTCCAAGTGCCCAATCGATGAGCAGATTTCAAATATCTTTCTCTTCTCTTTTCGAAAAAACAAGCTGGTCATTCAAACAACCTTGCCTTCCCTTTCGCGGTCTAAAAGCAAGTTGAAACTCCAAATACTTTTGCCTTCTCTTCGCGGCCGAAAGGCGAACTTGGGCGTCCAAGTGGATTTGCTTTCCCTTCACGGTCGTGAAGCAAACTGGTCATAACTATATCTGTCCAACTTCCCTGTTGGACAATTTACACTCCTGGAGCTGCAGCGCGCTACACCGAGTAATTTTCTCTTTGAAGCCTTAAGAATATGAGTTCTCTCTCTATAGAACTCATTTCCTTGGCGTGTTCTTCGAGTGGCAGTTCTTCCTATATAGAACTCCCGTCCACGTATTTATGAAATTAAAGATCTCCAAGTCCTCTCTCTGTAAGACCTTCTGCTTTCGAGATCTTGAAGCCTTAGGATTCTGAGTTCTTTCTCCACAGAACTCCTCTTCCTTAGCATACTCTTCGAGTAGTAGTTCCTTCTCTATTGAACTCCTCTCTGAAATAAAGGATCTGTAAGTCCCCTCTCCGTAGGACCTTCCACATTCGAGATCCTGAAGTTGCAAGTTCCTCCTATATAGAGCTTGTTTGGACCCTTTCTTTGTAGGATCCTTCATCTTGAAATCTGTCGGCAAGCTTGAAAGCTTTCATCTGAAATCCTTGAGTGGCGAACCTGAAAGGTTTCACCTATCATCCTTGAGCGACGAGTATCTGCCTCCTTTGCTCTGACATTCTTGGGCTTTGGGTTTCTGCCTCTTTCGCCCTAAAATCATGGGGTGGCGAGTCTGAAATCTTTCGCCTGAAATTCTTGAGGAAGAGATAAAATTGAGAAATTTTGATCTTTTTAAGAAAAACATCCTTTAGGAAGGGTAAAATTGAGAAATTTGAGTTTTAAGAAAAACATCCTTTTAGAAGGATAAAGTTGAGAAACTTGGGTTTTGAGGAAAACATCCTTTTGGAAGGATTGGATTGAGAAATTTGAGTTTTGAGGAAAACATTCTTAAGAAAGAATAAAATTGAGAAATTGAGTTTTGAGGAAAACATCATTTTGGAAGGATAAAATTAAGAAATTGAGTTTTGAGGAAAACATTCTTAAGGAAGAATAAAATTGAGAAATTGAGTTTTGAGGAAAACCTCCTTTTGAAAGGATAAATTTAAGAATTTCGAGTTTTAAGAAAAACAATCTGGAAGATTAAAACCGGGGGTTGGAAGGATTTTAGAAATCCGAATTACGCAAGTCGAAGGACTCTTGATTCTTGTGAGATCCGCTTCTCCTCTCGTGAAGCAGTAGATCTATTCTTTTACCAATCTTCAAATATCTGTTTAGAGAAAATGCTATGATATGATTTAGCATGCTCCTAGCATGGGTGATATCTAGTTATCGATGATGCAGGAGCATATTTCATGATGCAATGATGCATGTGTTTACGAGAATGCAAAGATGCATGGATTTAGTTTGTCTTCATTTTTTAGGGTTAGTGGTCGTTGTCTTGGGACTACAACCGTCCATTAGTCTTGTGTCTCGACAAAACTGGCCCCCAAACTTGTCACTCATTTTTCGTTCAAGTATTCAAGTCGAGTGACTTCGGTCGTACTCTAAATCCTTTCTGGCCTTGTGCTATCTTTCATATACTTCGGTTTGGACCTTTTTACGTGAAAATCTTAGTTTCCCCACGGACAATGGTGCCCCAACATGGCAATTAAGCCTCACCTGACTCTTTACCATTCCTCCTCACGTTGTGCCCTTCAACCTTTGGGCCTTGCTGATGCATTTATCTCCGAAGTAATACAGAGAGATCTCTTGGTTTAAAAAGCACCAGTTTATGGATTGTCATTCTAATGAAGAATGCCTTTTTTGATTACCATACAGAACCTTGATGTCAAAATTCTAATTAAAAGAAAAAAAGAATAGGATGCCCCGGATATCAAATGCAAGAGCGTCTTAGATCCTACTTTCCGATGATCAGCTTGAGTCAATGGAGACTCTGAATGTTTTGGCGATATGCGAAGTTGTGAAACCCTTTCCAAATCGCTCGGTTCATCCTCATGATTATGGTATTTGCTTAATTGGCTCGATTACTATTCCTTCTAGTTCTCATAATGTTTCTCCGTATGCTTTCAAAAAAAATTTAACCCATTGAATAGAAAATGTCACTCCCAGAATTTTAAATGTAAGCATGTGCTTCTGATTACAATTAGTATTGTGTCAGTGTCCTCAAGGATTCACATCCGAGACTTATTCAGTTTGCTCATTCGTTTCTTTTTTCCTAGAGGAATTCAAATCGTCACAGTCCTTTGTCTTGAGGATACTGATGGAGCATACAACAATACCCCGAGTTACTCGGCATAGTCACGACTTGAAAATATTACCATCACTCATGAAGCGAAGGGTTTCGGGCTTCAGCGGAGTGCCCCAAGAATTCCACACTCGTATCCGAAAATGCCTATTACCAGGTTTCGAACATTGGAGTGCTTTTCGATTAAGGCCTATTACCAGGCTCTGAAATTTTATTTTGTTTTGAAACAATATATATTTTTTCATTTCTCTTTCCCTTTTATTTTTTTATTTATTTATTTGCACATTCGAGTAACTCTACTTGGGCTTTCTTAGGAGATTCCCTTATCATCGAACATCGTCGAAGGAAAAGTAATCTTGCTTCTCTCGCTTTACCGACCGGAGCGGACGGAGCGGGACATCATACTTTATCGTTTTCACAACATTCAATCGATCTCTTTGAGTAGAATCAATGCCACATCATGCATATGATATCCGAGGACCTACAGAGGTATGGAGAGATATATGCATATACATGATTTCAAGGTCATTGTATGTTAAAAAGAAGTGCATTTCATTAGAACATCAAATTGTAAACATAACAAGTGCCCTGAAAAAAAATCATTGCTATCTTTGGGCAAAGGATAGCAACGTTTGTTCCATGCATTACTTCGAGAGAAAAATGCAACATACAAGACTCCTAAAGATGGTCGGGCATCAGCACACCCCAAAAGTCACAATCCTGATATTTCCTTTCAGAATGTCAAGTGACCGTTCTCGATCAGAGACTGCACCTTATTTTTCAGTGCCCCACAATTCTCCGTGGTGTGGCCCGTGCTTCCCACATGGTAGTCATAAACGACATTGACATCATAGCCTTCGGGATAGGGAGGATCCTTTGGTTTGGACTGAACTGGAGTTAGAAGCTTCTTCTCAATAAGCATTGAGAGCAAATCGGTGTATGACATAGGAATTGGATGAAGGTCCTTTTGAGGCTTTGCAGACCGGGATGCTTCATTATGGTAGCGGCCAGAAGACTGGTTGTTCGAGTGAGAACCCACCATGTGAACTTGGGACCCATGCCCCTTGTGGGTGGTTGCGCCATAGGGATCTACTATCTTCCCTTTCTTGATGGCGTCCTCGATACGTTCTCCCGTCAAGACCATGTCCGCAAAGCTGTTGGAGGGATTGCTTATCAAGCGATCGTACAAGACTCCTTTCAGGGTATCCACAAACAAGGGAATGATTTCACCTTCCGAAAGTGGGGGCTGCACTTGAGCTGCTACGTCTCTCCAACGCCGAGCATACTCACGGATACTCTCACCGTGCTTTTGTTCCATCCCTTGTAGCATGAGCCGATTCGGAGTCATATCAGTTACATGCTTGTATTGACCCACGAAAGCCTTCAAAAGATCGCTCCATGACTTGATATCGACTCGTCTAAGTTGAGTATACCATCGGGTTGCAGAACCAGTTAAACTGTCCTGAAAACAATGGATAAGTAGCTTCTCGTCTTTTATAAAAGCCGTCATCTTTCGGCAATACATGGTGATGTGAGCTGAAGGACAAGTAGTCCCGTCGTACTTATCAAAGTCGGGGGCTTTGAATTTCGGAGGTAAAACTAAATCCGCTACAAGGCTCAAATCACTAGCATCGTTCCCGTGCTTGTCCACTCCTTGCAAGTCCTTGAACTTTTCCTCAAAGAGACGAAACCTCTCCTCGTACTTCTTTTCCACCTCAGCCCTAATCCTTTCTTCTGCCTCATTCAACAGGTTTAGATCCGGTACTTCAACCTCGAGATCTTCTTCTAACTCAACAGGTTGGTCCAAGTGACGTCTAGCTGGTGCTTCCGTAGGACGATTAGCGGGCGTTCCCTCGAGGTTGATATGCACTCTCTTCCCGGTGGTTGGCGCTCCTAGTTGGATATGCGACGTAGTCTCACCTACTCCCCTCTCATTCGAATTGCCCCCTGATCCTCCTTCTTTACTGAACTTCTTCTCAAGCAGTTCGGTCATCTGAGCGATGATGGTGGTTTGTGATTGCGCAATCTGATCCTTAATGTTTTCCTCGATTCCATCCAATCGGCCCTCGAGGTCCTTCTGACCTTGTTCAACCCTGGCCATCCTTTCTTCCATTGCTCGTGACTGAGAACGGGTATCGTACGAACGCGGAATGGTTGCAGATTGGAAACTTCACCACTGTAACAATATTTTTTCAATATTAATTCGTTATTTAGTTGGTCAATGCATGTCTTGATGTATGAACATATGATGCAATGAAATATGTACGCATGTGTATGCGGATGAAATGTGCTGGTCCTATAGGTGATTCCCCTTAGGTCAACTATCATTCGAACGTGAAGGAGGTTCCTTGTTACGAGACAGTCATAGCAAAGTCTTGACAAATATGCTTCCGCTTGTGATCCAAAGATGTTGATCCAATAGACGGTTCGAAATTTTGCTCGTGATGGAGAAGAGATGTGCCTTCTTCGGTGGTGGACATTAAATGACCTGACACTGTGCTTTCGCTCGGTAAACTGCCCCTTTATCCGTTCTGTCCGATGTCAGACTTGCTAATTGACATGATCCTTTCTAGCAACCTCCCGTCCACAATGATAGCCCCAAAAAATGGGTAGAACCACCTTGACTCATGAAATGCATGCACGAAAAGTAGATGCAAAAAGTCATAAAAGAAATGTGTTAGTGCCGGATAAACGCGGTCAACATATGATAAAAGAAATAAAGCAAGCATGAAGGCAAGCAACCCTATTTATCCCGTCTAATGAACCTAGGCTGTCCGCATGGCTCTAAAAGGGGTGGGCAATCTAGTTCTCTACATGCAGTTTTGGTTATAGGAGGTACTCGAACTGTCCTCGCTGTCCCCTACTAAGGGTAGCAAGGCCCCCGGTCATCACCCATTATAGGCTCCTCTCAACCGAGTTCAATTCGAGGGGACCCTTTCGCTATATCTGCACGGAGAAACGATATTCTCACGAAGATATAGGGTACTCGAGCCCCGAAGGTACTTGCTAGGCCTACACGGAGGAACAATATCCTCACGAAAGCACTAACGTTTCCCCCCACTTAAACGAACAAGTTTAAATGCCAATTTTAAATGCGTTTAAAATAAACTCGCACTTATAAACAAATATCGATCGACTCGGTCACTTTAATTCGCAACTTCTAATATTAATTGAGCGGTAAAGTTTTTTTTTGGCTCGACTCTCTTTTTTGTTTTTGAAAACAAAAATTTGTCCCCAGCATAGTCGCCATCTGTTGCGACTAAAAAATACCGGTGTCACTTAAAAGAACCGGGTTTTAATTGTTTTTGAAAATTTTAATCGGATTTGTATAAAAAAATAGAGGAGTCGCCACCGGCCATTTAAAAATGGTAGACCGGACACCAAAATAAAACCAGAGATTCTTTTCGAAAATGGGTTCGGGAGTCGGTTACACGCGAGGAAGGATGAGCACCCCCGTCGTGCCCAAAAATCGGTACCAAAAACATTACCGCTTAATTAATATTAAATTTTGCGAATTAAAGTGACGAATCATATCAAAATTTGGTTATACGAGCGAGTGATTTTAAAGGTCTTAATATTCGAGAAGGAACGTCCGAACCACCACCACTACGACTGGTACTGGCCTCGTTCGTTCCCGAATAAAAAGACGCTCGCATTGCATTTTATAAGTTCATATGCAACTTAGAAACGTAAACGGGACATAAAAAAAATAATTAAACATAAAGTAAGTGGCATGGCACGTATATGCATCATAAAACATATATAGAACATGTATAAAACATATGAGCAAAAATGAGCATATAAATATAAATATCGAGCCAGAAAATTAAAAATGCATGAGTAATAACATATAAAATAACCAAAATAAAAAATGCAAAGTAAACAAATAAAATGCAAACTAACAGGGACCACAATGATAATAAAACCATTCTACACATTAATTAAAAATGCAAAGCGGGACTAAATTGAAAAGAAACAGAAACTTAAAAGGACGCAAAGGGGTATTTTACCAATCGAAAACTGATTAAAATGAAAACGGGGACGAAATTAAAAATGTTTAAAAAGTTAGAGGGACCACGACCAAGATGTAGAAAAGCGGAGACCCTTACGGGGATATTTTCAAAGCACAGAGGGACTAAAGAGCGAATAAGCCAATTTTAAAACACAAATCCACTATAAAAAATGTGTTTTTCAGAAAACGGTTCCCTTTTGCCCATTTCGAATAGAACTAGAAAACCTCTCTTCTCCTTCTCCGTTTACTCTTGTTAGACCCGACAGCTTCCCGTTCGCCGGATGCCTAACGCCGGCAACGACAACACTAAAAAAACGAGTCTTCTCACCCTTTCCCCTTTTCCTTACCAAAAAACCCAGAAGAAACCAAAAAAAAAACCTTTCGGGAAATCAAAAACCCTTTGTTCTTCGTTTAGAAAACCAAATCGAGACCCCAAAAACGTTTTGAAAATCCTCTCAAGCCCTCCTCCTCACCGATTCACCATGCATGGTCTCGAACGAGACCACGAGGCTTATCACCGGCGAGGAAAGGCGGACGGATCGACACAGACCGTGAGGGTAAAAACTCTAGCTTCTTTTTGTTTTTTTTGGTTTGGTTCGAATGCAATAAAAAAACAAGAATTGCTACCTCAGAAGGCTTTTTATGTTATTGCTTTCTCTCTAAATTTTCTCTGATCCTTTACATTGTTTTTTGCTCGGATTTTATATCCGAAGCGTTTACATTCGAAATAAAACGAAAATTATTCTCTCTCTGCCTTGTCGTATTCCATCTGCCATTTCTGATTTTTCTTGTGTTTTTTGTTTTGCTATTTCGAGCTTCTAATGCCCTGTGTGTCTTTGTCTGTGCATGTCGGGTTTTCCCGGTTGGGAGAGGCAGCAGGGCGTGCCGGTGCAGGGGCAGACGAAAAGTCAACTATGGCGCGTCAATCATCGCGCGTGGGCGCGTCGGATCTCAGGAAGATCTGAGCCGCTCGATTGGTCCTTGATCGGACGGCTGTAGGCTTTGCGGCGCGAGGCTAAACCCTGGGGCTCGCTAGGGTTTCTTCGGGCTTCATCTGGACCATTGGATCGCGGCCAGATCCAACAGTGTTGGGCGTGCGGCGCGAATGGAAAAAAGGGCATCCTTAGGATTTCTTGGCAGTTGTGATCTGGACCGTTGGATCGCGGCCAGATCCAATGGTGTTGGGCGTGCAGCGCGAATGGCAAAAGGGGCATCCTTAGGGTTTCTTGGCGGGTGTGATCTGGACCGTTGGATCGCGGCCAGATCCAACGGTTATATACGAGCGGCGGCTGCAGCTGAAATCCAAAAACAATTAGGGTTTTTTTTTGTTAGGCTATGTACTTATTTGGGCTTACGGGCTTTTGGGCCTAATGTATATTGGACTCTTATTTATTTTTAATCAAAGGGGCTTTTTTATTTATGAACATTTTTTTATTTATTTTAAGTTTTATTTCCATAATGATAATAGCAATACTAAACGGATAATAAAAATAACAAAGTAAATATTAAATATAATAGTAATAAATAATAACAAACCTAGCAATAATACTTACTAATAGTAATAATATACACATAAATGATAATAATAAGTGATAATAACAAACAAATACATAATGGATGTATATAAATGATAAATAATAATGATCATATACGATTATTATTAACTATAATAATATAATATATTAGTAATGTTTAGATTTTTTCTTTTTTTCAAATTAATAACATAAGGTAATAAGTGTAGTATTATTTATACATACATATATATGTGTATATATATTTTCCCTTTTTTTCCCTTTTCTTTTTTTTATTTAATTACCTAATAGCTCTAATAAGCCCAAGATAATCATGAATTAAAGGGGTTCAAAGTCCGGACAAAATTAGTGATTACAGAGTTGAACCGCTCGGTAAGGAAAGCCATATATGCATCATTGTTAGGAGCTGGAGCTTGAGGTGGAGGCTCAACTTGAGATGTCGGAGCTATCCTATCAACACGAACCCATTGGCCAAGAGTATAACGAAACCCAAACTTAATAAGAGATGATTCACCAATCTTTCACTTTCGGGGTTCCGGAGAAACATAGAAGCAAACATAACCGAGGTGAGCGAAGACGTAGCTTAACACTGTTTCATAAGTGAAGGATGTAAGTGCATCAGTGGTACGAATCTTCACTTGATGGACCGTCTCGGCGAACATGATTTTAACCAAGTTCGGGGGTTGTGCTTTGCGAAAACACTTGAGCCAAAAGTAATCAACTTGTCGGATATGAGCAAATTTACCTCCTGAAGGGCGAATGAACCAAGAGATGATCAAATATAGGAATCGATCATGAGCATCCAATGTAAGAACGGGTCCGGTGTGATCACCAAAGTGATTCTCATCCTCAATACCTTCATCTTTGAGCCCAAGAGCTTTTTCTAAAACGGATATATCAATACTACACTTCTTACCTAAAAGATAAGACTCGATGCCAATTACCTCGATATGATCTTCATTGTCGATGAGAACGACATTGGAGTAGAAGAGCAAGGCCATATTCTTGTAGACAATGTCGGGAATTCCCAAAAAGGCTAAGAAATCCCAATCTTACAAGAAAGGTAGATAACGGAATTCGAAACGCTCGGAGTCAAGGAAGACGATATCCACAACACGTTCTCGTCAAACGGCTAAATCATGAATGATTTTGAAGCGATCCTTAGCTTCTTGATTCCTAAGGATCTTTTGAAAAAGGAGGTTAAGGTTTGGATGAATATTTTCTTGGTTCGAACATTCACCCGTTTGAGTCTTTCTTTTCTTGTTAACGTTTTCCATTGGAAATTCCTAAAAACACTAAGCAAACAATAAGAAAATTTGAGTGTATGCACTTAAATTCTTAATTCAATGCAATGAAAATCCCATTAAGGTTTTAAAAACACTTTAAAACGTATATGCATATAAAATTTTAAAGAAAACAAATTTTGAAAAACTGTGTAAAGAAAATACGATTAAAAACAAATATATTCGAATTAAAAATTTTGAGATTTTGAAAGATTTTTACAAGTTTTGGAAAACTCGAGATGTAAAACTTATATTCTATACAAAACTAATATTTTCTAACCTAAGATTCGAATGAAATCAAAGGAAAAAGAAAAGGGTAAACTACTGCAGGGTTCACTTTCGTTTCCCGTTTGTACAGATTTAGTCACCACTTTTGAAAAGTGCCAATAAGTAGTCATCTACGTTTTCGATGTGTAAAGACTTGGTCACTCCGACGTTATAGTCCGTTAATCCCCTAACGGATTGCTGATGTGTACAGATTTCCCATTCCACGCTGTTATTCAAACTCAGTATCACCAATATCACTATCCTCCATTGATGTAAAACTCAGGTTCCACTCTATCTAAGGCCACCTTCCTTCTTTGCCTGCAGGTGTTCATGTTGTCCAACTTCAGCTTGCAGGCCGGATATGTCACCACTCGATATGTATGGTGGGTTACTCAAAACACCAGCAAGTTCACCTTGAACATCTTTCAATGGTTCAAACCAGGATCCTTTCCGCACCTCAACCACATCCTATTTGTAAACAAAAAGCAAGTTCTTAAACTAGACATCTTAGTATGATCCAAGACAAGAAAGGTGCAAGTCTTCATCCAAATCGCATAAATCATTCAAAACTACAAATGCTCATCCTATATCTTGTTCTGCAACAAAGAATTTAAGACTTCCATGCACAAGTCTTTATCCAAATTGCCACGTGATCGAGCAGGCACCATAATATCACATACTATTAATCATACTTTGTGCATACTACAAATTTAGGAAGCATTTTTAGTTTTCACTATGCCTAAACAATAAACACAATTTCAAACTGGTATTCATTGCAAACTATATAGCTGAAAGAGATAGAAGGAAAGAAAAGGGTTTATGAAATGAGTTACCTCTAGACCATATCTTTGCACATTAGAAATGGCCACGACGACTGCCACCGGACTTAAATCAATGGCAATGACTCTGCCACAAGCATCATCAACTTGAATTCATCGAAGCTGATAGCACCATCTCCATTGATATCGAATTGCTTGATCATCGCCTTGCATTCATCGACGGTCTTGAACTCGCCGAGTCTGCTCAGCATTTTCTTGAGTTCAATGGGTGTAATGAACCCGTTTCCATCGGCATCGTACAGCTCGAAAGCTTCCTTCAAATCCTTCATCTTCTCTTCTTCCCCGCCTTCCTCCATCAACCCTATGAAATCCTCCAAGTCCAGTAATCCGTCGTCGTTCGAATCCAACGATTCGATCGCGACTTCAGCTTCATATACCTTCAGTTCCCCGCCCATTAACGCTAATCTATGGCTCAACTCTGATGCCGAGATTTTCCCATATCCATCTCTGTCGAAGTAACGGAGAACACGTTCGTATTGTTCGCTTCTCATCATGTTTTTTTTCCCGAGAAAATTAACAAAAACTTTCGGGGATTCTTGGAAAATATGCAGAGAGACGAAGGGATTGAAAACTGGGTTGGATTTGCAGAAATGGGTGATGGAAAGTCGAGTTTTTATATAGATGAAATGAACTGGGACTTTACCTATGATATTACTGAGAAAGTTCTGGGAATTTTCGAAACTTTCCGAGAAAGTTTTCAAAATGAGGAAGAAGATGAAGAAGAAGATGAAAACGAATTTGAACTTGCTGGTGTTTTGAGTAACCCACCATACATACCGAGTGGTGACATATCCGGCCTGCAAGCTGAAGTTGGTCAACATGAACCGATACCTGCAGGCAGAGAAGGAAGGTGGCCTTAGATAGAGTGGAACCTTGAGTTTTACATCAATGGAGGATAGTGATATTGGTGATACTGAGTTTGAATAACAGCATGGAATGGGAAATCTGTACACATCAGCAATCCGTTAGGGGATTAACGGACTATAACGTCGGAGTGACCAAGTCTTTACACATCGAAAACGTAGATGACTACTTATTGGCACTTTTCAAAAGTGGTGACTAAATCTGTACAAACGGGAAACGAAAGTGACCCCTGCAGTAGTTTACCCAAAAGAAAAAGAGTTAGAAAATACCTCAAAAAGGGATTTTAGAATAATGAATGGATGAAATTGCACCAAGTTGTTGAAGCTTGCTTAGATTTTAGTTCGAGAGTAAAAGCCCTCAAGATTTGATGAAAAACAATGAGGTTTGGAGGGTTTTTATAGAGAAAAATCGGGTTAGGATTTTTAGGAGTTTAATAAAAAGTGTTATTGAGCAATTAAAACTCCTTATAAAAGTTGTCCGAATACACGTTTCAAAACATGCACGACCATTTCGAAACAGGTGTACCGAAACGTCTACTACCGTTCCGAAACCTATTGACCGTTCTGGTACAGATTTGATCGTATCGAATCCTACGAGATATCCCGTATCGTAACGCTTTTGGACCGTTTCGATACATTTCTTGGTAGAGGCAAAATGTTTAGAAACCCTTTGGGGCGTTTCGAAACACCATGATCAAAATGAATACTTTTAAGGCATCTGCATCGAAACAGATTGACCTGTTTCGATACGCCTAGGCCTGGAGGTGCAGATGAGGCTCTAAATTGCCGAAAAATTGAATTTCAATGAGTCCTAGATGCATAAATGATATGAATGAGCAAGAGAAACATGTTAAAAACATAAACATACTCCCCCTAACTATAAGCATGGATGAAATTAGGATAAAAAACACAAAAGCATGGCATTTTACAAGAAATCAAGCAATTTAAGCACAAAAAGGTCAAGATAGGCTAGTTAGACCTAACTCTCTCCTAAGGGACCAAAAACGCTCCTTATCTAGAGGTTTGGTAAAGATGTCCGCTAATTGATTTAAGGTGTCTACAAACTCTAAAACAACATTTTCCTTAAGGACATGATCTCTAATGAAATGACGCCTTATTTCTATGTGTTTAGTTCTAGAGAGTTGGATGAGATTTTTGGTTAGGCATATAGCACTAGTGTTGTCACACTTAAGGGGTATGATGTCTACCTTAATACCATAGTCTAAGAGTTGTTGTTTCATCCAAAGGACTTGAGCACAACAACTTCCTAAAGATATGTACCCGGCTTCGGTGGTAGATAAAGCTACACTATTTTGTTTCTTAGAGAACCAAGATATGAGCATACTACCTAAGAATTGGCAAGTGCCTAAAGTACTTTTTCTATCTATTTTGCAACCCCCGTAATCTGCATCCGAATAAGCATGAATGTTAAAGGTTGAGTCTTTAGGGTACCAAAGACCTAAACAAGGAGTATCTCTAAGGTACCTAAAGATCCTTTTAACGACTATATGTGAGACTCTCTAGAACTAGCTTGAAACCTAGCACACAAGCAAACACTAAACAATATATCCGATCTACTTGCGGTAAGGTAAAGCAAAGATCCAATCATAGAGCGATAAAGCTTAGAGTCAACACACTTACCTCCTTCATCTTTGTCAAGCTTTGTAGACGAGCTCATTGGTGTAGCTTGAGGCTTTGCGTGCTCCAAGCCGAACTTCTTGAGCATATCCTTGATGTACTTAGCTTGATTGACGAAGATGTCATCCTTCATTTGTTTGATTTGGAGTCCCAAAAAGAATGAGAGCTCCCCCATCATGCTCATTTCAAATTCACCTTACATCAACTTAGAAAAATCTTGACAAAGTAATTCATTAGTAGAACCAAATATAATATCATCAACATAAATTTGAACTACTAAGATATCTTTGCCATTGTTTTTAATAAAAAGTGTTGTGTCCACATTTCCTTTCTCAAAACCTTTTCCAACTAGAAAACTTGAAAGTCTTTCATACCAAGCTCTAGGAGCTTGTTTTAAACCATACAAAGCTTTTGACAATTTAAAGACATGGTTTGGAAAATGTGGATCTTCAAAACCCGGTCGTTGTTCCACATACACTTCTTTGTTTATAAAACCATTTAAAAACACACTCTTGACATCCATTTGAAAAGGCTTGAAATCATGAAAACATGAAAATGCAAGTAGCGTCCTAATGGCTTCCATTCTAGCTACGTGTGCATAAGTTTCATCAAAATCAATTCCCTCTTCTTGAGTGTAACCTTGAGATTGTTAGCCTTGTTTCTCACTATGTTACCACTCTCATCTAGTTTGTTTCTAAAGATCCATTTAGTTCCTATAGTAGATTTATTTCTAGGCCTATCAACTAATGTCCACACATTACTTCTCTCAAATTGATTTAACTCATCTTGCATGGCCATAATCCAAAAGTCATCTTTTAAAGCTTCTTTAACATTCTTAGGCTCAATGCGTGAGATAAATGCAACATGATTAAGCATTTTAAGAGAAGAGCGAGTAGTTACCCCCTTGGATGGATCACCCAAGATCTCACCACCCTTGATATAGTTGTACTCCCTTGGGTTGCTCACTTTCTTTTCCTCAAGAGACATGTCTTGCAATGCTTCTAGAGGCGGTTCTTATGCTTCTTCCTCTTTGGTTGGAATCTCATTCACCGTTGATGATTCTCCATCATCATTAGCTTCAATGGACCCTACATCATCATCATCACAAGAATCCTTCATCGAAAGGAGGTTATCATCGAAAACCACATGAATAGATTCCTCTACAACTAAAGTTCTTTTGTTAAACACACGATAGGCTTTAGAGTTTAAAGAGTATCTAGAAAAATAACTTCATCACTTTTTGCATCAAATTTACCTAAATTGTCTTTTCCATTATTTAAAACAAAACACTTGCAACCAAAAGGATGAAAATAGTCAATGTTAGGCTTTTTAGATTTTAAGATCTCATAAGGAGTTTTCTTTAAAATAGGCCTAATCATGAACCATGAGAATCGTTTGGCTATCATAGCCAATTCCTCAAAGTCTTCCTCCTCATTAGAAGAACTCTCCTATTGTAGAGAGGCTTTGAGAACAACTCCTTAGCTTCTTCTTTTCTACCTCATGCTTCTATATTCTTCTATCTCCCTTCTTCTTCTCTTCCTTGCTTCATGATTTCATGTGTAAGAAGAGACCCAACAAGCTCATCAAGCTTCAAATTTTTCAAATTTTTTGCTTCAATGATGGTCGTCCTCTTACCATCCCAAGACTCCGGGAGAAAGTATAAAAGCTTCCTCACTAGCTTATCTTCGGGAATTACTTTACTGAATCCTTTAAGGTTGTTGACGATGATCGAAAACCGATCAAACATATTTGAGACACTTTCATCGGGGTCTATCTTAAAATTCTCATAGCTCAAATTTAGAAACCAATCTTCATCTCTTTCACATCGCTAATGCCTTCATAAGTCGTCTCCAAAGTGTCCTACACTTCTTTCACGATTTCGATAGATGAAATCTTCGAGTAGATATCCGGACCAAGTGCACAAAATATGATATGTAGAGCTTTGTCGTTGACTTGCATCGTTCGTCTCTCTTCCTCGGTCATCTCCAACTTCACTTTCGGAACTAGTCTTCCTTCATCGGTTCTTTTAATAGGAATGTAAGGACCTTCTTCCACTACATCCCAAACCATATAATTCGTTGACTTGATGAAGAGACGCGCCCAATTCTTTTAATATGGGTAGTTGTCCTCAATGAAGAAGGGTGGTTTAGTGGTTGATTATGACTCATAAAGGTTGGAGGTTGAAGTAGATGCCATGGCTTGTCTTTGGAATTGATCACACTCTCCTAGGAACTCCTCTTGTGGTTGTTAATCCTTCAAAGAGGTAGACTCTGATACCAATTGTTGAGTGGATCGTAGAATCGATTTAAGCCAAGAGGAGGGTGAATTGGATTTTTAGAAATTTTGGTGGTGAAGTGGAAAATAAAAACTTTCAAGACAAGGGATTTAGAATGGTTCAAGTTCCAATTAAACTCTACATCTACTACCTTAGCTTCACTAAGGATTTTCCAACAACTCCACTAGTTGATCTCCCCTTTTCTAGGCTTAGGAGGAAACCTTTACACAATGGCCAATTTTTCTACCAAAAAATTGACCCAATCCTCACACAAGGTTTACAAAGAAGTTTAAGGCTAATAGCTAGTATCTCTCAATAAAAATGTAGCCCTTTTACAAGCACTCAATCCAATTGAAACAAATAAGATTGGAAATACAAAGTATCACAATTGGGGTTTACAAGAAAATATGGGAATTTAGCACAAGAGATTAAATTTGATGTTTGGATGTTTTTCTTAGGATCAATAGTTTTGCTGGTGCTTTTAGAACTCCCTTTTATACATTCTCATTGAATTCTATCCGTTGGGGTTGTTGCCTTCATAACTATAGCCGTTGGGGTGTTATCTTCCCACCATAAATGCAGTCTGCAACTACCCGTTCTGAAACGCTCGACCTTGTTTCAAAACAAACCAAAATAGAAATAGTCGTAGGGGTGTAATTAATAGGCCGTACCGAAACGGACACGATCGTTTTGATACGCCAAGAACATGTTCCAAAACGTGCTAAAGCTCGTTTCGAAACATTTTGCCACTACTAAAACATGTATCAAAACGGCTTAAAAACGTTTCGATACGCTTTAATCGTCTCTCAAAATTTAGTTATTTAAATTGCAACGGTCATATTTTGAAACCAAGTTTGAAAATCGTTTCGAAACGTTTGAGGTCGTTTCGATACTGCCGTATCGAAACGGTTTAACCTGTTCCATTGTTCTTCATCTGTTTCGAAACATGAAGACCTGTTTCGATACACCCGTATCGAAACGGGAAAGTTAGTTCTGAAACAGGGGTTAATAGTTTCAAAACATTCCGAAACGCCTAAGGGCTGTTCCGAAACGGTGACTCGAAAATCAATGTTTTGACTTGATAAACTCTTAGAAAAATTTGAATACTCTTAGGTTTTGACTTGGACATTTTTCTTAGAGACATAGAGAAGTTTGTAGGAGTTAAAAATTCATTTTCTCTTTCTCAATTTAGTCCTTAAAACCTTTGTTATATCAAAATCAATTCATTAGTTTTACAGGTCCTAAGGCAGTTTGGCTTCCACCAGCCCATTCCGAGAGATTCATTGTTGCATGACACCAATCATGACACCCTAGATCTTGTGGACTTTCGCGGCAAGGGGCATCATACATGGGAAATAAAGCATCAAAAGTATGTTGAAATGTGGAACAATAGACGTGAATGATTGTCACCCCGCTCTCGAATTCAAGCCGATGATTTAGAGTCGGATAATTTAGAGTTCATGTTATTCTATCGCAATAATAGGAAGTCATACTTGACTATTGCGGATGAACGGGAACAATGTCGAATATTTCTACAAAAATTTGGTGGTCGTGGTCAATCATCTAATATTGTAGCGGATGAATCTCACAATGAATCTGGTATATCGGATATGTATGCTGGTACTTCTCCAACCACATATGAACATCCAGCAATAGCAGAGAGCTTGTTTTCCAATCCAGTGAATGATAACTTTTATCATCCGCAGCCACCCATTGAACATCCAGTAATGGTGGGGAGCTCGTTTGCGAATCCAGTGGATGACAGCTTTTATCATCCATCGATGGGCGTGAGCTCAATTTCCAATCCAGTAGATTCCAGATTCTATCATCAGCAGCCACCCATTTATCATCAATCAATGGGCGAGAGCTCTGTTTCCAATCCAGAGGATGACACATTCTATCATCACCAGCCACCCACTTATCATCCATCAATGGGAGGGAGCTCGTGTACGAATGATTCTGAAGCATACGTACCAAATTTTCAACATCAGTCTCTCATGTACCGAGCTTTGGTGGAATCATGGACTATCAACAACCATCCACTTATCATCCATCAATAGGCGGGAGCTCGGGTGCGAATGATTCTGAAGCATACATACCAGATTTTCAACATCAGCCAGCCATGTACCTGAGCTTTGGTGGAAACATAGACTATCAGGGGATCATAGATTTCATGGCGGTTACGTCGATTAGCAGTCCCACGTTGGCAACCACATAATAGTGATTATGTGTATACAATGACGTCTCTTATGCCTCGTGTGATTGATGATGATGATGATGACGCCGACAACGATGCCGACAACGACGAAGACGACACACGCCAAAGACCACAACGATAACGACGAGTACCACAGCGTTACGAATCGGCTACATCCGTCCATAGACAAAATTGTATAGAAAACGGTAGCTCATGTAACTCTTTTTCTATGTAATACAAATAATTTGTAGATGCCTATTATTATTAGCTATATGAATTTTGTTTTAGAAATATTTCTCGAATACTCTTTGAAATCTTTTTGCAATAATTGAATTTAGTCCAAAAACATCTAAACAAACTGAGCATATAATTCATTACCAAAATAAACACTGAACTGAACATGGATTAACTAACAAATAAACATATGCATCAAATAACATACTCATAATCAAATAGAAAATGTTCATTTGAACACAAATATAAAGAAATGAAACTAGTTCAACCACAAATAGTGAATGAAATCACCAAGGTATTGCCATGTAATTCGGTCAGTTTGGACATTTGTTTTTGGAATGTCTTGTACCCCTACATTTCGTACATCTCTTTGGTTCTCTTGCCTCCCTTTAATAAAGATCCATACTGGTATGGATCCAAGTAGATTGAGGTCGGCCTTTTTGTTCTCTACGGTGTGCCGGATTCGGTAACCATTCGTCATGCTCCAATGGTGGCCAATATTGTGAATTCGTGATCGATGGGAACTCACATTTGTAAATATTTATTATCTCGTGCAAGTTAAAGCATTCATCCGCAAAGTTGTACGGGTCAACCCCTTTAGACATGCATATCGCTGTTGCATGCCTACATGGATATCGCTATGCCTGGAACTCACCACAGTCACACCATATTTGCCTAAAATTAACTTGAAATGTTTGGCGGTGCCTTCCTTTGTTGTTGAGCAGGGAATCAACAACATCAAAAATCTGTCCATTCAGGTCGAAGCCGTGAACAACCATCGATCTTGTCGAATTCACGTTCTTTTCCATCTTTGTCCCAAGATCTTCAGACCAAACTTGCCCCCTATTTATTATAGCTTGGATTTCTGACCCTTTATCGGACCAAACCTTAGCTAACATATAATACGTCTCTCTCACCAAGCTAGCTATTGGGAGATGGCGTGTTCCTTTTAATACACCATTTATGCACTCCACAAGGCTGGTTGTCATTTGACCGTATCGTCGACCTTCATCATACGATTGGGTCCATCTTTCCCTCTCTATACTGTTTGCCCACGTCCAAACATCTTCGCCGTACTCCATGCGTAAATTTGCCAACTTCCGCTCAAAATTTGGTTGTAATAGTTTGTAGTCTATTCCATAATATATGTTGTTAGCATCGACAAAAATCATAACACATAATTAATTAAGTCCAAGAAAACAAAAATTACATACCCATGTTTAAAATTGCACTGCGAAGGTGAGGTTTTTTTTCATCTTTCAATAGCATTCTTGCCAATATGGCGTACACAGTACGCGAGATATGCTTGCGAAGGTGTCCATCCGCTACCCTGTCGATCAATTATTGCTAAAATGGTCGTTGCTCTATCAGAAATTAAGCAAACCCCATCTTATTGGATGACATGCTTACGTAAATTGCTCTAAAAGAATTTCCAAGAGTTCTCTGACTCTTAATCAACAATTGCGAAGGCAATCAGAAAGATATTTCTGCTACCATCTTGTTAACGACAATCAACAGTACATGTTTATATCTTTCGTACAACCACGTACCATCGACTTGGACCATACGCTTGCAATAAGGAAAGCCATTAATCCATGGCTTGAACGCCCAAAATAGTTTGTCGAATATTTTCTTCCCTTGAAGAAGTTCACCTTCTAGGTTGCATGCATCCAATGTTTTATACTTGATTATGGTACCCGGAATAAAAAACACCATTGCGTGTAATAAAGGCAGTAGCTCATTGTACGACTTCTCGTAATTACCGTACACCCTTTTCAGCGTCTTATCCCTTGCATACCAACCCTTGCCATATTCTATTTGGTATTTAAATTGTTGCTTCACAGTTTCCATAATCGTTGAAACAGTAACTCTAAGATTTGCTTCAACCAACATCTTCACGTGGTGAAATATTACATCGGAGTCCAACTTATGGTGGTCTTGGTTGATTGGATTTCGTAAGCAAGTATGTCCACCATTGTACTTTGTAATCTCCCATGCAGTTCTCCTCTGAACTTTAGACACTCGAATCTTCCAATTACAACATTGTCGATATTTAACACATCTGGCAAACATAGTTCTCAGACTGGATTCTTTAATAGTAAAGTCTACATGCTTTCTGATAGAATACTCTTTAATTTCCAATGTAGCTTATTTCTTGTCTTTAAATTGCATACGAACCGAGAATTCATCAGAGGAACCCAAACATACTAGTGACATGATCGGGTACTCAGGTGCCCTTATCATATCGTAGTCTATTAAGTTCATGTGAGCAGGAGGTTCGTACCATATAATGTCATCCCCACCCGACATGAACTCACCACCACCAAAAACAGGCTCATCACCAAGGTCATCACCACTCAAATCGGGATCTCCGGTTTCTTCATCTTCATCTTCAATAAAATCAGCAAGCGTTTTTCCCCATCGGCCTTGGAGATTTTCAACGTCAATGCCTACACTCGGTTCAACTATCGGCTAAACCGTTGGGAACGTCGAAGGTCTGGCATATGGATGAAATGTATCCGATGTCCCACTTTCCAACAGAGCAACAAAGCTGTCTCCAAATCTATATGTCTAGTCCTCAACCACACTACCAAAACCCATTTGAGAAGAACTTCAATATAAATTTCTATATAGGCCCGAGTCGTCATAT
This sequence comes from Hibiscus tridactylites, assembly GCA_958450335.1. Taxonomy (NCBI): domain Eukaryota; kingdom Viridiplantae; phylum Streptophyta; class Magnoliopsida; order Malvales; family Malvaceae; genus Hibiscus; species Hibiscus tridactylites. Next base: position 95,779,761 of record OY288265.1, read on the forward strand.
CTCCCACGCAACTTAACATGTAACTCAACACTTCGAATACGTATTGAATCATGCTCTGCAATCATGAGTCCAACATCATCATCTTTAAGAGCCATTGTAGAATATCTGACTAGATCATCATATGTCTTCCACCGTTACCGCAAACGAACAATCTCAACTCTTATTTTTCTTTCTATGTCTTGCTTCAGCTCTCGGAGGGAAATGCTTTTTGAAAACTTTATCTTTGTAGTGCTTCCAAGTCAAATACGACACCGATATCAGTTTTCATAATTTCTCCATCGTAATGGATAACGGCCACAAACACGTTGGTCATTGTCTCTATATGTTCAAAACCATATATATTTTTCAATAAAATTACAGAAATCAAAACTATCATAATGTTATATTATATTGTTACGATTTTTTTTTACCTAAACAACAAAATAAAAATAAACAAACAATCTACATATTCAAAACAAAATGTAAAAATCAACTTACTAAAAAAAATTCAAAGTTTCTTCCTACACTCTCTTCTTCTCCTTTTTCACTCAATATTTTTCAGACTTTCTTCAACTATTACCTTCAACCTCACTTATTTAACACAAACACACAACGCACAAAAGCATACACAATTTTTCTGTTATTTACCCCTATAATCTATTTAATAACCATTCAAAAATTAAATTCAATACCCCTACGGATTGAAAATAATTTATCACACTACCCAATCTGAATTTACTTTTTAGATTGAAAACACTTATCACTGCCCATTTTTTTCCAGCATGAAAAGGATCCACGTTATCACTGCCCCTGTAACGTGCATGCTTTCATATATATTTTTTAAAAAATTTTGACCACGAGGTCGGATTGAAAGCATGTGACCCTCAAAAAAAATTAAATTTTTTGCATGAGGTCGGACTGCAAGCAAACGACCCTTAGTTTTTTTAATTTTTGGACCCATTAGGTCGGAAGGGAAGCAACCGGCCCTTAAAATTTTTTATTATTATTTTCATGAGGTCGGATTGTTTTCCTTGTGCCTTTTTTTTAAATTTTGTTGAGGTCGGAGTGTTTTCCTTCTTCCCTAAAAAAACACTGTAGAAAATGCTATAGATTCAAAAATAAAATGGAGAGTGCTATAAATTTTAAAATATTTAATTTGAGAACAATATTACTCCAATTTTTTCAAGTTTTGACGCCTTTTAAAAAATAGACCTTTCAAAAAGAAATTGACTCTACATCTACCCTACTTTTTCACTACACAAAAAATAACAGCAATTTTTCCCCTAAAAACTTCTTTGTTTTTTTAATATAACTCTACCTCACATCTACCTCACTTTAACTATAACCCTTTTATTTCATAAAACATTAAAAAATAAAAAAAATAAAATTTCTTCCCAAATTCACAATCCCACAACACCTACTCCTTTTTTCCCACAATTTTTTTTCTCTAAAAACCCTAACCCAAAATCTTCCTCCTTTGATAGTATAATATTATTTTTTAATTTATAATATTTAAGAAGAATTACGAATCAAATCATATTCTAACATCAACACTAGTGGAGGAAGTATATATTAAGGGGTGTATAGTGACACCCCAAAAATTTTCAGAACTTTCTTTCTATCTAAATTTAAAAAGTCTTGAAACTCTTTAAAAAGTAATAGCCCTTACATCTGCCCCACCTTAAAAAAAGTTGACCTCCCATCTACTCTATTTTTTTACTACACAAAAAAAATCAACAACCACACTTTCCAAAAGTGTTTTTTAATTTAACTCTATCTCACTTTAATCATACCCTTTGATTTTATAAAACATTTAATAATAATTTTTTTTTAAAACCCCCATTCCAAATTCACAATCCTATGACACTCACTCCTCTTTTTCTCAAAATTTTATTTTCTCTAAGAATTCTAACCCACAATCTTCATTCTTTGCTAGTATAATGTTATTTTCTAAATTTATAACATTTAACAATTTTCAAGAAAAAGACCGAATCAAATTGTATTCTAACATCAAGGTAAAGTTAATTAATTTTTTTTTGTTTCTTTCTTTGAGTTTTCAATGTTTCAATATTTTTAAAATTATTATGTGATACCGATAATGAGTGTGTTTTTAATGTTTGAGATTATTAAAGATATTAAGCTGATTTTAAATTTTGAGGTAATTGTTGCTATTGTCTATAATAAGTTAATAAATTTGTTGTTTTCGTTCGAAGAGTTACGTTAACAATATGTAATTTTTTATTATTGCAACAATGCATATCTATTATTTTCAATGTTTATTTTATTCCATACTTTTATAGATAATGTAAATTTAATTTTTGTTTATTGCAACTTACAAGAAATTATATGGATAATATAAATTTATTTCATAATTGTTTAACAGAAATAGTGACACATTTTAAAAGGAAATCTACTTTTGATGTAGAAGAACAACAACAAGAAAAGAGAGTGAATGCCCAAAGTGTATTGTTGTTATATTTATCTTGCTTATGTCCTAATAATGGTTTTGTATCTTTTGACAAAAAAATGATATGTTTGGTGAAATTTATTCCTCTAATTTTCTACTATTAAAGTTTTTGTTCTTAAAAATCAATTGGAGACATATATCATTGACATGTGTTCAAACAAGAAGTTTTCAAATCTGAAAGGGAATCAAGACCTTACAATGAAGGGTTGACACAAATTAGTATATCGTTTGGTGAAGCTTGCAATGATTTTGTTGGTTGTTACGACAAGCATGGAAAGAACATTTTTTTGTAATGAAAATTGTAAAAATCACTTGCGAAATCGAATTTGATTACATATGTTGAGAAAGACATTTTTAATAGCATCGACACAGAAAAAATAGTTTAACGATTTCAAAGCATGAGAAAGCGCCGTGGACAATTGTCAAAAAAAGATATAGGTTGTTAAACTTTATTTGCTGTATCTTTTGTTTTAGTTACTTTTTAATAATTTTGTAATAATCTTATGTTAGTTTAACTATATTTTACATTAATTTATTGAATTTTAATATTATATATTAATTTATATGACTTTGTTTAGATACCGTAGTTTGAAATTATGGCACTGTATTTTGAAATTTATAGTTTCGTCCCTGTATTTCACCAATCCAACTATCCAAAAAATATGTTAAACTCATAGTTTTATGTTGTGTGTAAGTGGATCATATATATATATATATATATATATATATATATATATATATATATATCCACTTACATGGTGTAAAACTCATTTAGTTTTACACTAATTCATGGTCAATGGATGAGTGAAATGGATGGAAGAGATTAACAGTATAAAATGTGAAGATTATCACTTGAAAAAAAAAGTTAGGAGTTAATCTCATTCATTCATTTTACCCATCTAATGACCATGAATTAGTGTAAAACTAGTTGAGTTTTACATAGTGTAAGTGGATCCTAACACTATATATATCAAGTAAAATTGAAAGATTCGACTCGAACTTAACCACCGATCCACTAATTAAAAAATATTGAATTTTTATTTTATAACTTACCCTTTATTTAAAAAAATTCTAGTCGAGTCGAGTTTATAAAATTACGAGTCAAGTTAATACAAGTTGAATTTTAGTACACATGTAGTATAAAGAGTACATATATCTTTAATACCCATAATATCAGTGGCGTAACACAATAAGGGTAGGTGGGGGCTACAACCCCTCATAAAATTTATAAAATTATACTTTTGACCCTTATAATTTTTAAAAAATTTAATTTGATTCCTACAAAATTTTTAAAAATTTAGATTAAGCTTCAAAATTTGTGATTTTTTAATTAAACCTTTCCTATAATTCTTAAAAGTTCTCGTTAAGCCTCTCAAATTTTCAAAAATTTTAGTTAAACCCCAACTTTTTTGAAAAAAAATAAATAAATTTAAGCCTTAATTTTTTTAAAAAAAATTTTAATTAAACCTCTAAAAATTTTAAAGTTTAAAGTTGACCCCAAACTCTACCATCAAGTTCCGCCACTGCATAATATGTTACCTCAATAAAAATCTTTATAAGTAAAACTCAAATAAAATCTTAATTAAGAGAAAAAGGATATAATACGTATTTATTTTCCTCGTGAAAATATAACATAAGATATTTTTGTTGACATATGTGGTTTCAACACCTTGAACGCTGGCTGACCATTGACATGAAGAAAGAGAGGAAAGAATTGGATCAAGTCGGGGAATTGGTTCATGTTCTCAAGCTTTGGTTGAACTCCTTTAGGCAAAAGGAAGGAGATTTTATGGCCCTTTTGAGCCAGCTTAGTAGAGAGATGAAGACATGGCAATGTGAAGCTTTGAGCTGTCGGATTTTTTATATGTTTAGAGTTTAATGTTAGAGCTTAGGATAAAGGTTTAAAATATTAAATATATAATGTATTTTTGAAATTTTGAAATTTAGATTTAAAATTTAAACCTATTTAACATTTTAATGTTCGAACCTACAAAGAAAAAAAAATAAGACATAAGATTTTCTGTTCATAAAGCTACAGCCCACAGTTGCGCAACAAACGCCACATATATATATACTGTCACATCCCTAGAATTCTGACCCGTCGGACGTGCGGCCTTAGGCACCTTGGTGCGTGCGTGGAGCCTAAGTTAAGCCTGACGATCTAGGCGAGAGTGCTTAGATCCGTGCGGAAGACGTTTTAACACAATGGATGACGGCCAAAGAAAAGTGATGTGGGAATAAGCCGGGCGAATGCCCGGCACCTTTTATTGAACTTGACGAAAATATGGCTCAAGGCCAGAGAACAACTGAAAGAAAGATAACAAGATGAATAATGAGGTGGGGGTAAGCCTCCTTAAATAGCCCCTATAGTCCTAATCCTACTCTAACTAGGATAAACTAATGTTCTACTCCCTCAATGAGATGTATTCCTTATCCCAAAAGGATTCGTGGCCCCTAACCTCAAGGAAGGCCTTGCTTGTGCGGAGACGAGGCCCAAGGCCCCGTGTGCGGACCCTAGGGTGCGTCTGGTTGGCCCTTCCCAGCCCCTCTGTGTGCACTGTCGTTGGAACCCTAGGGTGCGGCGTGATCGACCCTAGGGTGGGGCGTGATCGGCCCTAGGGTGGGCGTGATCGGCCCTAGGGTGCGGCCTGATCGGACAGCTCGGTCCTTGAGCGTCGGCCGCTGTCGGGACCCTAGGGTGCGGCGTGATCGGCTTGCCCGGACCCTGGGTGTCGGCCGCTGTCGGGACCCTAAGGTGCGGCGTGATCGGCTTGCCCCGTCCTTGGGCGTCGGTCGTTGTCGGGACCCTAGGGTGCGTCGGACTCGGTCCTCTCGGCTCCTTGGCGCGGGCGGCACCCTTGTGTGCGCGTGCATCGGCCCTGATGGTGCGGCCCTAGGCCCCCATGGTGTGCACCCGTGGTGCCGGCCCTTAGGCCCCTCGGTGTGCACCCGTGGTGCCGGCCCGTAGGCCCCTTGGTGTGCACCCGTGGTGCCGGCCCTTAGGCCCCTCGGTGTGCACCCTTGGTGCGGGCCCTTAGGCCCTTTGGTCCGCACACCCAGCCCCATGGGTTGCGGATGCTTCTTGTCGGTGTGGCGGAATGTACGCACGAGGTGTGGCCCTCTCGGTCTTTCCCGTGCTATGCCCCTCGGTTGTCGACCCTTGGTGAGCACACACTTGTTCCTTCGATGTGTTGCTCCGTCCCTTTGGCGAGCCCAGTGCCTTGGTGTGGTCTGGTGCTTCGGTTTCGGGGAGGTGTTTGTTGGAATCAGTCCCCTTTGCCCCTTGATACGTAGCTTGATCGGGTCGAAAAAATTGGGACGTGACATTCTCCCCCACTGGAGTTAGCGACGCCCTCGTCGCTGGTTTAAGATGGCCTCGACTTATTTGTCTTTTGAGCTGACATACGACCTTGACTGGTTCCCAACTCCCTTTACTATTGGGAAGCCCCTTCCATTGGACAAAGTACTCATGCCTCGGCTGTTGTCCCGATTGTTGTACGACCCTTTCCGCTTGGATGTCTCCAATTTGGAATTTCCTGTCCCTGCGCTTTTTGTTTGCTCGCTTCTTGGTTCACCTGTGTAAACGAGCTCAGGTGGGTGGCTTCGTTGTTTGCACAAGTTCGATCTTGTGCTCAACCTCCCGCTTTGGTGGGAAGATCCTCGGTTGTTCGTGTGAAACTTGTCCCGTTTCTGTTGGGACTCCCTTAGACATGGTCGGCTTCTCATGTGCTTTTGTTTTACGGGGTGCTGACACTTTCTTACGTCCCTCTTTGTGGAACTGAATGGTTGACATCATCTTGGCCCTAACGTCGGGTTGTCGCTTAGTCTTCACCGCGTATGGGCGCTTAGGGTGAAGGATGTACAAGCAATTGCAGAACGGAACAGGGAATGCCTTGATTCGGTCAAGGAAATCAATGCCAATTACTACATCAAAGTCGTCAAGGGGAACTACTTTGATGGTTTCTTTGCTTGACCAGCCGCCGATGTTGAGTTTTACTCCTTTCGCTATCCCGGTGATAGGAGTCGATGGGCAATTCACGGTTTTAATAAATCTTTTTGCCTTCTCAATTCGAAGGCCAAGTTCTTCGGCAGTGGGTTCTGACACAAATAACTCTGAGGCGCCTGTGTCGATTAGCGCATTTAGTTCTTGGCCTGCCAAGGTGATGTCCACGAACATCAGTCCCTTCTCCTTGGAACTCTTCATAGTCTCCATGGAACTGATAATGGCATTTATTTTAGAGGGTTCTGTTTTGTCTTCGCTATCATCTCCTTGGATGGCTGCCGCTTTCTCGACTTCGGGACAATCCTTTTTCATGTGATTGCCTCCGCAAGTGTAACAACTAAAGTTGTTGTTGTTTCTTACCCACGGCTTACGGAGTTTGAAATCTCCGTTTGTTGGTTTCTTGGGTTCACCCTTGGGTTGTTCATCCCGATCTTCCTTGTCGTTGTCTTCGTACTTCGACTTTTGCCTTGGCTTGTCTGACTTCTTGTGTTCAAATTCTACAAGGGAGTCGGCTGCATCCAATGCTTTGGAAAGATCCCGGATTCCCATTCGTTGTAACTCCATTCTTGCCCAACGTTGTAGCCCGCTTTTAAAGATAAAGAGAGCGTCGGCTTCACTCATATTGTGAATTTGGAGCCTAAGTTCGGTGAATTTGTTGACGTACTCCCGAATTGAGTCATCGTGTTTTAACCGATGAAGCTTCTCCCGAGCTTCTTCTTGAGCGTTCTTTGGGTAGAAGTACTCTTTGAATTCGATTGAAATTCTTTCCATGTTTTGATGGGGATCACCTCTCCTTTGGATTGGTAACACTTGTAACGCCACCATAGAAGAGCCAAATCAACTAAGTAAACGGAAGCGGTGTTTACCTTGGTTTCCTCGTCGTCGATGCCGGAGTGTCGAAAGTAATTCTCCAAGTTCCAAACGAAGTTGTCCACTTCTTGAGCATCCCTTGCTCCTTTGAACTCCTTCGGTTTCGGCACGTCGATCCTGGGTTTCGTTCCCACTGTTTGGTCCACCATGCCGGTTAGTACGGCATTCTTATAGAGAGATAATTCGGCATTGAGTTTCTTGATTTCTCCTAACAACTCTCCCCTCGTTGCCTCCATCGCAATTTGAAGGGAGATGTCTTGTCGGTTTAATCTCTCGTATGCTTCATCGAGAAGTTTTCCCACCTCTTCTGCGACCTTATCTCTGAGGGGGCCGACTTCGGTTTCTAACTTTTCCAAGCGATTGTTGACAGCATCGAGGGACTCAACCGACTCCTTTGCCTTGGTCTCGAGTCGTTCTGTCTTGTCCTCAAGTGTTGTTAACCGATCTTTCGAAGCGGCCCTTTTCTTGTCGGTTACTTGGGCCTCCGTGCCCTGTGATGTTGTCCCAGCTTCGTCTTTCTTGGCCATCCCGAGCAAACTCCTTTGCTCTGATACCACTTGTCACGTCCCTAGAATTCTGACCCGTCGGACGTGCGGCCTTAGGCACCTTGGTGCGTGCGTGAAGCCTAAGTTAAGCCTGACGATCTAGGCGAGAGTGCTTAGATCCGTGCGGAAGATGTTTTAACACAATGGATGACGGCCAAAGAAAAGTGATGTGGGAATAAGTCGGGCGAATGCCCTGCACCTTTTATTGAACTTGACGAAAATATGGCTCAAGGCCAGAGAACAACTGAAAGAAAGATAACAAGATGAATAATGAGGTGGGGGTAAGCCTCCTTAAATAGCCCCTCTAGTCCTAATCCTACTCTAACTAGGATAAACTAATGTTCTACTCCCTCAAGGAGATGTATTCCTTGTCCCAAAAGGATTCGTGGCCCCTAACGTCAAGGAAGGCCTTGCTTGTGCGGAGACGAGGCCCAAGGCCCTGTGCGGACCCTAGGGTGCGTCTGGTTGGCCCTTCCCAGCCCCTCCCTGTGCACTGTCGTTGGGACCCTAGGGTGCGGCGTGATCGGCCCTAGGGTGCGGCCTGATCGGCCAGCTCGGTCCTTGAGCGTCGGCCGCTGTCGGGACCTTAGGGTGCGGCGTGATCGGCTTGCCCGGACCCTGGGTGTCGGCCGCTATCGGGACCCTAGGGTGCGGCGTGATCGGCTTGCCCCGTCCTTGGGCGTCGGTCGTTGTCGGGACCCTAAGGTGCGTCGGACTCGGTCCTCTCGGCTCCTTGGCGCGTGCGGCTGTCGGCACCCTTGTGTGCGCGTGCATCGGCCCTGATGGTGCGGCTCTAGGCCCTCATGGTGTGCACCCGTGGTGCCGGCCCTTAGGCCCCTCGGTGTGCACCCGTGGTGCCGGCCCGTAGGCCCCTTGGTGTGCACCCGTAGTGCCGGCCCTTAGGCCCCTCGGTGTGCACCCTTGGTGCGGGCCCTTAGGCCCTTTGGTCCGCACATCCAGCCTCATGGGTTGCGGATGCTTCTCGTCGGTGTGGCGGAATGTACGCACAAGGTGTGGCCCTCTCGGTCTTTCCCGTGCTATGCCCCTCGGTTGTCGACCCTTGGTACTCGTTCCTTCGATGTGTTGCTCCGTCCCTTTGGCGAGCCCAGTGCCTTGGTGTGGTCTGGTGCTTCGGTTTCGGGGAGGTGTTTGTTGGAATCAGTCCCCTTTGCCCCTTGATACGTAGCTTGATCGGGTCGAAAAAATTGGGACGTGACAATATATATATATATTCAGCTTTTAATACAGACAAACATTTTTGTCGGTGAAATAATAAATTGTCACATATGTTATGTATAGGGTTAAGAATACACATTATCGGAAAGAAGTGGTTAACATTTTTCTCCTCTCTATGTAGTTTCTATAAAAATATATTTTTGTTTTTATAAAATTTTATGAATTCGCCATTGGAGGGGTAGTTTGTAAATTGTTAATTTAGGGGTTAGTCTTTCGGTTAGGCTGTTAGCATTGGATGAAAATTTTCTACCCCTTTTCGGTGCTTCTACTTGTGCTCTCACGCTCAAAACTAGGTTTAAGGTTTTAGGTTAGAGTTTAAAAATTTTAGGGGTGCATTTTTAGGGTATATGGTATAAGGTATATGATTTATATTTTAGGGTTAGAGCTTAGAATTTAATTTTGTAGTGTCTTTTAGTATTGATGCATATGTAAAGACACTGAAAAAGATAAAAGATTTTTTCCGTTAGCATTTGTTAGTTTGTTAGATGAGATGTAAATGAAGTGTATAAATACCCTTGTTGTAAATTAGTATTTTCAGGAATGAGGAATGAAAGTATGTTGAACTTAATATTTTGACAATTTGATCATGGGTTCGTCCCTCCCCTTGAACTTGACCTTCTCAATGACATTATTTCTATGTCCTGGCCTGGCCTCTTAATGCTACTGTCCAAGTCTTAAACAGAACATGTTTGCAGTTTCACAAATAACACTTAAAGCAACCATGGCAGTGAAATTGATTATTAAAAGGATGAACGTTAAAGTAACACACAAAACATAGCTCGGATTCTACATAGGATTTACCCAATTTGTTCTGCAGAACTTAACTTAAAGTTTATTTCACAAGATCTTGCAGAGCTTGGATGAAAGTGTTGACATATTCTTCTTGAAGATTTCTGCTGGAAAGTGTTTGCTTTAGCTTAGAGCGATTCGCCCTCAGCAGGTTCGCCGTTTCGTTGTCCTTGTCCATAACGAACTTGATGGCTTCACTCAGTGACTCCTTGGAGACCCGTCTGGTTTTACCTCTCTCAACTTCAACTCCGATCTTGAGTTCATTCACCATCAACCTCGTGTTCAGGATTTGATCACTGATTTCAGGAATCAACACGATTTGGCAGTCAGTAAGCAGAAACTCCCACATGGTTCCATAGCCACAGTGGTTCACAAAACACCCGATGTTCGGGTGGTGCAATAACAGCTCTTGTGGAACCCAACCACCGTAAACCAACCCTCTTCCTTTAACTCTCTCTTCAAACCCTTCCGGAAGTGCTTCTTCAACAGTTAAACACCCTTGGGGTGGCTTTAAAGCCACCAAAAATGGTTGTCCACATGACTCGAACCCGAGAACCATCTCCTGGAACTCATCTTTCTGCAACTCACTCTGGCTTCCGAATGAGCAGAACACCACAGAACCTGGCTCGAACTGGCTCAGCCAATTAACCCATTTTTCATCGAGTTGTTCTGTCTTTGTTGCAGGAAAACAAGGCCCTGATAGCAACACAGGCTTACCGAATTCTTTAGCAACGTAGTCACAAAATGGTTCCTCGATTTCCCGGCAAGTCCTGAAGGCGATTGCGTCACTTTCTGTCAAAGTGGTTTTAATCCGCTGGTAAAACGTCAGTCCACTCCCGAAATCCTTAGCCTTGAACAGCACAATAGGAGCCTCTTCAGCTTTGAATCTCACGGTGGAAGAAGGGTAACCGGGAGGGAATTCCATCACCTCTTCTGCAGTCGTTTCATTGGTTACTACCTTAGTGTTAAACGCTATCGACATGGAGGAAACCACCACATACAATATTGGACGAATCCCAAGTTGGCGAGCCAAATCTGGGATCCAAAACCAGAAATCATACAAAACTACATCAGGTTTTATAACCTTGAAGATGGATTCAACTTGGTCTCTTGTTTGGTCAACGGCAAAAGCAAGGTGTTTCTGTTGGTTCAAAGGGACAACAGATGTGGTTTCAGCACCGGGAGGGAGGCCATCAACACGGGGAAGAACCAGAGGAAAGAACTGGATCAAGCTGGGGTATTGGTTCAAGCTTTCAAGCTTTGGTTTAACACCTTTAGGCAAAAGGAAAGAGATTTTATGGCCTTTCTGAGCCAGTTTATTTGAGAGGTGGAGGAAGGGGATGAAGTGACCGTAGGCAACCCATGGAAACACGGCAACGTTAAGCTTTGAGCCGCCGGATTTGCCCATTTTTTCTTTCTTTCTTAGTTGAACAAGGTGGCTTGAGCTGTGACTAAAGCTGCTACAGACGAAAGATAAAGAGTAAAGACCAACCTAGTTTGTAACGCCTACAATTCACAGTTGCATAACAAGCTTCATCTTTCTTCACCTTTTTTGCTTAGCACAGACAAACGTTTTTGTCGTAATGCACGTAATATTTTAAGCATTATTTGAAGACATGTTCGAGCAGAATCACCTACCCAAATCAAACGAGACACTCCAGTCCGATTAGATTAAGGTTTTGTCAATATTCACTCAATTAAACTTGATTCGAGCTCGTATTCGGCTCAAATTTTTAACGAGCCGATTCGAGCTCAACATTACTGGAATTGACTTGAGTTCTTAACGAGACAAATTAATACTCCTCAGAAACGACTTAGCTCATTTACACCCCTAGGTGAGTCTAAAATAAAACCCGTTAATATAAGGCTAAAGAAAAGATTAGATTGGTTATAACAGAAAGATTTACCAAGTACAAAACTCTTTAGATCGAATTGAGTAACATTTCATGTTAAAACAAAAAAAAAATATTATGTTCTTCATAACAAATCAGGTAAACTTTATAATTATTCTCTTTGCTAATTAAAAATTTACCATTAAGAAACGTATATAGTATTTTTTGTTGTAATTGAAACTACTACTAATTGTATAATATTTTAAAGTAAACATATAAAAACTTGTAACAATGTAATACTTTTTTATTGTAATTACCAATTGTATAACCTTTTAGAGTAAAAAAAGTAATAGTCGAAAGAAAACCACATACATGTTTTTATGAAAATTAACAGCTGTAGTTGTTTAGTCTATATAAAAATTTGGGTTTAAAATAATATGAATTAAATTTTATTTTGATTAAATGATGTTTATTTTTTTAGTTTTGATTCAGCATGTTTGGATTTAAATTTTATAGTTGTAAGTGAATTATTTTTAATTGTATGATTTATAAAAAGAATATCAATTTATTCAAGTTGAAAAAATAACTAATTCAAGTTGGAAAAAAAGCTAAACTATCCTTGGATTACGAATTTAGTCCATGTATTTTAATTTGATTATTTTTAGTTTCTATATTATTTAAAAATTAAATCTTAAATTAAAGAATAATTGCTAAGTAATCACATTAGAATATCAAAAAATAATAACCATTGAGTATGTTAGGTAAACTTGAAATATTTTTTAATGATAAAAACAAGTTTAACTCTAAAATTCAGTAACTAATGATTTAGTTGACCCAATATATAATGCAGCATTATACATACTATTATACATACTTTTTCCTCTGTAGTAATCCGAAATCAGTAATGTTGCGCTTACTTTTTTTTCCCGTAATTTTGCCCTGAAACTCACTCAATTGCAACAATTTTACCCTTTGACCGATGTTGACCGTTAAAATGCTAATGTGGCAGTTAACGGTGCTGACGTAGCAATTTTGCCCTCGAAGTCATTCAATTGCAGTAATTTTGCCATTAATTTATTTAATTTTTGAATAAAATTGGATAAACAATTTGGTTTTTCAAGTTGAACTTTAACAAACAGAATATATGAAAAATTTATTAACAAATTGGTGTAAATATCCTTTGGGTCCCTAGTAATTTTAAAAATAAGCAAAGTGAGAATTCTCATAAAAAATCAAAATATTCTTATTTTTTTAAAATAATCCATAAACTTAATAATAATAAATAAGATATTCAAAAAAATATTGAAAATAAAATTAATATAAAAATTAAAATGTATTAGATATTATAAAATGATAAAATATAAATATAAAATTAAAAAGTATTTATAAAGTATTAAAATTTTGAACAATTTCATCCAGTTTTTTTTCGCTTTTCTATATCAAACCGATGCTCATTTGTTATGATTTTTTTATATAATAATTTAAAAATATTTTTGGACTTACTTGAAAATATTGTAAAAATCAACTAAAGTCCTAACAACTTGAAAATACGTTTGAAATGGTTTCATATGTTTTTAACATGATTTAAAAAGTTTTTAAATGGTCAAAAGGTCGATTTTTAAAGGTCCGTACCGGTACACCTTTGGTTCGTACCGATACGCATATACAAACCTATTTTCAGAAATCAAAACATGTACTGATACAACACCTGTCGTACAGGTACATGTATGGTGGTTTCGAAACCTCCCTGAATTTTCAGAAACCAAAACCCATACCGATACAGCATCTGTCGTACATGTACATGCATGGGGGTTTCCAAACCCCTTGAGTTTTCAGTCTCCAACGACTAATTTCTAAAGCAAGGTCGTATCAATATGAGTACCCGCGTATCGATACCGACAACACTAGATTGAAATTTTTTACATAAAAATCATCTCCAAAGGCTCCAAATCATTTTCAACGGTCACCAATAGCTAGAATCTCATTTAGGAGCTTAAAAGAAGCCTCCAAGCACCATAATTAATTAATGATCAAAACGCCAACATACTTATGATTGTAAAAGAACCTTAGTGCTTAATTTTCACATTCTTTCATAGATAATATTTGTGAGCTCAACTTGTTATATTTCGCTCAAGTGTTTTAGGTTTGGGTAAGTGCTTAAATTGTGTAAATATTATATCTTGTGAGGGTTTTCAAGTTTGCTATTTATTTTTTTCTTGTAAGAGAGGGTTTGTTCAAGTTTTGGAATAGAAAGCTTTTAGTGTGTAAAGGTTGTCTCTTTAGCCTAGAAAAAGGGGAAGAAATTCAATAGTAAAATTGTTAGAAATCCTTGGTGGAGTAGCTGAGGTAGTGAATGTAGAGCTTGGTTGAGAAGCTCAAACCACTCTAAATCATTGTCTTCATTTCCTTTCATTGCTTCCACCACCATAACTTAAAATTAGACTTCTCCACTAACTTGGCAAGCAAATCAGTTGAAGATATCGAATTTTACATCATTAGTATTTGATAAGTTCTATTACTACTCTAATGAAATGATGATTCTATTAAAATATGTTTAAGGAACATTAGTTGACTTATCATAATCAGAAACAGTCGAAGACTTTTTCAATGGTTTTTATAAATATTTTAATTTTTTGATATTTATAAGTGTATATTTATATTTTATCATTTGATGAAATTGTTATTTTTAATACTTTAGAAATACTTTTTAATTTTTATATTTATCATTTTATATTTTCTAATGCATTTATCCAATTTTATTTAAAAACTAAATAAATAAGGGTAAAATTGCTGCAATTGAATGACTTCGAGGACAAAATTGCATGAATGATTTCGATGGCAAAATTGCCACGTTAGCCCATTAACTGCCACATAACCACTTTAACAGTCAACATCGGTCAAATGGTAAAATTGTTGTAATTGAATAACTTTGAGGGCAAAATTATGAAAAAATAGGGATAATATTACTGATTTCAAATTACTACAAAGGTAAATTTTACCCTTTAACCATTAAAGAATAAGAAGTATTGAGAAAAGATTATTGTATTTTAAAGATTTCTGTAAATTTTTAAAAAAATATATAAAAATTGAAGTGCATAAACACCTTCAATATATTATTGGATAGTTTATAACTGTAGGATTATACAAAGATGATTCGATTCAGAGATTTTGTGTAATTTATTAAAGTGGGATCTTAAGTTTAATTTTTTAAAAATATTTATTGGTTTTTTGTGTGCGCATTATGTTGACTTTTGAATAAAAATTAACATGACTCGAAAATTGTAAAGTGCAATAATGTTATATGTTTCTCATGTTCTTTATCATTAGTTCATAATTAGATGTGGCAAATGAGTCGCTCGGTTAGGTTCATTTCGGGTCTCACTGCATTCAGTTTAAGTTCGGTTTAGGTATCGGGTCAGGTCGGTTGATTTTTGGTTCGATTGACTTTCAGGTCGTTGATTTCGAGTCGGGTCAATATCATGTTTATAGGAGATCGTTCGGTTTCAGTCGGGTTTTCAAGCCGAGTTAGGTTTTTACACCCTATATAAGACTTTATATAGCATGTATTTATGGTTTTTTAGTGAGTTGTGTGACAATTCACATCCCATCTTTCGTTATTTATTTTAATATTTTTTATTTCGGGTTGTCTTCGGTTCGAGTGAAATCGCTTCAGTTAAAAATCAGTACGTGTATATTTTCGGTTCAACTAAAACTTAGGTCAATTTTGGTTCGGTTAAGTTTATTTCGAATTTCGGATCAAATTCAAATCGTCGATTTCGGGTCTCGATCGAGTTTACCAGATCTATCCATAATTAGTCTTTTGTTTTTCCTCATAAGCATTTTAACTAACTTATGTTGAATTTTTTCAAAAATAATTTATAATTATTTTCATATTAACTATTTTATTTTAAAACAAGTACATAAAAAATAAAATATAATACTATAAAATTTAAATAAAACTTTTCACTTTTCATATATATATATATGAGGTATATTAATGTTTTCATTGATTGGTCAGTTTTGACCGTTAGTTACAAACATACCAATGAGATGTCAACATGTAACGTCCTTAGAATTGTCACTTTAATTAATTTATTAAAAAAACAAAATATAATTTTTTTACATAATTTTAAAAAGTATAAAATTATAAAAACAAACATAAAAAATTTCATACAAATTATAGAAAAATTATTAGAAATTATAAAAAAGTATAAATGTTCATAAAAATCATAAAAAAAATCTTATAGAATTTTAGTAATATTATAAAATTTATGAATTAAGACCTCCAACACAATCGTTACCAGCGGTGTATCCAAAAATTCAAGAATGACGTTTAAAAAAATATTCTTAATGAGTATGTAAATTTTTATTTTTTACTCTTTAGATACTAAATTAATTTTTAAGAAGAAAAAATTCAACGTTAAAACAAATTTCCCCCCAAAAATAGAAGTAGAATTGCCCCCCTTAGTGGCAATGTAAGTCCACCACTGATCGTTACCTCGTCTGATTTCATGAATTTCTATAATCTTTGTCAGCTTATTCACATTCTTTCTACAAGCTCTAATTAATTTAAGCTATATAACTCGGTTTACTTCATTGTGAAAACTACAAATATATTTAGATTGAAAGATTGTTCTAACGTAGAAAATTATTATAGAGAATTAGAGGTGACAACAGGCGGGATGAGGACGATATTACATTTAATTATTTTTTAAATGATGTTGATAATTTCAGAATGTTTCACATGTTGACATCTCATTGAATCATTTGTAATTAATAATTAAAATTAATCAATTAATCGAAACTGTTAACGAAATAGCTTAATTTTTTTTTTTTTCAAACTAACAACCGCGCTCAATTGAGTACATTTTTATAAGGGCTTTGAATAAAAAATTTGGGTTTGAAATAATATGAATTAAATTTTATTTTGATTAAATGATTTTTTTTTTGATTCAGCATGTTTGGATTTAAATTTTATAGTTGTAAGTGAATTATTTTTAATTGTATGATTTATAAAAAGAATATCAATTTATTCAAGTTGAAAAAATAACTAATTCAAGTTGGAAAAAAAGCTAAACTATCCTTGGATTACGAATTTAGTCCATGTATTTTAATTTGATTATTTTTAGTTTCTATATTATTTAAAAATTTAATCTTAATTTAAACAGTAATTGATAGGTAATCACATTAAAATATTAAAAAAGTAATAACCATTGAATATGTTAGGTAAACTTGAAATATTTTATAGTTTAATGATAAAAACAAGTTTAACTCTAAAATTCGGTAACTAATGGTATAGTTGACCCAATTTATAATGCAACATTATAAATACTATTATACATACTTATATATATATATTAAATAAGGTTAAAGGGTCAAATTTGTCCATGTAGTAATCCAAAAGTTGCCCTTATTTTTCCCTGTAATTTTGCTCTCAAAGTCATTCAATTGCAACAATTTTACCCTTTGACCGATGTTGACCGTTAAAGTGCTAACGTGGCAGTTAACAGTGCTAACGTAGCAATTATGCCCTCAAAGTCATTCAATTGCATAATTTTGTCACTGGTTTATTTAGTTTTTAAATAAAATTGGATAAATAATTTAGTTTTTCAAGTTGAACTTTAACAAACAGAATATATGAAAAATCTATTAACAAATTGGTGTAAATATCATTTGGGTCCCTGGTAATTTTAAAAATAAGCAAAGTGAGATCTCTCATAAAAAATTAAAGTATTCTTCAATTTTTTTAAATAATCTATAAACTTAATAAAAATAAATAAGATATTCAAAAAATTATTGAAAATAAAAATTAATATAAAAATTAAAATGTATTAGACATTATAAAATGATAAATATAAAAATTAAAAAAGTATTTATAAAGTATTAAAAATTTGAACAATTTCATCAAATTTTCTTTCGCTTTTCTATATGAAACTGGTGTTCATTTGTTAGGATTTTTGTTTTGATATAATAATTTAAAAATATTTTTGGACTTATTTGAAAATATTGCAAAAATCAACTAAAGTCCTAACAACTTGAAAATACGTTTAAACTGGTTTCATACGTTTTTAACATGATTTAAAAAGCTTTTAAATAGCTAAAATGTCGATTTTTTAAGGTTCGTACTGATATGCATATGCAAACCTCTTTTCAGAAATCAAAACTTGTACCGATATAACATCTCTCGTACAGGTACATGTATGATGGTTTCGAAACCTCCCTAAGTTTTCAGAAATTAAAACTCGTACCGATATAACATCTACCGTACATGTACATGCATGCTGGTTTCGAAATCCCTTGAATTTTCAGTCTCCAACGACTATTTCCTAAAGCATGGTTGTACCGATACCGGCAACACTAGATTGAAAAATTTAGCATAGAAATCATCTACAACGGAGGAGATAGTTTAAAAATGATGCCTCCTTCATCTGACTCATTTTAGCCTCAAACAGATCTGGTGTTGGTGCTGCTGCAAGTACTGTCACCATGAACAAGCAAAAATTTCAAGACTCGTATGATATTGTATTGATGTTCTAAAATCTAAACTATGTTTAAAAAATGATAAAAGTTCTTTAATTTTCCTGAAATATATTCATAATTCATGTTTGAATATTAGAAAAACTTAACCATATTGGTGTCCGAATAACATAGTTTAGATTTTAGAACATCAATACAATATTATCTGAGTTTTGAAATTTTTGCTTGTTCCTAGTGACAGTGTAACACCCAGGTTTGGGGGTCAGGTGAAAATAATATTTAAATAATATTTTGAGTTTCGGTTTTGTAATTAAAATAATAATATATTATTTGGGCTTCATATTTTCAAAACAAACATTTTGTGTTGGACCAAAATTGATTTGAAACTCATTTTCCATGGAATTTGCAAATAAG
Source organism: Hibiscus tridactylites (assembly GCA_958450335.1). Taxonomy (NCBI): domain Eukaryota; kingdom Viridiplantae; phylum Streptophyta; class Magnoliopsida; order Malvales; family Malvaceae; genus Hibiscus; species Hibiscus tridactylites. Next base: position 95,798,373 of record OY288265.1, read on the forward strand.
TGAAATTGCCATCTCATTAATGGCAAAACCGTAAATAAATGGATTTTCAAATTAAAAATCCCCGTTTTGTTAAAACACCCCTTTGTCATCTTCCTCCTCATTTCATTTTGCATTTCCACGACAGTGAAGAGCTCTCTCTCCATTTTCACTATTCCATCACCTTGCATCTTCATCTTTGGTGCTTTTTGAAAGGTAACTTCGTTTTCGACTTGTCATCCTTTCCCTCTTCAAGCTAGTATCTTTATTTTTCAGAAAGCTCATAGTTTTTGGGTTTTGAGGTTTTGAGTCTTTAGATTAAAAATGAGAACTTTATTGTCTTTAACATAAGCTTTTGATTATTTAAGGTTAGATAAGTTGTTTACAACCTAAAAGGTCCAACATATGTGAATTTTAATGAGTTTTATAAAGATTCCCGGATTTGGGTTTTGAGGGGTTTTGGGAGGGTTTTAAGTTGAGTTTTAGGTGTGTTTGATGTTGGAAATTGAGGGCTATTGGTTGTATGTTGGTTGAGGGTTGTTTTGGAAGCTTTTAGAAGTGTTAAAAGTGTTTGAAACAAGAGTTTTGGATTGGGTTTGATGGCTGCTCGGGTTTGGAGTTTTTGGGGTTGTTCTTGGCTTGAAAATCTTGTGTTTTATGCTTGATTAGTGTTCCGGGTTGCTACATTGTTGTGTGAACTGATTTGAGGTTGTTTTGATTGTGTTGGGTTGATTAGAAGCAAGAAATTGTGTTAGTAAAGCATCGAGAACGAATCCGGAACCGTTGGAAGCTTGATCGGCTAGTAGGTTGAGCTTAGAATAGTCGGTGAGTGGTTAAATGCTTTTAAGTGGTTTTTAAGTGTTGGTTCAAGCATATGGACTATATTGGGCTTGGTAGACCCACCTAGAGTTGGGATTAGAGTGGTAGCCTAATCTTAAGCTTTAGTTAGAGACTTTGGTTGCACTCTAATTGTTGTTATGCCTCATGTTGATTTGTGGTTAATGTGGATATGTATAAATGTGCTATTCATGTATGTTGAGGCATGTATTTGATGCATTGTGATATACATGTGGATTGTACATGATGGTGATCATGGTTAGTACGTGCTAAGCACGGAAGTTGATATGAAATGGTGTTGTGGATTGTGTTTAGTATTGACACTAGTATGCTTGGGTACAATGATCGATCATTAGGATGTTAGTGTGCACACGTGAGTCAAATGTGCGCGTGGTCTTGGTGATGGTAGTCACCAAGATGGAGTACGGGTTCGCCCGGAAAACCTTTTTATATATATGTTAGTCGATGATGAGTGTAATCTCATCGACGAGGCGTGAGGATGAGTGGAATCCCCTCCGCGTGAACGATGATGAGTGTAATCCCACTGTAAGGTAATGGTTGTTGTTGGATGTGAGTTCCAACGTGTTATCCGCGTATTCGAGTCATAGCTAGGTGCCAATATGAGATGGTATGTGTACCAATATGATTTTGACATGTGATGCCAATATGGATTAATATATGTGTTTACATATGGTGTGGTTATGGACTTGTTGAGCATGGCATAATATTGATTATATGTTCATGCATCATGTGTATTTTGGCTCATGTGGATCGAAGGTAAGAACATGCATTTTACCTTGGTTGTGCTCGTGCTTGGACCCTGCATTGTCGAGGTTTGTTTTAATGAGCTTACACTCACTAAGCTTTATGCTTACACTCTTTTTTGTTCGACAATGCAGATCCGTAGATTGTGGGTTGCTAGTGCAAGAGGAGGGCCTCCAAGTGTGCTTTGTGGTGCTATCTTAGCTTTCAAGTATGGACTTTTTAGTTATGAGATGTAATGACCAAGCAATGGGATATGTGATGTTGATTTGTGCTTTTGATGTGGTAGATGTTGGTTTGTTTAGGAGCATGTTAGACTCCTTTATATGTTTATGTTGGTGTGGCTTGTTGATGCCATGTTTGGATTGCAAAACATGTTTAAGTGCTACCATGAATGCTTTATGTATGAATGTTTAGGGCATGAACCTTATATATATGCTATGTATGTCTCCTTTTGAGTAAATGCATGAATCCTTGAATGAATGTTTTGTGTTCGTGTTGGTTGCCTCATATGCTGAGATCTTGGTGGTTAAGTGTTGTATGAATGTTCGTATGTGGCTAGGGAAGTCTTAAAATGCATTTAGAGCCGTGTTTTGGAGTCTTAGGCTGCAAACTTGGGTATTGCAGTGCAGGGCGTATCGGTACGCCCAAGGGCCGTATCGATACGGTCCTACACTTTGGGACTCAAGTTTGGCCTAGCGTACCGATACACGAGGGTGTATCGATACGCCAAATCCTCTTTGAAAATCTCAGTTTTTGACGAGATTTTGGCGTACTAGTACGGGTCTAGGGTGTATCGATACGGTTTTGTATCGTTGACTGTGGGTTGTTGACCAGTCAGGGCGTATCGGTGCGGTCAACCTGTGTACCGATACGGTCTCCCTAGTTTGACCTTGGGCTGTTGACCGAGTCAAGGCGTATCGATACCCTCTTCTAGTGTATCGATACGACCTGCTTTAAAAAGGTAAAATGGGTTGTTTTATGTATTATGTTCGTTTGTTCGCCTTGCTTGTTGCTTCCGTTGTCGGTTATTCACATAGGATATATAATAAAGCATCTAGAGAAGACAATGATAAAATAATAAAATATAAATATAAATATAAAAATTTAAACAATTTCATCCAATTTTCTTTCGCTTTTCTATATCAAATTGATACCCATCTGTTGTGATTTTTGTTTTGATATAATAATTTAAAAATGTTTGGGCTTATTTGAAAATATTTCAAAAATCAACTAAAGTCCTAACAACTTGAAAATATGTTTGAAATGGTTTCATACATTTTTAACATGATTTAAAAAGCTTTTAAATGGCTAAAATGTCGATTTTTTAAGGTTCGTACCGATACGCATATGCAAACCTCTTTCCAGAAATCAAAACCTGTACCGATACAACATATGTCGTACAGGTACATGTATGGTGGTTTCGAAACCTCCCTAAGATTTCAGAAACCAAAACCCGTACGATATAGCATCTGTCGTACATGTACATGCATGGAGATTTCAAAACCTCTTGAGTTTTCAGTCTCCAACGACTATTTCCTAAATCAAGGTCGTACCGATACGGGTACCCGCGTACCGATACCGACAACACTAGATTGAAAATTTTTGTATAGAAATCATCTCCAACGGCTCCAAATCATTCCCAACGGTCAGCTGGAATCTCATTTAGGAGCTTCAAAGAAACCTTCAAGCACCAAAATTAATTGATGATCAAAACACCAACATACTTATGATTGTAAAAGAACCTTAATGCTTAATTTTCACATTCTTTCATAGACCATATTTGTGAGCTCAACTTGTTATAATTTGCTCAAGTGTCTTAGGTGTAGGTAAGTGCTTAAATTGTGCAAATATTATACCTTGTGAGGATTTTCAAGTTTGCTATTTATTTTTCTCTTGTAAGAGAGAGTTTGCTCAAGTTTTGGGATAGAAAGCTTTGAGTGTGTAAGAGTTGCCTCTTTAGCCTAGAAAAATAGAAGAAATTCAATAGTGAAATTGTTAGAAATTCTTGGTGGAGTAGCTGAGGTAGTGGATGTAGAGCTTGGTTGAGAAGCTCAAACCACTCTAAATCATTGTGTTCATTTCCTTTCATTGCTTCCACCACCATCACATAAAATTGGACTTCTCAACTAACTTGGCAAGCAAATCTGTTGAGGGTATCGGGTTTTACATTATTAGTATTTGATAAATTTTATTACTACTCACAAAAAGGTACCCGAGCTGTCCTCTACTAAGAGTAGCAAGACCCTCGATTCTCATCCATTATAGGCTACAAACAAATCGAGTTCAACTCAGGAGGACTCACCACCGAAGCCTTCTCGAAGAATCAATATACTTACGAAGGCAAAGGGATTGAGTCCCGAAGGTACTTTGCGATGGTCATGTAACCCCCTCGTCCCGGTCTGCCCGGATGATCGGTCCGAGTAGGCCACACGGGGAAAACCAAAGCGAAACCCGCTAAAGATTCCACCTCGGTTAGCAACCCTAAAAATTTTCTTTCATTTTAATCTTTTCTAAAGGCACGTTAATTCCTAAATGATCACGTCAGCAAAAAACATCAATGAAGAAGCACATTCGAACCACAACCACACTTCAAACAGTCCATTTTACACTTACAGGGCAGGCCGTATCGATACACCAATCAAGGGTATCGATACGCCTTGACTAGGTCAACTCAATCAGTCAACTCAGAGATGATCGTATGGATACAGCCCTTGAGCGTATCGATACGCCCTTCTCGGTCAAAATCTCGTGGTCAACGAGATACAACCGTACCGATACACCTCAACATCGTACCAATACGCCTCAACACCGTACCAATACGCCCTTAACTCGCTAAAATCTCAGAATTCTAGTGAGTTAAAACCGTATCGGTACACCCCCCGTGTATCGATACGCCCAGCCAAAACTGAGTCCTGCAGGCAAGACCGTATTGATACGGCCCTTAGGCGTACCGATACGCCCTGCTCTGCAATTCTCCAATTTCAGCAAAAACCAACAAGTCTCACACTCTAAATGCATATTGGGACTCTCATAGCCACATACAACCATGAATTAACATATAGAGCAACCTTGATGATTAACATGACATCCAATATGGCATTCACACAAAGGGCAATTAATTGTATAAATGGGCATGCTTAAGAGTTCAAAAAGCCATAAGGCACAAGTCAACACATACAAGGTTTGCATACACAACCAAACAACATGAACCATCTAAGGCATAGCCTCATCAACACAAGCATTCATCAAGACAAACATGGTTTAAAAATCCAAGCCAAAACATGAACATCAACAACATTTATGAGTCATACAACGCTCATACAAAAACATAGTAGCCCCATTGCTAAACTACTACTTTAATTACTAAATCATACTTGAGCAACTATAAAGCTTGGAATGTCCCTTCGCCTTGCTCCTTGCTAACACCACGCTAATGATCTGCATTGTTGAAAATGAGAGCGTAAGCTAGAAGCTTAATGAGGATGCTCTAAAATCAAAAACAACAACAATGCAGGGTTCAAGCATGTAATCCTCAACATCACACACAACATACATAGGCATCAACAAGGCAACCTAGCTAGTGTTTCAAGAGTCATGAATATGGCATCTTATATCATATTAAGCTCAACAATATACATCAATTATCTCAACATCATAATCGTAAAAGCAATTTCATTGGCCACTATTAGTTTACTCGGATGTGCGGATTTACTCTCGACAATAACATTACCTCGGTGGGATTACACTCATCACCGGACTTTGCATGGGTGAGATTCCACTCATCACCACATGCCCTACAGATGGGATTCCACTCATCATCACGTATAATATAAATAAATTTCCGGTGAAATATTATATCACCGTATTCCTCCTTGATGACTCAACGCCATCAAGGCCACGCGCGTTTTGACTCAAATGTGTGCACACTAATCCTAATGATCGATCATTTACACTCGGTAAGTTAACTAGTGCCAATCTCTTTAAACCACATCACATTAATCATCATTCATATCATTCAACTATCATCATACACAACAATGTATATGCATTCAAGGTCAATACATACTATGCAAGATCAAGATAGGCATTAGGAAATCAAAACTCATTTCAAACAAGAAGTCAAACTACCAATTTAACTTCTACCTTGGAATGGTCTACCAAACTCATTCCAATACCTCCACAACACACACTTGAACCAACTTTAAAACAAATTTAAAGTTTTACTCACCAACCTTCCTTAGCAAACCAAGCAAGCAAATCAAGCCTCCTCAATTTCCCGGAATCGATCCCGATGCCTCTCTGACGTTTCCTCTAGCTTCTAGCCAGTCAAAACACAAACATTACTCACCAATTCAATGCTAAATTCAGTCACAAACTCCAACCCATAAACACAAGCCAAACTCCACTAATTTCAAACTCAACTAATCACAAAACTTCCATTTACGAGCTCCCCAAATACCCAGTTGAAAACTATGATTTCCAACACCCAAATGGCATCTAAAAGGTCCCAAAACACTTCCCTAATAACCCTATACCATCAACCCTTCAACCCAACCCTAAAACACACCAAAAACCTAATTTTAGACACTTCAAAAATTGCCCCAAAGACCCACTTCGGGTTTTCACCCAAATCCAACCATTTCAAGATATTAAGTGTATTTTGATGAGATTAAACCAAAACTCAACTCAACAAATCAACCACAATTGAAAAACCCATTAAAAACTCAAACTTTCTTTAAACTTGAAATTCCAAAAAGATGATAGTTTTCAAATCTAAGACAATGTAAATGATGGGGATGATGAGGAGAGTTAAGAAATGAATTTACCTTTGAAAATGCCCTTGAATTGAAGGAGAAATCAAATGGAATAGTGAATAGAGGCTTGGGAGGGGTTTAGGTGTTTTTCAACGTGAAAATGGGGGAAAGGGGGAAAGATGAAGCCTTTTTTTTGTTCTTTTAATTTTAAAAAGGTTGTCATCCCTTTTTTTCACATATTTACAAAAACGCCACCTTTTTTATTTTAAGCCTCAATTAAATCAAAACTAAGATTAATTTAATTAAAATTGGTTTCACCGACTCGAACCAACTCACGTGTCTAACTCCTAACCCCAAAACACGGGTGTTACAGGTCATACGAAAAATCAACATTCTTACATGAGCAAAGCGTATTCCTCCCACTTAAACAAACATGACAAAGCTCGGGAATAGAGCTTGAAATCAAGTTTTAAATGCGTAAAATAGAGCTATATTCATTTAATCGGACAAATAAATAGAACCTATGGTGAACTTGCAAATTCCATTTTTTAAAAAAACATTTTTTTAAAAATCATTTAAAACCATTTTGTGGCCTGACCCTCTTTTGTTTTTATTTAAAAAACAAAAACATGTCCCCAGCGGAGTCGTCAAGATGTCGCAACCGTCTTTTTACGGGAGGCTTCGACTATTTTAGAAAATACTTTTTAAAAATCAACGGATTCGCAACCAATCTTTTTTGGAAAAAAAAGTGTGATTGGATCACTTTTAAAATAGAGTTATTTTAATAAAACTTTTTTGGTTTTAATAAAACAACATTTTAGTCTGCGAAAATTAAGAAACATGTTCGGGGGTCGGTTACCCGTGGGGAAGGGTTAGCACCCCATGACACCCAAAATTGGTACCTAATTGGTTTTAAAATCATGTTCAAAACTGGAATTTGCAAGTTCAAAACTGTTCGACTTTACTTGTCCTTTTAATGAATATTAGTCTATTTAAACCACCTTATCGCCCGAGAGATGAACTTTAATCACCGCCAACATTTTTGACGCTAACCCATCATTCCTGTTTGATACGACACCGCATTAAATTATGTTTTCACTTTTCAAGCAACAAAGAAATTTAAGTGCGTGGAGCATTTTATTCAATTCTAGGTTCGACTATTAAAAGTCCTAAAAACGTCTAAGTCTTTATTCCTAAGTTAAGGTTTAAATATGCTCAAGTGTATTTTATTTGCATGAAGAACATTTTTCAACAAAAAGAAGTCTCTATCTAAGCTTTAGTCCCTAATCCTAAATTTTCACCTATTTCTAAAACAAGCAAGCAAATATTTTATTCTTTTGATTTTTACCCTTTTTATTATTCCTTTTAAAAGCTTTTATTTTTACTTTTATTTTTTTTATTTTCTAAGCTAAAACTCTTTTTTATACCTTTTTACTTTTTTATTTTTTTATTTTTTTACCTTTTTCATTTTTATGATTTCCCATTAAAAGATTTTTATTCCTTTTAAACTCGTTTTTTTTTTCATTTTCTACATTTTTAAGTTTTAAAACAACACATTTCTAAAATAAACTTTATTTTTCTAAGAACTATTTTTTAAATTTTTTTTCTTTTCAAAGATTTATTAAATATCCTAAACCCTAATTTTTACTATAAAACCCTTTTATTTTCTTTTTTTTGAAAACTTATTTTTTTATATTTTTTTCAAAGATTGTTCTAACGTAGAAAATTATTATAGAGAATTAGAGGTGACAACGGGCGGGATGAGGACGATATTACATTTAATTATTTTTTAAATGATGTTGATAATTTCAGAATGTTTCACATGTTGACATCTCATTGAATCATTTGTAATTAATAATTAAAATTAATCAATTAATCGAAACTGTTAACGAAATAGCTTAATTTATTTTTTTTTTCAAACTAACAACCGCGCTCAATTGAGTACATTTTTATAAGGGCTTTGAATAAAAAAAAATTCTATTTTTCTATAAGATTATTTCAATCTTTAAGTTTATATAATATATACAAAAGAGAAACAATACGTGTATCCCTACTGTATTGATTACCGACAATAATCAAGTATATCAGGCAAATTGGTTTGAATATTCTCTTTTGGGAATTTATTGGGGAAAATAACTCCCAAAGTTTGATATTAGGAAAAATACCCCCTTTCATGCCATGTAGGACGAATTCGCGTCATGGAGAAAGCGAATTCATGATTCGCGTCCTGCAGGACGCGAATTCCTGTGCCGTCTCAGTGAAAAGGGAATTAGCGTCCTGCAAAATGCGAATTCCACGAGATTTACCCCAAATTATCGCAGTAAATTGGGAGTAAATTCGGACGGTTGGGGAAATAGAATTCGCGTTCTGCAGGACGCGAATTCAGTTTGAATTCCCTGCATCCAGAGCGCGTTTTCTCTATAAATTCGGTGAGGTTGGGAGAGAATGAAAATTCTCTCCCAAGGTTTTGAAGAAGTTTGAAGAGTTGTTAGAGAGAGTTTACCCCATATTTGAAGCGAGTGTTGCCGGCATGATTTGAATATGTTAATAGTATTTATTTTTAGAGTAAGAAAATTAGTTAAATTCGAATATGTTAATAATATTTATTTTTAGACTAAGAAAAGTAGTTAAATTCGAATATGTCTTTAGATTTTATTTTTAGACTAAGAAAATTAGTTAAATTCGAATATGTCTTTAGATTTTATTTTTAAACTAAGAAAATTAGTTAAATTCGAATATGTTAATAGTATTTATTTTTAGACTAAGAAAATTAGTTAAATTTGAATATGTCTTTAGATTTTATTTTTAGACTAAGAAAATTAGTTAAAGTCGAATATGTCTTTAGATTTTATTTTTAGACTAAGAAAATTAGTTAAATTCGAATATGTTAATAGTATTTATTTTTAGACTAAGAAAATTAGTTAAATTCGAATATGTCTTTAGATTTTATTTTTAGACTAAGAAAATTAGTTAAATTCAAATATATTAATAGTATTTATTTTTAGACTAAGAAAATTAGTTAGATTCGAATATGTTAATAGTATTTATTTTTAGACTAAGAAAATTAGTTAAATTCGAATATATCTTTGGTATTGACTTATAGAATAAAAATTAGTAAAATTAGAATGTGTTTAGTATTTTATTGTACACTATAAAAAATTGTGACATTTAAATATGTGATTGTTAATTTGTGTGTGTCTTTAATTATTTGTAGAATGGAGAAGAACGTCGGTTGGAGGTTTATATCGCTCGGATGAGGGTGCCCCCGGATCCTCGTCTAGCCGAGTACATAGCCCAAGCCGAATTTGGGTATGTGTCGAAGATTAATGGAGGAGGTGCGAAATTAGACGTTGATTTAATCAACGCGCTTGTGGAGAGGTGGAGGCCAGAGACACATACCTTTCACTTACCATGTGGTGAGGCGACCATCACATTAGAAGATGTGTCGTATATTCTTGGCCTGCCTGTAGATGGAGAGGCTATCACTGGTGCCGCCAGTGACGATTGGGAGGGCTTGTGTATGGAGTTGTTAGGGGATAACAGTGTTGATTTTATTGGGAGGCTATCACGTTGATTTTATTGTACGCATTCTCGTCTTGGAGAACTACCACATTTGTTGAAGAACTTAATCCGTCATCAAATTTCACGATAAGCTCGATGTTTGTTCCCCCAGCACGTTTGTATGCTCGAAATATCTTTCGCATATCTTTCTTATCTGACAGTGTGAGCATATAATGCTCCTCGGGGCCGGGCTCATTGACTGGTACTTTCACTTGTAAGGCCTCTATTTTTGCGTTGGTCGACTCTTTAACTCGTTTCGAGATCAACTCAAATAATTCATTTCTTGTGATCGTTTCACTAAAAGATGAGTAGAAGTATGTTCCACGAAAAAATACAGTAGCTGAATATCGAGCCATTTTCTCTTTCAGAAAGGTAGAAATGCAGAAATCTCGTGAAGATAGGAAAGTAATAAGTTTGATGGGATGCCTAAGGCAGAAATACAGCCTATTTATACAGGTGGTTGTAGTCATGCAGAGACCTATTTGCGTGTTAGAAACGCGAATAATTGTCAGCCCAAAGCCCGGTAAAGCCTGGTAAAGCATTTGCCAGTCCAATAATTTTGGTATTCGCGTTTTGGAGAACGCGAATATCATTATTCGTACTGAATTCGCGTTTTGTACGACGCGAATTCTATAGATTCATGCAGAATTCGCGTTGTACAGAACGCAAATTCAGTACGAATAATGATATTCGCATTCTCCAAAACGTGAATTCCAAAATTATTAGACTGGAAAATGCTTTACCAGGCTTTACCGGGCTTTGGGCTGACAATTGCATTATGGTGCTACAGAATTCACCAATAATTCAATGTATGCACAAAATGCTTTACCAGACACATTTCTATTTATAATTGAGGGTGTGCAGAATTTCTAGATGCACCCTAACAAAACTTAGAATCACAAAGCTCATCGATTTTCAGAAATAGCACCGCGAATTCAAGCTATAGTATACTACGATGGTCAGATGGTCCCTGATTCATACATTGGGATCATATTTCAATCTGAAAATACTGTTACGATCAATATTCCGAAACGATCAACATTCCAGTCGCTTAGAACCTTAATATCCAGGAAGGTTCCCAATCGCTCGGGGAGGGAGTTGTAGTCTTTGAAGTATCGATTTCCAACGTCGATAGAGCCACTGTATTACACAATATACGATGTTGAAGATGACAGTTCTGTAGAAATGATGATAGATACACATATCCAGTACTCAATGGGATGGGTCATGGAGCTGTTTGTAACATTTGCTGAAGTTCACGTTGGTGCTCAAAATGTGGTACCAAATTGGTTACGAGGAAATCTCGAGTTCAATCCAAATGCTATTAGTCCGACATCGAGTTTACGACGTAACTTCAACCTTCTACAAACAAGAATCGATGAAGCTTCATCGTCTTTGTCTTCGCGAAAACGACGTTCTTCCGTTCCAAGGTTCAAATTTGACCTTAACTTGCCACCAACCCAAGAGTCGTCATACAGTCCATACGTTCTGTTGGGATGTGTGGGGCTCGATTCGATCAACCAATTATGCTCACCAAGTGGTGGAGAGGTGGATGTTTGGGTGGAAGGGTTGTGGAAGCTAGAAAGATTAAAGACACAATGATTTATAGTGGTTCGGCCTTCTAACAAGCACCTACATCCACTACCTTAGCTTCCCACTAAGGATTTCTCAACCAATTCACTAATTGATTCGTCCCCTTTTCTAGGATTAGGAGGAAACCCTTACAACCGATCAAGCTTCTACCCAAGCCTTGATCAAAACCCTCTTTTACAAGAGACAAATGAAAGCAAACTTAAACCCTCTAATAGGTGTTTGTTTGCACACTTAAGCACTCACCCAAAACCTAAAACACTTGAGCAAATTTAACAATTTTGGCTCACTAGTGTTTGTCTATACAAGAATTTACAATTTAAGAGCTAAGACATTTTCTTGATCAATTGGTGTTTGACAATATGAGCATTAGTCTTCTCTTGATGCTTGGAGGTCCCTTTTATACTCCCAATTGAGTTTATAGCCGTTTAGGACCGTTGGGGATGAAATGGAGCCGTTGAGGACTTTATTTCCCTTCATAAATGCTGTTCTGCAGCTACCAGTATCGATACTCGTGGAACGGTATCGATACGGCCTTCATGAAGAAATAGCCGTTGGGCTTTTGCCAGCACAGGGGTATCGATACACTTAGAACGGTATCGATACGGCCTTCATAGGAACTAGCCGTTGAGCTCTTGCCAGCTGAGGCGTATCGATACGCTTGAGGGAGTATCGGTACGGCTGCACATTTGAATAGCCGTTGGGAAATAGCCGTTGGGGTAGTTGAACAGGGATCGGTACGCTGACATGGCGTATCGAAACGACCCCGGTCCGTATCGATACTCTAAACCCTCGTATCGATACGGGTTTTGACAGTGGCCAAACTGAGCCAAAAGGGTATCGGTACGGGTACAACCGTATCGATACTGGTGACTTGAAAACACAAGTTTGGCTGTTTAAAACATGAAAAATCTTTGCCAAAAACCTCTTAAAATACCTCAAACATAAATTCAAGTTGTTTGGACTTAAAACCAAGTTTTAAATTCTTTTCAAATTAGTCCAAAACATTTTTCAATTATTATATCAAAACATAAGTTCTACAATCTCCCCCTTTTTGATATAATAAAACTCACTTGAAAAATTGTTTGGGTTTCTCCCCCTTTAACTTTAAAAATGTGAATAAGAGATTAAGTATATGAGATCAAATAAAGCTCCCCCTTATTCATTTGAAAATTCAATTTTTCAAACCAATTTCTCCCCCTTTTTGTTATATCAAAAAGAATTTAAAATGACATTTAAGTTCAAGATAACATAGGAGGCAAAAAAAATTTTGACACACTTAAAATTTTGGTTTTAAAAATTGGCTCCCCCTTACACAAAGCATCATTGAAATGTTAGTCCAACATAAATGATCATCTAGTTGAATTTAAATTGAATTAAACAAATAAAAGCAAAAACAACTAGAATTTTACCAACACTTGAATTTAAGGGAGGATGTGAAGCCTTCCTTCTCCAAGTGTTCTTCCTTGTGTGTATGGAGCTCCCCCTCAAAGTTTGACTTGTTGAACATCTCCATCACACCTACAATAGACAATCAAGTAACTTTTGGTATCCAAATTGCTTTGGATCCATAAACGTTAGTTGCACAAATTTTTGACCCCTTAGGAATCCATTTTTCAATGTCATCCTTTTTAATTGAAGTATTAAGTCCTTTTGGGACCCAAACACTTCTAAAACATTTACCATTTATAAATCTAGGGGCACTAGATTGTCTAACATAAAAATTTGATTTTCCAAAATTGTTTTTCTTTTCAAGCTCTTTGGAAATCAAATCTTTTTCTCCTTGAACTTTTTGAAGCAATTTTTGTAAATCAAGACATTTTAGTTCAAACTCTTCAAGTTTTGCTTCAAGTTCAAGTTTGGTTTTAGAAAGCAAATCATTTTGAATTTTTAACTTTGAAATCAATTTATTGTTTTTCAAAATGTGGCTTTTAAAATCTAAAACCAATTCGTCATAGGCATCTTGTAATTCATCAAAAGTATAGGAACATGAAGTAGATGAATTAGAAGTTACCCTTGAATCTTCTTCGATGGCCATAAGGCAAAGGTTGGCTTGTTCATCGTCGGTGGAGTCCTCATCACTCCAAGTAGCCACATGTGCCTTCTTCTTATGGCTTGAAGTGCTAGCCCTCTCCTTTCTTTTAGGTTCTCGTTCAAGCTCTCTCAAGGCTTTCTTCATGAAAGGGGCACACTTCTTGAAGAGATGAACTATCTCTTCATCTTCCTCCTCCTCTTCACTTGTGTAGACATGATGGCAAGTGGAGGATTTGAGAGCCATGGCACTAGCATTGATGCCAAGCCCTTTGATTTTCTTCTCTCCCATAGCTCTTATTTCTTCCCTCTTCTTCTCATCCTCCTTGTTCTTCTTCATGATTTGATGAGTAAGAAGTGACCCCATGAGTTCATCAAGCTTCAAAGTCTTCAAATTTTTAGCTTCGATGATGGCGGTCCTCTTTGAGTCCCAAGACTCGGGAAGTGAGTAGATGAGCTTTCGAACAAGCTTCTCCTCCGGGATGGCTTCTCCATAACCTTTAAGACCATTTGTGATGGTGGAGAACCGATCAAACATCTTCTCGATGTTCTCTTCCGGATCCATTTTGAAGTTCTCATACTCCAAGGTTAGGAGCCCAATCTTGGTCTCTTTGACTTCGTTTGTCCCCTCGTATGTGACTTCAAGCTTGTCCCATACCTCCTTGGCATTCTCACAAGAAGACATCTTCTCATAGATGGATGGACCAAATGCACAAAATAGAATGTGCAAGGCTTTGCAATTAAGCTCCATCTTCTTGCGATCGTCGGCACTCCACTCCGCTTTACTTCTTTTAGGCACGAACGGACCATCTTCAACTACATCCCATAACTTGTAATCTTTTGATTTGATGAAGAATTTCATCTTTGTCTTCCAATGGGCGTAGTGGTCTCCGTCAAAGAAATGCGGTTTGTCTATGGATTGCGCCATTTGAGCCGGTTGATGAAAAAGTGATCGAGCTTGCCGGATCTTCTCAATAGGATGTGAATCCTTTTCGATTGAGCCAAGCTCTGATACCAATTGTTGGGATGTGTGGGGGCTCGATTCGATCAACCAATTATGCTCACCAAGTGGTGGAGAGGTGGATGTTTGGGTGGAAGGGTTGTGGAAGCTAGAAAGATTAAAGACACAATGATTTATAGTGGTTCGGCCTTCTAACAAGCACCTACATCCACTACCTTAGCTTCCCACTAAGGATTTCTCAACCAATTCACTAATTGATTCGTCCCCTTTTCTAGGATTAGGAGGAAACCCTTACAACCGATCAAGCTTCTACCCAAGCCTTGATCAAAACCCTCTTTTACAAGAGACAAATGAAAGCAAACTTAAACCCTCTAATAGGTGTTTGTTTGCACACTTAAGCACTCACCCAAAACCTAAAACACTTGAGCAAATTTAACAATTTTGGCTCACTAGTGTTTGTCTATACAAGAATTGACAATTTAAGAGCTAAGACATTTTCTTGATCAATTGGTGTTTGACAATATGAGCATTAGTCTTCTCTTGATGCTTGGAGGTCCCTTTTATACTCCCAATTGAGTTTATAGCCGTTTAGGACCGTTGGGGATGAAATGGAGCCGTTGAGGACTTTATTTCCCTTCATAAATGCTGTTCTGCAGCTACCAGTATCGATACCCGTGGAACGGTATCGATACGGCCTTCATGAAGAAATAGCCGTTGGGCTTTTGCCAGCACAGGGGTATCGATACACTTAGAACGGTATCGATACGGCCTTCATAGGAACTAGCCGTTGAGCTCTTGCCAGCTGAGGCGTATCGATACGCTTGAGGGCGTATCGGTACGGCTGCACATTTGAATAGCCGTTGGGAAATAGCCGTTGGGGTAGTTGAACAGGGATCGGTACGCTGACGTGGCGTATCGAAACGACCCCGGTCCGTATCGATACTCTAAACCCTCGTATCGATACGGGTTTTGACAGTGGCCAAACTGAGCCAAAAGGGTATCGGTACGGGTACAACCGTATCGATATTGGTGACTTGAAAACACAAGTTTGGCTGTTTAAAACATGAAAAATCTTTGCCAAAAACCTCTTAAAATACCTCAAACATAAATTCAAGTTGTTTGGACTTAAAACCAAGTTTTAAATTCTTTTCAAATTAGTCCAAAACATTTTTCAATTATTATATCAAAACATAAGTTCTACACGTTCCAAACTACGACGATTTCTCTACGGGGCGCCACTCAACGTACATTCCATACACGGTGTCTTCAACGTACAATGAACAGTTTAACCCGTTCGATGCTTTCTCTACCGGGCGCCACTCAACATACATCCCAAGTCACCGAAATGTGGATGATATGTTCTCAGCGGGGAGACATTCAACCGCCGCTACTGTCGATCCGGTTATGACTTCAGAACATGTTCACGCACAGGTTTATGATGACACAGAACTTTTCCAATTTGATGATGCGCTTTCTGATGAAGAGCCGCGTACAGAGGTTGGGCCTGATGGTGACGAGATGGGTCTATTTCCTTTTGAACCATCTGACATTGACGAGCCGGTGGAATCAGAGGAGAGCGCAGAAAACTCTTCTGAGGATGATGAGGACGGTGATGTTCATTCGACGCAACTGCATGGACCAACCAGTTGCGCAACATATTACGACCCACCTTCGCACTTCACAACAGTGGATATAGATGGCTTCTTCGATACTGAATTCCCGGAACATCCACAATTAGACCAGTTCAACCAATGGAATGTGGGTTCAACTGAGCTACATGCTGGAATGGTCTTCAGGACAAAAAAGCTCGCAGAGGCTGCCATCAAGCATTACAACATTCAGCGCTCAGTTACGTCCACCGTTTGGAAGACCGAGGCCAGTAAATATATTGCAGAGTGTCCTCACAAGTCCGCCGGATGTCAATGGAGGGTTCGTGTGTCGCAATTGAAAAGGCTGAATAACTTGTGGAAAATAACGAGATATACAGGGCCTCATACATGCTCCGTTGGGAGCCTCATCCAAGACCATCCTAACTTGGATGTACACGTGATTTCCGATGCAATCCTTCCACTCGTGAAAGCAAACCCACGTGTATCTGTGCCAGTGTGTATAGCTGCCATCAAATCCATTTACAAGTACACCGTCAATTACGATAATGCATGGTATGCAAGATATCGAGCCATCGAAACACTGTACGGGCAATGGGAGCTATCATACAACGATCTTCGGGAATACAATCCAGGGACAATTGTGGAATTGGAGACTGTTCCGAAGTACTACAACGATCGTGTTGTACCAGGGGAGGTCGAATTTCATCGCCTTTTCTGGACGTTCCCCCAATGCATAAAGGCTTTCCGTTACTGCAAACCTATGCTCCATATCGACGATACATTTTTATATGGCAGATACACGCAGATATTGCTAATTGTAGTTGCCCAGGATGGCAACAGAAAATGTATCCCAGTTGCTTTTGCGATTGTTGAAAAGGAAAATATCCATTCTTGGGAGTTTTTCCTTTACAACCTCCGCAAGTATGTCCTGCGCCGGGTTTTGCGTACACGTGAAGATAGCCTAGCTATTATTTCAGATAGAGGCGCAGGGATTTGGGGAGCAATTCAACGTTTGGGAGATTCATGGAAACCCCCATACATACATCACCGGTATTGTTTGCGGCATATAGCAGCAAACTACTATCAGAGGTTCAAGAACGAGGATGAACGTATAATGGTTCTCCGTATGGGTATGCAACCATTCCATTTTGTTATTCGACGTCCACCAATTTCATATTATTACCAATTAACTATTTTGCATGTCTTATTCAACAGGCAACACACACCGAGTTAATCAAGTGGAAGAGCTGCTGGAGGAGTTGCAATTGAGGAATCCACGCGGGTATAACTATCTTGTGGAGATACCGAAAGAGAAATGGTTGCGATGTTATGACGGGGGTCGTCGATGCGGCCATATGACAACAAACTTGGCTGAGGCGATCAATTCGTCTCTTAAGGGAACGCGCCATTTACCTATCACGTCCGTTGTCAAAGCAACATGTTACCGATTGGCAACCCTTTTCGCAACCCTCGGCAAACAAGCAATGAACTGGATGGCAGCTGACCGCATATTTCATCCAGATCTCGCCGACAAAATCCAAGCGTCCATTGCGCATGCTAACTCGATGGGTGCGTTGTGCTTCTCTCGTCGGGAACACATCTTTGAGGTCACGCAATTTTCTAAACCGCTACAAGGAATAATGCAATACACCTACGTGGTTGATTTGCAAAAACGAACGTGCGATTGCGGGGAGTTCCAGACGTTCAAGTTCCCGTGTTCGCATGCTTTCGCAGCATGTGCATCGGTTCATTTTGATGCAACGACACTCATTGATTCGGTCTACAGGCTCGAAACCGTTTTCAAGGTTTACCGAAACGAGTTCCCTCCGATCGGAAATGCACGTGACCGTCGTATAATCAGCAACGAACCAAAGATATGCCCAGATCCCTCCCTGCGACGAAAGAAAAAAGGCCGGCCAAAATCAACGAGGATTCACTGTGCCGAAGATATGGTTCCGAGAGAAAAGACCGGACAACCTAAGAGGTGCAGTAAATGTGGGAACACTGGACATGATATTAGGAAATGCCATCTTAGGACCGGCCCCCGAATTAACTAGATCAACCATTGTGTACTCTTTTCTGATTTGTGAACTTCTATTATCTGGTAATTTAATAAATCTTATGGGCACTCTTTTCCCCCTACATAGGTTTAGAGGGGGTTTTTAACGAGGCCCTTTAAATTTCAAAAAAAAAACATGCCTATGGACACATTTTTTTGCTTCAATAATGTTACTTTGATAGCATTTTTAACACAGTTTTCTCACATTTTAGGACACTGTCTTCCTCTGAACTTTAGCACCACTGTAAAATTAAGCTGCACATCTTTGTCTCCAAACTTAGGAAAAACCAAAAAATAGTTCGAAACACACCGTAAAATGCATTTAAACATGCCTATACAATAATGTTTCCTTCTAAAACATTGTTACTTGCCCATTTCAAGGCCATTTTCAAACATCTTAGGATATTATATACGCTCGTATCTTCACACCATCTTAAAGATATGTTTCAATACGACACCGTTATAGTTCAAAAATTTTAATCGGGTCCCCAAATAACCCGTTATTCGATCACAAATATTGCTACCTAAACATCTTATATTGGTTTCAATTCATTTTCCTCTTGAATTTCTCGTGCGGGGGCAGCAATAATACGTTGAATTCGCGTCTTGCAGGACGCGAATTCCCTTTTCACTGAAACGGCACAGGAATTCGCGTCCTGCAGGACGCGAATCTTGAATTCGCTTTCCCCAGGACGCGAATTCGTCCTACTGGCATGAAAGGGGGGTATTTTTCCCAACATCAAACTTTAGGAGTTATTTTCCCCAATAAATTTCTAAAAGGGAATATTCAAACCATAATGCCTCATATTCATACCAATTTATTAATTTTGATATTGTTTATTAAGGCATGTGCTTCATGTGACGTGACAATATATTTTAATTATTAATAAAGTTGTCTGGTTGTTGATGTATTAAAAAAGGGTCAAATCAACACAACCCCATTAACTTACAAGTTTCATTAATAATGGTGTTTACCTTCTTTTTTTGAGACCGATAGCGTGATGGTTGTGAGAATTATTGTTTATTCTTTTAAGATATTAGCATGTAATATTTTTGTGGACTCAATTCGCGAGTTATTGTCCTACGGCTAAAAATGAAGGTACAACATGTCCGAAGGGAGATAAATACAAATTTAGCGAAAAAAAAATAATGGTCTTTATTGGAGCAATTCGTATGTAAAACATATTTTATAACTAGACAAATTTAGAAGATTGTTTAATTCTATTAATTTTTCATTGCGGTTGAAAATTCTAAACACAAATTATTTTATAGAATTTTTTTTATGAGAAAGTGTGATAGATGATAAATTGATAAGGGCTTACTTATCACTTAATGTAGAATAAATTCAATAAGTTGTTTCTTGTTTTATTTCTTTCAAAATTATATTATCCTTTAAATTTTATATTTGTCAAATATTGTAATGATAACCAATATTTAATTTTAAATAATTTATCAAACACATTTCATAACCTGAATTCAGTTTGGATAAATATTCTATACACATGCGGCGGAATCTGAAAGTTTCCACAAACGCCTTAGTTTTATGGTATAGGGAGTTAGTTTAGGGTATAGGGTTTATGACTTTAGGTGTGGGGGTTAGAATGTAGGGATGGTTGTTTCAGTTTAAGGTTTAGGGTTATAATTTAAGGTTCATAGGATAAAACCTAAATCTTCACCATATTACCCTAAAAACTAAACCCTACGCTATAAACCCTAAATTATAACACTAAACCTTAAATTGAAACAATCACCCCTAAATTCTAAACCCCTACACCTAAACCCCTAAACCATATACCCAAACTAATTCCCAATACTCTACAACTAAGGCGTTTGCGGAAACTTTTAGTTTCCACCGCCAGTGTATAAGATATTAATCCATTCAGTTTAACACTTAAATTTTTAATTCATCAAACATCATGAGAATTTATATAGAATTTTAAATAAATGTAAAATCCAACAAATTTGGATTAAATTCCTAAAAAATATAACAAGAACATTACTTGGTTAATCATTCAATATAACTGTAACACCCTGATAAATATATATACATATATGTGCTTATAAAAAAAAGAAAAAAAGAAGGTGAGGGTGGGGAGGCTCAAACCTACGACCTCACCATTCAACATTCTTACCACTGAGCTTAAGCCTTATTTCTATCAAAAGTTACCAAACCTTGATTTTTAAATTAGTTAAAAATAACTTCGAACCTTATTAAATTTTATCTGCCTCTCCACCTACCCGCAATTAATCCCTACCCAAATTTTTTTCGAATTTTGAACCGTCCCCTCGTCTCCCTCACAGATCTCTCTCCATCCTCAGTCTCGACAACCATTTACCGTCCACACCGTTGTCTGGTGTGCACCACCGCCTGCGCCGGCGAACGCGCTTCGCCGCTCTAAACCCTTTGCCGTCGGTGACGCGCCCTCCCGTGTCGTCGTCTGCATTTAAATCGAGCCATAAATCCGTGAGTCGGGTTGCCTCTGTCGTCCTTGATTTCCCGTCTGTGCCGTCGTCGCCTTGTTTTGTCGTCGGTACGACAAAGCTCCCCGCGGTGAGCTGATCAAAACCCACCCGGTCGATTGGCGTTCCGACACCGGGAAGGGTTCCATCGGAGCTTCGAACATTCCGACCGTTTCGAACTTTTAAGGTAAGGTCCGACCTATTTTTCGGCTTGTTTCGGTTTAAAAATGTATGGGTTGGAATTCTGGTCTAATGATCTATGTTTTTCAGGCAGAACCGCGTCCGTTGAGCTCTCCGGCGAGTTTTCCGGCAATCGTCCGGCGACGCCTGATCTCCTAGGGTAAGAATCGGTCTGAACCGGCCGACCCAAGTAGTCCGAACTGAACCGGTCCAACCCGACCCGTGTCTGAGTCTACTCGCTGAGTCAACTTGCCCGAGTTGACTCCGTGAGTTAACTCACCGAGTCGACTCAGTTGACTTTCTACTGATCGCTAACGTCAGCATGACATCAGCGTTGACTTTGACCAAAAAGTCAAAATTTTCGAAAAAGCCCTATTTTATGTTTTCCGACGTTCTAAGTCTATTTTTGAAGCCCGTTTTGCGAAATTCTAACTTGGAGACCTCTGAATCTGTCCCTAAACCCAAACCATGCATATGTGTTTAATTGTTTCATTGAGTTAAATGTAAATCGAATAAATGACTAATATAAGCTTTTATTTGTTTAAAGGTAATTGAGACTCCCCTGACCGTTCGTCTGCTCAGCCTAGTTTCTCCCGATCCGCTCCTCCGCGCGTTCCGATAGTTACTAGTATGAATATGTAAACCTTGTAAGCTATTAGAGTTAACACTTATACCTTGTAACCCCCTCGTCCCAGTCTGGCCGGATGACCGGTCTGAGTAGGCCACATGGGGAAAACTAAAGCGAAACCCGTTAAGGTTCCCCCTCGGTTAGCGACCCTATTTTTTCTCTTTCATTTTAATCTTGTCTAGAGGAGTATTGAACCCTAAGTGATCACGACAGCGGAAAACATCTATACGAAAATCATATTCGAATCACAACCACACATTAACAGTTCATTTTTAACTTTCAGGGCAGACCGCATCGGTACACCAACTAGGGGTATCGATACGCCCTGACCCGCTCAACCCAAAAAGTCAACTCCGGGTAGACCGTATCGATACACCCCTTAAGCGTATCGATACGCCCTTCCCGGTCAACACCTTATGGTCAACGGAGTAGAACTGTATCGATACGCGTAAACCTCGTATCGGTACGCCCTACTCTTACCCATTTCTCACAATTCCAGTGAGTTGGGAGGGTATTGGTACCCCAGGGTAGCGATACGCCTGGCTAAAATTGCGGCCTTTGGGCAATGCCGTATCGATACGCCCTGCACTGCAATTCCACAAATTTTAACTTGGTGACCTCAAACACAACTCTAGATGCATTTTTGGACTCTCCTATGCACATACAAACATTTAAGCAACATACTACAACCAAAGGAAACAATCAAACATATAGCAAGACACTTGTTCATGGCATACATACAAAGGGCAATATTTCATAAAAGGCATGCTTGAAGACTTAAAGCCAAAAGGCATAAATCATCACCATAAGGATTACATGCCATTCAAGCAACTTAAGCATTCATAAGGCATTACTAACACACAAGCATTTGGCAGGTCATAGCATGTTTACAAACCAAAGTTAATCCAAAACATCAACACATAAATGAGTCATACATAGCTCATACAAAACACCCTTGCCACATTTCTAAACTACTACATAATTATGAACCGTACTTGAGTGACAAAAACTTGGAAGCCCTTCTTGCCTTGCTCCGAGCTAACACCACGCTAATAATCTGCATTGTTGAAAATGAGAGCGTAAGCTATAAGCTAAGTGAGGATGCTCTAAAACCGAAAACATCAACAATGCAGGGTTCAAGCATGAAAATCTTAATCTCACATACAACATACATTGGTAAATAATCAAGTAGACCTAGCTAGTCTTTCAAGAGTCATAATATGGCATCTTACATCATACTAAGCTCTAACATCATATATCAACATCATATATCGCAATTATATGAACAAGTTTAATTGGCCACTATTAGTTACCCGGATGTGTGGATTAAATCTCAACAATCACATTACCTCGGTGGGATTACACTCATCACCGAACCTTGCATGGGCGGGATTCCACTCATCACCACATGCCCTACGGATGAGATTCCACTCATCATCTCGTAGAATATATAAAAGCTTCCGGTGGAATATTACATCACCGTACTCCTCATTGATGACTTAACGCCATCAAGGCCACGTACGTTTTGACTCAATTTGTGTGCACACTAATCCTAATGATCGATCATTTACACCCGGTAAGTTAATTAGTGCCAATTTTCATTTACCACATCACATATCCATCCATCATATCTCATGCTCATCACATACACATATCATAGTACACATGTACAAATTAACCCACATTTCACAAGAGCATAAATAGGTAACCATAATAGCATTTAATGGAAATCAAGAGCTAAATTAACAATTTGAATTCACATAGAAATGGCCTACCAAGCACATTTCAACTCTTACACTACACACACTCGAACCAAACTTTAAAACATGTTTAAAGTCACTCACCACCCTTCCTTAGCAATCAAAGTAAGCCTCCTACGAGCCTGGATTCGATCCCAATGTTCCTTCGACGTCTCCTCTTGCTTCTAGCCAATCAAGAACACATCCATTATTCCCAATCAATGCTAAAATTCAGTCAACATTCAACTCTTGAGCTTAAACCAACTTTAACAAATTTCCCAACCAAATTAATTCCCCTAAAATGCCTATTTTCGTGCTCCCTCAAACCCTAGCTGAAAACTCCATTTTCAAACATCCAAATGACCCCCAAAAGGTCCCAAAACATCCTCCTAACATACATAAACCATCAGCCCTCTAATTACAACCTAAAACCCACCAAAAACCAAGTTTTTGACACCTTAAAAATTGCCTCAAGAACCCATTTCGGGTTTTCACCCAAACCCAACCATTTTAACATATGTTAAGCATTTTAAGGTGGTTAAACCAAAACCCAACATTAAATTTCAAAACAACTTGAAAATCTCCATAAAAACTCAAACTTTTATAAAGCCCTAATTTTCAAAAGTTCATGGTTTTAAATTCTATGACTATGTAGAGATAGAGGATGAAAAGGAGAGTTAGGAAATGTCATTACCTTTGAAAATGGCCTTGGATTGAAGTTGGAAATTAATGGAATAGTGATTTAAGACAAGGGGAGGGGTTTGAGAGCTTTCCAACGTTTGAAAGGGGAGAAGGGGGACAAAGATGACACTTTTTTTGTTCTCCATTTTGTCTCCCAAAAAAGTTGTCTTAATTTTAAAACTTTTGGGGTAAATTACCACATGGGTCCCTCCTCCTTATTTTAAAACCCAATTAGATCCTAATTAAGGTTGAATAGATTGAAATTAATTTTACTGACTCGGACCACTAACCCGACTAACTCCTAACCCCAAAACACGGGCGTTACATACCTTATAGTAACCATAATCTTTTATTGATCTAGGATCTAACACTGTGGCAGATCATAGCGAGGCAGGAGCCCGATAGATTCTCTGACCAGCTTTTGATGTGTGTTTCGTGTGTGCTACATTTCTGTTTTGCTTGTTCACTTGAATGTACTTATCTAAACATGGATATGAAAATGTATGAATTATGAGATAATTTCTGGATTAAGGACATGAGTACCTTTTTATTGAAAGCATGACTATTCTGTTGAAAGCATGACTATTCTGTTGAAAGAATGATTGTTGTTTGAGAACATAGTTGTGTTATATCTGATAGCATGCCCCATGTCTGATCTGGAATTGAAATATCTGATTTCTGGTTGATGTGATTAAACATATGTCTGCCATCTGAATTCTGATGCCTATGTATACCGAACAAAACTGTACTGCTTGGGGGTATATTCTGGGGATATGATTTGAAGTGTTTGCAGGTATAGCCTTGATCCAGCTGGTAAATCCTTTTGTTAAGCTCCTACGCCCACAGGCCTAGGATAAGTCTTTCTGGACCTAAGGCTTTCCCTTAGGTAGGCTCATACGCCTCAGGCCTAGGGTAAGACCTTCTGTATGTAGTTCATGGGGAATTGCATTTTAGTGTTTGGTTGGAGGGTAGATAGGTTAAATTGGAACCTTGGTTGCTCTTATGGCATGTTTGTAATGTCTTATGCATATTTGAAATGTATATATATGTTTCCTTGCACTTATTGGAACACACTGAGCTTCCTAGCTCACACCCCCAAACTTTCCCATTTTAGATACTTTTGGATAGGCTACCCGTGGACTTGGCACTTGGAGGACCGACACATTCTTACTATACTTTTGTTGTAATGTTCTTATCCACCATATTGTCTATTTTTGGTGACATGAGCCTATATTTTGTTATGATATACTTTACTAGTTAGCCATGATGGCGTTATTTTGTAACTTAAACTCTAAAATGGTTTTAGATTATGTACTTGATAATTGATTCGATGGTATGTGAGTATCATCGTTACGAGACTTCAGAATGGATATGTTTTTATATATTATTATGTTGATCACTCTATAGTGATGCCTGATTTTCTTGAAAACTGAATACATGTTATATATATATGTTATGATAATCCTCTGTAACTTAGGCGTAACGCATAAGCAGGTACATAAGGTTACATTTAATTGGTATTAGAGCCTTTAGTTTTATAAACCTCGAAATGTGAGTGGGTTCTAAATGCTATGTTTTATAAAACGTTTTAAATATTTATATATTTTCAGAAAAAGGCCATGTCACCAAGTTTTTATATGTTTAAATTGTGTTCGATACTCTAGTGCCAGTTCTGACCTTAGGTTCTTCTTTTTGTAGAGCCGAGACCAACTGATGAGTACTGGACGTGGTCCTCGACCTACTCGGAGGCGAGGTCGACCTGCTAGATTCTCCGACCCGATTGAGGATGTGACTAATGATTTCTCAGCCCCTATAGATCCTCCTGCCTCTAGAGGTCCTACGGTTCCGGTTGATCCACCGCCTACATCTGGTATCGATATAACGACCCCGGTTAGAGGACCCCATGCACCTTGTACTGAGCCATCCACGATAGTGTCCGATGAGGCTCTTAGCAGACAGTTTTTACAGTTGATTCATGGTGCAGTTAGAGCTGCTGGAGTTATGCCTGAAGTTTTTATCTCTCAGACCCTAATCACTAACGGGGCTAAAACTTTTGATAGCCTACTGGTGGAGCCCCGACTGAGGCAGAAGAGTGGCTTCATGATCTTGAGAGACGCATGGATTTGTTGGGTCTTGAGCCACCCAAGAAATATTTGGGAGTTGTTTCATTGCTTTATGGGAGTGCCCGCACTTGATAAGAGTCTGTTGTGAGTAGCGTCTCTGCTACTTGTCTGACATGGGACTTCTTCAAGGAACGCTTCAAGAGCCGTTTCATCGGAGAGCGTTATATGAGGCAGATACAAGAGTAGTTCAAGACTCTAACACATAGGGATATGACTGTATCTGAGTATGAGACGAGGTTTTTAGACCTCATGAGGTTTGGATCCAGTTTGGTACCCACTGAAAAAGAAAAGTGCCGCAAGTTTGCACTTGGCCTCCGTCATGAGTTGTGCGTACAGGTTATCGGCCACCTTGATAAGGATTTTGATAAGGTGATCGAGTTGGCAAAAGATTTAGAGGAGGTTGAGTTAATGGTCGTAGAGAGCGACAGAGTAGATCGAGACCGATCTAGGAGGCCTTCTAGCACCGAGTTTTTAGCAAGGGCAAGTAAGAAGGCTCGTACTACTGCACCTCTAAGGAGTGACACTGGTTCTAGGCTTCTAGCCCCTTAGCCCTCGACAGCTAGTCGAGGTGGGTCACCAGGTTTCTCTAAGGCAGCTCTTTGTGAGCATTGTGGCAAATGGCATCAAGGGGAGTGTAGGAAGAAGGTGGGCACCTGTTTCCGTTGCGGTTCTGGAGATCATTTCTTGAAGGGTTGCCCTGTTCCACCATCTTCTCATCGAGCGTCCCTTCAAACTCCTACCCGTTCACAAGCTTTGTTCAGACTCCAGCTAAGGCTCGTAGCCAGGGTAGACCTTCTGTATCTACTGCCAGGACTGACACCAGAGCTAGATCATATCAGAGTGGAGGACCAGTTTTATCTGAGGCTAGACAGCCGACACTTGTGTATGCCACCAGACGTCGAGATGACAGAGACGAGCCAGATGTTATTGCAGGTACCTTTACTATTTATTATGTTCCATACTTTGCATTGCTCGACAATGGTTCCACCCACTCCTATATTTCAATATCAGTATCCCGAGACCTTCAAATTCCTTTAGAAGCCACATGAAGTATTGTTACAGTTATGAGCCCAGTGGGTCATTCAGTGAATATGGATAAAGTACTTAGGCGATGTCCTCTTGGGGTTCAAGGAGAGATCTTTCTGGACGATCTCATGGAACTTCCGTTGGAGGAGTTCAATCTGATTCTGGGTATGGATTGGCTGACAGAACATCAAGTTAGTCTGGATTGTGAGTCAAAAAGGGCTACCTTGAAGACTTCAGATGGTCGATCAGTGATCTTAGTCGGAGAGCGTCATGGTTACCTGTCCAATGTGGTATCCGCTTTAACCGCCGATAGAATGATCCGGAAAGGATATGAAACCTTCATTGCTTGTTTCTTGAACACGAAGGGCTCTCTATCTAAGATTAAGGACATTCGCACTGTTAGCGAGTTTCCTTATGTGTTTCCAAAAGAGTTACACGGGCTACCACCAGACAGGGATGTTGTGTTTGAAATCGAGATTTATCCGAGGTCTGCGCCTGTGTCCATGAAACCTTATCGTATGGCCCCTAAAGAGATTAAGGAGTTAAAAGTCCAGTTACAAGAGCTTCTTGACCGAGGATTTATACGACCCAGCTCTTCGCCTTGAGGAGCTCCTGTTCTCTTCGTGAAGAAGAAAGATGGTTCACTTCGGTTATGTATTGATTACCGGAAGTTGAATAAATTGACTGTGAAGAACAAATATCTGTTACCCAGGATTGATGACTTGTTTGATCAATTTCGGGGAGCCACAGTTTTCTCAAAGATTGATCTTCGATCTGGGTATTATCAGTTGAAAATAAAAGATTCTGATGTTGCTAAGACGTACATTCGTACTAGATACGAGCATTACGAGTTTCTAGTTATGCCCTTTGGTCTTACTAATGCACCAGCTGCTTTTATGGACATGATGAATTGTGTGTTCTGACCCTTTATACACCAGTTTGTTGTGGTTTTCATTGACGATATTTTGGTCTATTTGCGGACAGAGACAAAGCATGTTGAGCACTTGAGGATTGTTCTACAAACCCTGAGAGAGAATCGTTTGTATGCTAAGCTGAGCAAGTGTGAATTTTGGCTCAAAGAAGTGACATTTCTGGGACATGTTGTATCTGCTCGAGGCATTCAGGTTGATCCAAGTAAGATCGAGGCCATCACCAATTGGAAGCAACCTAAAAATGTCTCTGAGATCCGTAGCTTTTTGGATTTGGCTGGATACTACCGACGCTTTGTTGAGGGTTTCTCCATCATTGCCACCCCTTTGACAAAGCTATTGAGGAAGAATGTACCTTTTGTTTGGTCTGATGCCCAGCAAGCTAGTTTTGAGAAACTGAAGGCAGCTTTGACTCAAGCCCCGGTTCTTACACAACTCGAGTCTGGAAAGGACTTCTCAGTGTACAGTGATACTTCACACTCCGGGCTTGGTTGTGTACTGATGCAAGATGGGAAGGTTATCGCTTATGCATCACGTCAGTTACGACCTCATAAGTGTAACTATCTGACCCATGACCTAGAGTTAGCTGCAGTGATCTTTGCTCTGAAGATCTGGAGGCATTATCTTTACGGAGAGAAGTGTTATATCTTTACTGATCACAAGAGCTTAAAATATATCCTCACTCAGAGGGATTTAAATATGAGGCAACGTCGTTGGGTGGAACTTCTAAAGGACTATGATTGTGTGTTTGAGTACCATCCGGGAAAAGCCAATGCTGTTGCCGGTGCCTTGAGTCGTAAGGCCATATCCGACCTGAGATCCCTGTTTGCCAGGATGAGCATTTATAGCGATGGCAGTTTGCTAGCGAAATTGCAAGTTAAACCAACTTTGGCCGATAAGATTAAGGCCAAGCAACTCTTAGACAGTTCCCTACTTCCAGTTATACAACAAGTTGAGCAGGGATCCACATCTGTTTATGCCTTCGATCAGGATGGCATTCTGTGCTTCAAGGGTCGTTATTGTGTCCCTGATGATCCTGACCTGAAGCGAGCCATACTCAGTGAGGCTCATAGCAGCCCTTATGCCATGCATCCTGGTGGAGACAAGATGTATCCGAATTTGAAGCAAAGGTACTGTTGGGAGGGTATGAAGAAGGATATATCAGAATATGTATCAAAGTGTATGACTTGTCAGCAAGTCAAAGCAGAACATCAACACCATTCTGGTTTATTGCAGCCCATTAAGATTCCCAAGTGGAAGTGGGAGCGTATCACGATGGATTTCGTTACCGGGTTGCCTCTAACTCCTTCTAAAAAAGATTTTGTCTGGGTTATTGTTGATCGACTCACCAAGTCAGCTCATTTTATTCCTGTACGAATTACTTATTCTCTGGAGAAGCTGGCTAGATTGTATATCTCAGAGATTGTCAGGTTGCATGGTGTATCCTTATCTATTATATTTGATCGAGACCCGAGGTTCACTTCTCATTTCTGGTCGGCATTGCATAATGCTTTGGGTACACTTTTGAATTTCAGTACATCCTTCCATCCACAGACCGATGGTCAGTTTGAGAGGGTAATTCGGGTTCTTGAAGATATGTTGAGGGGGTGCGTGATAGACTTCAGCGGTAGTTGGGAAGACTTCTTGCCTTTGGCTGAGTTTACTTATAATAACATCTATCAGGCTAGTATTCGCATGGCACCCTATGAAGCTGTATGGTTGCAAGTGACGAACTCCTATCTATTGGACAAAGTTGTATGATAAGAAGACTTTGGGTCCGGAGTTGATCCAAGAGACCGAAGAGACTGTTAGATTAATTCGTGATCGTCTGAAGGAGGCGTTTAACAGACAGGAGTCTTATTCTGATCGGAGAATGAAGGATATCGAGTTTAAGGTCGGTGACCAGGTCTTTCTAAAATTATCACCATGGAAGAAAGTTTTGAGGTTTGGGAAAAAAGGTAAGCTAAGTCCGAGATTTATTGGGCCTTATCGTATTGTGAAGAGAGTTGGGCCAGTAGCCTATCAGCTTGAGTTGCCTCCCCAGCTTAACCGTATCCATGATGTCTTCCATGTGTCCATGTTGAGGCAGTACCATCTTGATCCGAGCCATGTCATTCAGGTTCAGGATGTGGAGTTAAGGCCAGACTTGTCCTATGAGGAGGAACCAATACAGATTCTAGACTCAGACGATAGGGTTTTGAGGAACAGACGTATTCCTATGGTTAAAGTTCTGTGGAGCAATCGTAGCCCTACAGAGGATACTTGGGAGATCGAAGGATCCATGAGAAAGCAGTTTCCACATCTGTTTGATTTAGGTAAATTTCGAGGACGAAATTTTCTTAAGGTGGGGAGAGTTGTAACACCCTGATAAATATACATACATATATGTGCTTATAAAAAAGAGAGAAAAGAAGGTGAGGGTGTAGAGGCTCGAACCTGCGACCTCACCCCTCACCATTCAACATTTCTACCACTGAGCTTAAGCCTTATTTCTGTCAAAGGTTACCAAATCTTGATTTTTAACTTAGTTAAAAATAACTCCGAACCCCATTAAATTTTATCTGTCTCTCCACCTAACCGCAATTAATCCCTACCCATTTTTTTCGAATTCTGAACTGTCCCCTCGTCTCCCTCACAGATCTCTCTCCCTCCTTAGTCTCGGCAACCATTTACCGTCCACACCGCCGTCCGGTGTGCACCACCGCCTGCGCCGGCGAATGCGCTTCGCCGCTCTAAACCCTTTGTCGTCGGTGACGCGCCCTCCCGTACCGCTGTCTGCATTTAAATCGAGCCATAAATCCGTGAGTCGGGCCGCCTCCGTCGTCCTTAATTTCCCGTTTATGCCGTCGTCGCCTTGTTTTGTCGTCGGTACGACGAAGCTCCCATCGGCGAGCCGATCAAAACCCACCCGGCCGATTGGCGTTCCGACACCGGGAAAGGTTCCATCGGAGCTTCGAACATTCTGACCGTTTCGAACTTTTAAGGTAAGATCTGGCCTATTTTCCAGCTTGTTTCGGATTAAAAATGTATGGGTTGGAATTGTGGTCTAACGATCTATGTTTTTCCGGCAGAACCGCGTCCGTTAAGCTCTCCGGTGAGTTTTCCGGCCACCGTCCGGCAACGCCCGATCTCTTAGGGTAAGAATCGGTCTGAACCGGCCGGCCCAAGTAGTCTGAACTGAACCGGTCCAACCCGACCCGAGTCTGACCCGACCCGTGTCTTACCTGACCCGAGACTGAGTCTACTCGCTGAGTCAACTCAGTGAGTCAACTCACCGAGTCGACTCAGTTGACTTTCTGCTGATAGCATGACGTCAGCGTTGACTTAAGGCATATATTCTGGGATATATGATTAAACATATGCCTGCCATCTGAATTCTGATGCCTATTTATATCGAACAAAATTATACTGCTTGGGATATATTCTGGGGATATGTTTTGAAGTGTCTGCAAGTACAACCCTGATCCAGCTGGTAAATTCTTCTGTTAAGCTCCTACGCCCACGGGCCTAGGGTAAGTCTTTCTGGACCTAAGGCATTCCCTTAGGCAGGCTCCTACGCCTCAGGCCTAGGATAAGACCTTCTGTATGCAGTTCATGGGGAATTGCATTTTGGTGTTCGGTTGGAGGGTAGATAGGTTAAATTGGAACCTTGGTTGCTCTTATGACATGTTTGTAATGTCTTATGCATATCTGAACTGTATATATATGTTTCCTTGCACTTATTGGAACGCATTGAGCTTCCTAGCTCACACCCCCAAACTTTCCCCTTTTAGATACTTTTAGATAGGCTACCCGTGGACTTAGCACTTGGAGGATCGGCACATTCTTACTATACTTTTGTTGTAATGTTCTTATCCACCATACTGTCTATTTTGGGTGACATGAGCCTATATTTTGTTATGATATACTTTACTAGTTAGCCATGATGGCGTTATTTTGTAACTTAAACTCTAAAATGGTTTTAGATTATGTACTTGATAATTGATTCGATGGTATGTGAGTATCATCGTTACGAGACTTCAGAATAGATATGTTTTTATCTATTATTATCTTGATCACTCTATAGTGATGCCTAATTTTCTTGAAAACTGAATACATGTCATATATATATGTTATGATAATCCTTTGTAACTTAGGTGTAACGCATAGGCAGTTACATGAGATTACAATAAGAATGAGGATCTAATTATTCCTTTTTTAGAATAAAATATGTTGAAACATTTTTATCACTTTTTTAGTTTAGGGTCTTAATGTTTTAATAAAACATTACTATTTTTAATTAAAAAATAAAAAATCTGAAAAGTGGCACAAAAATGTTTCAGCCTATTTTATTTTTAAAAAAAATAATCACACTTTAAGTCCTCATGATTTAAAAAATTATTAAAATAGTTAGCGATGCGTATCAACATATAATTAGTGGTACATATCGATACATAACGTTTACCCGAAGTTTTCCTCAATTTGATATTATTTTTCATTTCAATCACGAATATTTAATGACATCACGTTTACATCACTAAACTTGTTCTTACACCAACTATATTAAACAATTATATTAAAAAAAACAAATGTAACATGCTTTTCAACAGCTCTTCGAGATAATGCTTGAAAAATATATCCAAACTACTTTGTTTACCGACCAAAAATGGAGTTTGCTGGGCAACGGTGGATCATAGGCTTTATAACATAATCTTTAGTCTCTCATTTCAGCTTTGTGCCTGCAAAAAAGATGAGCAAATCCGACAGCTCAAAGCTTCACATTGCCATGTTTCCATGGGTTGCCTATGGTCACTTCATCCCCTTCCTTCATCTCTCTAATAAGCTGGCTCAAAAGGGCCATAAAATCTCATTCCTTTTGCCTAAAGGTGTTCAACCAAAGCTTGAGAACATGAACCAATGCCCCAGTTTGATTCAGTTCTTTCCTCTTGCTCTTCCCCATGTCGATGGCCTCCCTCCAGGTGCTGAAACCACGTCTGTTGTCCCTCTGAGCCAACAGAAATACCTTGCTTTTGCTGTTGATCAGACCAGGGACCAAGTTGAAGATGTCTTGAAAGTTTTAAGACCTGATGTGGTTTTGTATGATTTCTGGTTTTGGATCCCGGACTTGGCTCGCCAGCTTGGGATCTGTCCTGTGTTGTATGTAGTGGTTTCCTCCATGTCGATGGGGTTGAACACTAAGGAACTAACCAGGGAAATGACTGTGAAAGAGGTGATGGAATTGCCTCCCGGTTACCCTTCTTCCACTGTGAAACTCAAAGCCGAAGAGGCTGCTGCCATGTTGTTTGAGGCTGAGGAT
Organism: Hibiscus tridactylites; assembly: GCA_958450335.1. NCBI lineage: Eukaryota > Viridiplantae > Streptophyta > Magnoliopsida > Malvales > Malvaceae > Hibiscus > Hibiscus tridactylites. Next base: position 95,831,579 of record OY288265.1, read on the forward strand.
TTCGGGAGTGGACTGTCGTTTCGAGACCGGATAAGGAAGAGTACCTTTGAATGTGATGCCATTGCCTTCAGGACTTGCCGGGAAATCGAGGGACCGTTTCTCGACTTTGTTGGTCGGGGATTCGGGAAGCCTGTTTTGTTATCAGGACCTTGCTTGCCTGAAACAAAGACGGAACAACTTGATGAGAAGTGGGTTAAATGGTTAAGCAAGTTCGAGCCAGGGTCTGTGGTGTTCTGCTCATTCGGAAGCCAGAGTATGTTGCAGAAAGACGAGTTCCAAGAGTTGGTTCTCGGGTTCGAGTTGTGTGGACTACCATTTTTGGTAGCTTTAAAGCCACCGCAAGGATACTCGACGGTTGAAGAAGCACTGCCGGAGGGGTTTGAAGATAGGGTTAAAGGAAGAGGGTTGGTTTATGGTGGTTGGGTTCCACAGGAGCTGTTATTGCACCATCCGAACATCAGGTGTTTCGTGAACCACTGTGGCTATGGAACCATGTGGGAGTTTCTGCTTACCGACTGCCAAATCGTGTTGATTCCTGAAATCGGTGATCAAATCCTGAACACAAGGTTGATGGTGAATGAACTAAAGATCGGAGTTGAAGTCGAGAGGGGTAAAAACAGACAGGTCTCAAAGGAGTCGCTGAGTGAAGCCATCAAGTTTGTGATGGACAAGGACAACGAAACGGCAAATATGTTGCGGGCGAACCGCGCTAAGCTGAAGCAAACACTTTCTAACAGAGATCTTCAAGAAGAATATATCAACAGTTTCATCCAAGCTCTACAAGCTCTCATCCATGACTAATGGAAATCATTTAAATGTACAAACTGCATATTGTCTGATCAAACTATGTATTCCAAAGTGATCAAATACAACATCAACGATTCAAGGCTGTTTTTCTTTGACTTCAACCTCAAAACTGGGGGAAGCTAAAGGATAATAGTACAATGAGGAAAGTTTTTTTTTTTTTGCTTAATGAGAATGAAACTCGAGGACACTCGAAATCATATAACAATTAATCAGAGCAGCAGCCAAGTTTCTTGATGGCTGAAGCATCATCTTTTGTTCCGACATTGACGGTTTGTCCCTTGGGCAATGCTGCAGGATCATCCCCTACTTCAAGTGCTTTTCGACTCACGACATGGTAGATTTGAGTCAGCACTTCGGTGAATGCATTCTCTACGTTTAGGGACTCGAGGGCAGATGTCTCCATAAAGTATGTATTCTCTTTCTCAGCAAAGGTTTTTGCGTCCTCTGTGGAAACAGCACGCAGGTGTCGTAGGTCTGCTTTGTTACCGACAAGCATAATCACGATATTGGAGTCCGTGTGATTTCGGAGTTCCTTCAGCCATCTTTCAACATTCTCAAAAGTGACATGCCGGGTGACATCATAGACGAGCAACGCTCCAACGGCTCCTCGGTAGTATGCACTTGTAATCGCCCGATATCTGAAAAAATATATATAATAACGAGAAAACAACTCTTAAAAGGCTTATGGAACACATCAAGCTTTGACAACTCAAGCAATGGTAGAAAGTAATTTATATCTCCTTTTTACAGAAATAATGCCCCGGCCCTCCGGCACCTTAACATTTGACTTCAAGGAGAGACAACACAGAATGTTCTTTCATATGCTCTACAAGTTCTCAATGCTGATTTCATTTAATTTGAAAAGGCCTTAGGTCTCTCAATCTGGAAATCAAGGACATCTAAAGCATATACAAATAAAATTTTCATGGAACCTCACTCTGGTATATATACTCTCCCGGGGAAATATCACAGAGAAAATAATCCGAGTATGCAAGACTTCTTCTAGGCTCGTGCATGATACACAGAGTTAAAGCATAAAAGAAAACAAGCCCTCTGAAGACATGTCTAAAGATATTTCCATACAAATCCAAGCATCGAAGTTTACAGATAAAAGAATGTCTTAAATTTCAGAACATCTAACGGAACTTCAAGATAGAACAAGGTTAACATATAGAATTCGAGTCTGACATCCTTTTAAAACGAATGACAAAAAGTAGAACAGTCCATAGATTGGAAATACAAATGAAATCCTCTTCAATAATCTTCTTCAAGCCGTGAGATTTATCAATTCGACCCGAATGCTATAATCAACATAGCTCGTCCATTAGTAAGCTAATTGTGGGATTTTATATAACCTAACACAGGCTAGCTAATCAAGGAAAATAGCCTTTCAAATGTGCTTAAAATTTAGATCAATACTGGAATCCCAGAAAAAAATACCTACTTTTCACCAAATGACAAAAATAGAAGTCCACATGCTTTAACATAAAAAGAAAATTCTGAATGCAGTTTGCTCCCACATTTTCTTAGCAACCAAACAGCCCAAACAAAGGAAAAGGAAATCCTAAGACTTGACTTCACCAAACCAAGCCTGTAGACTAAAAGCAGCTTCTTTTCCACAAATCACTAAAAATCCCCCCCCCCCCCCCCCCTCAAAGAAAAAATTTACTGAAATGATAAGAACAACTTGAATCTAATTTTCCTACATCTCAGCTCCAAAATACCAAATGCTACCTATCAAATCAAAAAAAAAATACTTCATCTTTATGAAATAACAGTAATACAAAATTAAATATATATATATATATATATATATAAATATAAAGTATTAAAAGATCTACCTTTCTTGTCCAGCAGTGTCCCAAATCTGTGCCTTGACGACCTTATCATCGACCCGAATGCTTCGGGTTGCGAATTCAACACCTATAGTGGATTTTGACTCGAGGTTAAACTCGTTTCTCGCAAATCTCGACAACAAATTCGATTTCCCCACACCCGAATCTCCGATCAGTACTAGCTTGAACAAATAATCGTAGTCGTCATCCGCTCTATACGCCGCCATTTCGGGTCACAGGGTCGTTCCTTTTCGGGTTTTGGAAAAGGATCGGAATTTATGAAGAATTTATTATCTAGTGAATGAGATCGGTGGCGTCGGAGTGGTAGATTTTGAAATTGCACTAAGACAGGGAGAAAAGAGTAGGCCTAGATTGAGGGGACAAATGTTGGCTCGGGTCGGGTCAAGAAAATCTACATGGCAAAATTCTTTTCCTTTCCCTAAATAAAAGTTGTTAAAAAAATTATAACTACTTTTCGTGTGAAATTCAAAATTTAGCAGATAATTGAACTAAAATGGTAAAAAATTAAAATTTATTAATTGGTCAACTGGTTAATAATATTTATATTATTCTATTTTATATAATTTAAATTATAATATTTAGTTTAAAAATGTAAATATCTCTATAATTAATAAAAAATGGTAAAAACTTATAATTATATTTTGAATCAATTATATAATGTATAAACAAGTTTATAATTAATATATAGTTATAATTAAATAAATTATTATTGACGATCAAAATTAAGGGTGTAAATGAACATAGCGTTCGACGAACTGTTAGTGAATTGTTCATGTAACATTCGTTTATGTTTATTTATTAAGTTAAATAAATGAGTATGAACAATTTTTATGCTTGTTTGATAAACGAACGAACACAAACATATGTGTGCTTGATTCGTTTATGTTCATGGAAAAGTTTATTTATCAACTCATTTATCATGTTCTATTTTTCTTATATTTTAAATATTGATGAATGTAGGAGTTAAATTAAACATAGAGTGAACTTCGGAGTTCAAGCTATGAAGCTTAAGGAGCTTAAGGACTAGTTGTATGATTTCACCATTTTGATGAACATATAAACGAACATGTTGGTGAACGCTAAATGTAACACCCCTAGTTAAAATAAAAAAATGAATGAAATTTTATTTGGGAATAGAAAATAGAGGAAGAAAAGAAATGGATTTTGTTGTCAAAGGGATTTAATCCCATAACCTTAGAACTCCTAAACCAAGTACCTAACCGTCTGAGATATAGCAGCTCTTGATTATAAGTCACGCCCACTTATTTTTAAGTGGTTCTCGAGATAATAAAATAATGAAAAAATATAAATATCCTACTTGCCTCAATTAAGGGGCATTTATTTCGGTCATTTACCCTAATGTAGAGTACCAGAACTACTTATCTCCGTCGACCCTTTATCTCCCCAAACCATCAGCCACCGTCGTTTCTCCTCCATCGTTACGCCGTACCGCTCAGCGCAAGCACTGATCAATTCTTCGTCAAGCCCCGAGCAAAACCCCTCAAACTCCCTCACATAATCGTTGCCTTGATCGCCAAAAATCGAAGGAGAACAATCCGTCGAACCTAGGGTTAAACCCTTTCGGTTTATTGAATTTTCCGACCGTCACGACCGTCCGTTTGAAGGGTGGGTGTGTCCGTTGAACTCCCCACGTTGGATCGAGCAATACCATGCCGATTGATCGACCATCCGTCGTCGTTTGAATCGTCATCGGGGCTACGTCGTTTTGATTCTTCTTCGTCGGTTCAAGGGTAAGTTCGGTAAGTTTTCAATTAATTTTTGGGTGTTTACCTTTTTGGTTCTGGAAATGGGCATTTTTAGCGTCGTCCGGTGATTTTTTTGGCCGTCTAGGGCCGCGCGTGCCGTCTGGAGAGATTCCCGGCTGCCGTAGGTGGTGGCCACTAAATCGGTCGGCCCAAAACCGGCCTGGCACTTGTTCAGCTCGGCTCAACCCCTAAATCGGTTCGAATCGGTGCTAATTTAAATAGGGCCCTTAATTAATTGTTGGGTCGACCCTTTTGACACAATATTTGACATGACTCGTTGACCGACCCGACCCATCAACCTGACCGAGTCAACTTAGTGAATCAACTCGCCCGAATCAACTCAGTGAGTCAACTTGCCCGAATTAACCCAGTGAGTCAACTCGCCAAGTCAACCATTGGACTAGTGACGTCAGCATTGACTTTGACCAAAAAGTCAACTTTTCCCAAAAAGTCCTATTTTATGTTTTTCGACGTCCTGAGTCTGATTTTGAAGCCCATTTCGTAAAATTCTAACCCGAAAGTCTCCGAATTGGACCTTGAACTCGAGTTTGCTTATGTATTTTATTAATCAATTATGAGCAATATGAATAAGGACTGGAATTGGAATTTGTGCGATTGAAGGTATTCATAGTTTCTTGTATTTGAGATGTTGAGGACGTCGCATTCGGGTTTGAGAGTGATCGAATGGAGTATCATGGTTGAGCAATATAGCAAGCATTAAAGGTAATTACTACCTCTTGTATGCTTTATGAACATGTTGGTATTCGGTTAATGCATGCATAAATATGATGAGGAGTGATGTTAACTTTGCTTAAGTCAAATCAGATATGAAATTGAGTATGATAACCTGGATAAGATTCAAATGCTCGAACGAGAAAGTTAATAAATGTAAGGATTTGGAGTTCAATAAATAATTAATAAGGTAGCTAATCTCCTAATCCGATTAATAGTGTCAAGTGGTTAAATGTTAAAAAAATTGGATATGAAATTACAAAATGCCCTTAAGATATGAGAATGACTAAAATACCATTGGAATTGGAAGCGATCTAGAAATCTACACTAGATATGGTAAAACAACTTGATTCATCTGAAATCTCGAACTACTTGGAAAGTTATGGTAGCAAGATTTAAACCTTCGAGATTGTAAGGTGTTAGGTTTCTTTGAATTTGGAATGAATCTTCGAATATAGATTTACGGAAAACTATTCATACCTTTGAATTAATCAAGTGGCTCAAAATACTGAATTGATTAAAATGACTAAAAGTATTGGAAATACTTTTATGGTGAAATTAATCAGAATGATCATATTGACAAAAAAAAAGGCTGAAATATCCTCGGACGCCGAGGTTTGCAAATTTACTAGAATGATGGATAAACCTTTGAGTTCTGAAATGAATGAAGTGGTTGGAGGTACCGAAATTATTGGAATGGCTGAAACACCCACGAGTACTTAATGATTGAAATACTATAAATGGTTCAATTAACATGAATGATGGATATCCTAAGCTTCAAAATGACTGAAATACCCCCTTGACTGTAATAAGTAAATTGCTTTTGATAAAATTCTGGAAATGTCAATAAAACTAAAAATGGTTGAAATGCCTATTAGGGTTGAAGCATGACTCATGTATGGCAATCACTCATGATATTAATATAAGGTTGGAATTTTTCCCACACATAATATAAGTTCGACTACTCGGTGGCAAGTCTTGTGGTAAAATATGAAAGCAATCGTTCAGATATACAATATAGTCGGATATATGAGAAGGTTTGGTTAGTACTGTCAGGTTGAGATATGTTAGTTCAAATGGTTTTGGAGGCTCGATAAACTACTGGAAATCTTAAATATTGTAAATCGTCATTTTATTATTATTAGGTTAAATTATAAAATCACCCCTGATAGTTAAATGCCCAAAATGCCCTCGTTGGCCAAAGTAATCAAAATATCCCTGAATGTATTCGATATCACAAAAGATCTTGACATGGAAATCTCTAAATGCCTAGTTGGAAACCTAATGAGCAAATAGAATTCACGAGTCACTATTTATGCCTTGTTGGTATAAATTACCAAAATGCTCATGTATGATAAAATGACTATAATACCCTTGTAGGCTTAAATGATTAATTCACTCATGATATATCTAAACTCTCAAAGATCTTGATTTATCAACTCCTGAGTATCTAGTTTGAACCGTTATGACAAACATGATATATGCCCATGTACCCGATATGACAAACATGATATATTGATAATGTATTACTGAAAATACTGTTATTGATTAATGAACTGTTGATGATCTGATTCACTGGGGTATTTGGGATATGGTATAAAGTGTTTTAAGGTTCAGCCCTGATCAAGCTGGTAATTCTGCCCATATTAGGTTCCTAGCTTAGTGTCACGGGGTCAGAGTCTTGGCGCAGGGACATCTACCCGTGCGGCAACCCAGGGCTATTACCAGCCAAGGGCTAAGCCTTTTTCCATCTCCGATGCTCACTGGTTTTGCCCTCCCATGGGCTCATCAGGGAAGCGGGGACAGCTCCCGACCAGTGTGGTGCCTACCAACGCGCCAGTCCGAGGACTAGACGTCTGTACGGCACGTACTACACCCTTAGTGCTATCCCGCATCCTACATTAAGCACAACCAGCAAGCATCTCGCACGGTCCCGCGTGTCACGACGAACGGTCCGTGACATTCTCCCCCACCCGATTCATGCACGCCCTCGTGCATGGGGAGAAACTCTTTCCCTCTTTTGATTGGCCCTGAACTAGTGTGCAATTCCCTGTCTGCTCGCCCTCTTCACTTGAGGCTCCGACACTTACGGATACGAGTGCTTGGCGAACTTTCGCTGCGGCTTCCTGCCTACCCGTCCTCATCTCATCTCTTTATAGAGGACCCACTCGCGGACACCCCTTCACTTGGAGTGCGAGCTACACACGCTCGTCCACTTGACCCGCTTGCGAACACCCCTTCACTCGGAGTGCGAGCTACACACGCTCGTCCGATTGACTCGCTTACGCAGCATAGAGGCGCTTGGCAAACTCACAGCTAGCACACAGACTGGCTCTGATACCACTTGTCACGGGGTCAAAGTCTTGGCGCAGGGACATCTACCCGTGCGGCAACCCAGGGCTATTACCAGCCAAGGGCTAAGCCTTTTTCCATCTCCGATGCTCACTGTTTCGCCCTCCCATGGGCTCATCAGGGAAGCGGGGACAGCTCCCGACCAGTGTGGTGCCTACCAACGCGCCAGTCCGAGGACTAGACGGCTGTACGGCACATACTACACCCTTAGTGCTATCCCGCATCCTACATTAAGCACAACCAGCAAGCATCTCGCGCGGTCCCGCGTGTCATGACGAACGGTCCGTGACATTAGGCTAGGGTAATTTCGCTCGTACTAGGTTCCTAGCTTCGGCTAGGGTAATTTCGCCCGTGACCTAAGGTAACCCTTAGGTTGGTACCTACGCCCACTAAGCCTAGGTTAACGCCCGTATAAGGTTCCTATACTTCGGCTAGGTAATTCCGCCCGTGACCTAAGGTAATCCCTTAGAATGGTACCCATGCTCAATGGGCCTGGGTTAATGCCCCAATATAATTGCAATTCGGAGAATTGTATACTGAGTATGGTTGGAGGGTGAATAAAGAATTAAAACGAACTTTACTAGTATTACGTGGAACAAATATATTTGAAATAAAAAGTTAATGCATTGTTATATTTCTTGCATTAGCGTTGCACTATTGGAACACACTAGCACTAAACTCATTGATTCCACCTCCGTATATTATCAGCCTATATAATTCCCGTCAAATTCTCGATGATTGAATAAAGAACACGTACCGTTATTCTCAAGTATAATGCTACCCTGAAATAGTGGAAAGAAAATGAAGATTGTTACTACATGGGACATCATGAAAATGTTATGCCTATCATATATCTGCATGAACTTATAGCATCTTTTGGTAGTTCTGTATCACTGAGCTTTTTCAAGCTCACGTCTTTTTTACCATCGCAGGTTAAAAGAATATATCATGGTATAATGTCTGACATCAGTGTTCAGAGTTCTCTCAGCGTCGCTTTTGGAGTACGGTACTATACAATTAGTGAGCATGTATGTCATATATTGTTCTATGATGGTGTCTATAACACAATTCCTGACATTTTTATATATGTTTAAATGATTTCTAAAAAGGGTCTTGTAAACAGAAGTTAATTTTACAGTTTAAAAGTATTTTAACAAAAAATATTTTATATGTATTTTTACTGTGGGTCGCTCTTGTGACCCTAATATGACTTCCTAAGATCCGTGGAACGCATAGACGAGTCTAAGGGGTTACACTAAACAAACAAACACGAACATGATATTAAAAATTTAAACAAATACGAACGAAACATGAACACCTTCATAAATAATAAACACGAACATAATCTTATTTATTTAAGCTCGATTCATTTACACACCTAATCAAAATATATTAAAAATACTTATTTGTCACATATTTGATAGAAGAATAAGCTACATTGAGTGATCACTTAATTATGAGAAAATTTTAATTTAAACTTTTTATAATTAAACAAGTTATTTAATCACCGTTACTTTTTATAATTAAACAAGTCATTTAGTTATGGAAGGTCTACGAAAATGGTGGCGGAGCACCGTACGTCTCTCCAACTTGGATGAACTTGCCACGTCAACGTCTCTTGATCTCAATCTCTTACATCATTTACAAGTTACAACTCATTCATTAATCTTTCAAGATGTCCTCGTACAAGACAAGACACTTCACAAAAAAGACCCGATAAACATGGAGAATCCGGCGGCGGATGTCCTAAAAGGCGACGCCTTGGGAAATTTTCCTCATAATTTGGAGTACCAATCAGGATTCGGCAACGATTTTTCATCGGAGGCGATCGCCGGAGCTCTGCCACGTGGCCAAAATAGTCCCCTTGTTTGCCCTTTTGGACTCTACGCTGAGCAGATCTCCGGCACTTCCTTTACTTCTCCTCGCAAGCTAAATCAACGCAGGTACTCTTATTTAAAAAAGAACACACTCAGAAGTTTAAACAATTTTGTTTACGCGTGGGTTTAAATTTAAACAATTTTTGTGTGGATAGTTGGTTGTATAGAATCAAACCATCGGTGACTCACCAGCCATTTTGGCCTCGTGAACCGAGTCACAAGAAGCTTGTGAGTGAATTCGACCGGTCCAACACGGTTGCAAACCCGACTCAGCTCCGGTGGAAGCCTGTGGATGTTCCCGATTCGCCGACCGATTTCGTCGATGGTTTTTCCTTAGGATACGATTTTCGTCTCATGTAGGTGCCAATGGTCTTGCTGCTTCAAGAGACTTCCTTACTCCCACAGCTTGGTTTGAGGAGGTCCCTCGCCCCGGGTTTACAATTGTACAAAAGTTTGGAGGAGAACTTTTCAATGCAAGACAAGATTTTTCTCCTTTCAACGTAGTTGCCTGGCATGGTAATTATGTCCCATATAAGGTGGGTGTAATTGATCTTCAAACTAAAATAGTTGAACTATAAGATTCTGAAAACATACATTCCACCGATCTGATTTTATCGTATATGTTGCATCCAGTATGATCTTAGCAAGTTCTGCCCGTACAATACTGTTTTAGTCGATCATGGTAATCCATCAATAAATACAGGTATGATGATAGATGGACTCTGTTATCAGATGGTACTTTTCCTACTATTTTTTTCGGGGTACATTTTATTTGAGCAATATCTTGCAGTTTTGATTTGACAGCACCAACTGATAAACCGGGCATGGCATTGCTTGGTTTTGTCATTTTCCTTCCCCGATGGTTGGTCGCTGAACATACATTCCGACCTCCATATTATCATCGGAATTGCATGAGTGAATTTATGGGCCTAATACATGGAGGATATGAGGTATATCCTACAATACTCAGGTTGTTATCTTTTTTTATCTGGTATACCGAGTATACTTGTAGTAGAACAGTCTATTATAGGGTCATTCCATGGTGATATCTTCATGCTGATAGAAAGCTAATGTTTCGGTTTTTAGTTAATGTATATATTATAATTCTTAAGCCAGTCTTAATTATTCTTCTGATTTAGAATTTTGGATTGGGTTCAGGCAAAAGCTGATGGCTTTCTGCCGGGTGGTGCTAGTCTTCACAGCTGCATGACTCCTCATGGTCCGGACACCAAGACATACGAGGTAACCATCTTGAGCACAACATCGCGGTTGCAATTCGATTCTCCTTTACGCCTTCCTGTTCGTCGGTTGACAGTACCCTCTAGTGGTTCACCATTCGAAACTGGCCCCTCTAGGACCGCGCGTCTGTTTTGACGGCTGTTTCGACTTGCAGGACACTATTGCAGGTGGAAATGAGGCAGGACCTCACAAGATCAGTGATACTATGGCCTTTATGTTCGAATCGTGTTTAATGCCTAGAACCTGTGTGTGGGCTCTGGAATCCCCCTTCAGGGATCACGAGTATTACCAGTGTTGGATAGGGCTGAAATCTCATTTTTCACACGAAGAAACGGAAGTTAAAACCAAGGATTTGCAGAATGGAGTTGATGAGACCACGTTTGAGCGCCAAAGCCACCGTGGCTGAGTTGGTTTTCGAACATGAATCTCGGCATCAAGCTCTAGACTATGTTCATATTCACCGTGGCTGAGTATGTCATCCCACAGGGTTGGGAAAAGTGGGAGGGTGATTTTATTGTTCCATAGCTCTTTTGAACATATTGAGTTCTGACTTGGTCAAATCTTTGAATTGATTTCCTGTCGTCACAAAAGTGGATTTCGAAACAGAGCCTACAGCTACAAGTCCAAGCCCTGGTCCAGGTTGCTTCAACGGCCTGCACCCAGACTAAAGGGACTGGTTCTATGTAACTTGTAAGGGTGGTTCAAGTTATAGCCGAAGCCAGAATCTTAACACCCGAGGGGACCAAATTGGTCAATGCTCAAGCCCCTAAGATTCATTACGACTCACACCAACCAATTAAGGGGAGTTTTATGTGCGACACCTAAGGCTAAAAAATAATTAAACCGATTATATTCGAAAGTATTATCAAAATTTATAACATTATAGGTCAGCTTGAGATAACATTTTAGGTTGCAACCTAAAAGTAAAACATTATCTACACAACTTAAAATGATACTCTATGTTTTGATAACAATTTCAGTTGTAGCCTAAAATGTTATTTAGGTCCAGGTGCGAAGCCAGAAAATAAAAGTTAAGGGGCCGAAAATAAAATAAAAAGTTTAAGGGTATAAATAGCCCTTGAACTTTTGAAAAAAAAAACCAATTAAGCCCCTAAATTTTTTGCACCCAATTAAGCCCTTGAACCAAAAAATTGAATCAATTAATCTATTAAACCAATTTTGACCATTGATAGGTTTTTTTGGATCTGTTGGTGAAGTGCGCGTTGTGTCGCAATATCTCGACTTGATATTTTTTAAAAATATATTTTACTAAAAAATTATTTAAAATTTCTAATAATTCTAAAAAACGTATAAAATATAAAAATATTTTTTAAAAGAAATCTGTAAATGTAGCATGATAGAACTGTAGCGTATCTTGTGCCATTGATATCTAAAGAAAATAATTGTCAAGATTTAATAGTCAAAATTGGTCAAAGGGATTAATTAATTCATTTTCTTGGTTTAAGAGCTTAATTGAGGGCAAAAAAATTCAAGAACTTAATTGATTTTTTTTTTCAAAAGTTCAAGAACTTTTCACACATAGACCTGAGAAGAATAAAAGATTGAAAAACATTATCAATAGGATTCGATTCACTAACTTCGAGTAAAACAAACTTAATTTCCTCTACACACTTTATCATTAAGACAACACCCACTCTATAATATTAAAACAATTAAAATGAATTATAATGTAAAATTTTACATGGGATAAATTAAAAAAAGAATGGACTGCAAGAGTGGACCATGTGGCTTCGTCCATGCCTACGTCTAATTTAAAATATTACATGTTTTATAAGATTCTCGATTACGATTTTTAACCTTAAATTAAGTTGTCAACACAATTCGGAGCAACTGGTTAAAGAGCCCTATTGACATCCAATTCTTTCTTTAGGTCTTAAATTTTAAGACTCGTAAGAGTAATTTTCCCTTTCTCTCCTTCTAGGTAAAAATTTTCAAAAATATTTTTTTAGAATATTCGACAATCACCATGGAGCTGTTGGCTCAATTCCATAAAATCATTTTAACTGTTATTCCATTCCAACTTAACTCCTACATTGATTGATTCAATTCATAAAATCGTTTAGTCTTAATCAAATTGTTCTTGGTTTCGGACTTTGTATGGTGGGACTATATATGTCTCTATCTACATATACATTTTTTTCATACGAATAAAAGTATATAATATATACCCCACAATGGTAGAGGTGTCCATGTTAAACCTTAACCGTAATCGTTATAATTTAGAGGTCAATTAGTCGAACTGTTAATGTTAAACGGTTTTAGTTAATCGAACCATTATTAAATTATATGCACATATATTTTGTTCACAAGATTGGTTACGTTAATCTCGAGGCCCTTTAATAATATAATATGTATCGGATATAATTCTATTATTCTCAAACGAAGCAATGAACATGTAAAAGAAATTATAATAAGTTACAAGTTAACCTGTAAACGAACCGTTAATAATAGTTAACCATTAGCGGTTAAAATAATTAATCATATCTTAAAAGTTAAACTACGATTTAATTACTACTATAACGATTAATCGACCGTTTAAAATAAACAATACGATTAATCTACTATAAATACCCCTACATAATGGTATTTGGTTAAACTGTAGCAAGGGTAATAAAAGTATTAGGGATGATAATAGAACGAGTCATTAGGCGTAGACGAGAAATGCATTAACCTCTACCTCATATTTGGTAGGGATGGCAACGGGACTGTGCGAGGCAGGTTTTTGGCCGTTTCGACCTTGATCCGACCGAAGATTAATATATTTTATTCTTGTTTCGCCCCACATAATAAAAGTATAATCCGACATCGATTTAATTCTAAAATTTTAATAAAAACACGATTAAACTTGAACCGTCTTAAAATTTAATAAAAATATTAAAAATTATATATATATTTATATATATATATATATATATATATATATTGAGGCAGACAATTTTCACCCTAAACACGTCCCAACTCGATCTTTTTCAAAATCCGACCACAACAAATTCGATTTTTAAATAAAAAATTCGTACCTATCGAGTCGGGATCAAACGGGGCCAAGTTATTTTGTCATCACTAATATTTGGATTAACGTTGAAAGCATCGGCAATCGGCATGTATAGATGTCTGTTATATTCATAACTGTTTTTACGATATTCTTTGTGTCTTTATCATACTTCTTTAACTAATGATTTCTCGATTTAATATTATAAAAATATATTAAATTTATTATGAACATAAATCATTATGTATAATATTTTTTAGGGATAAAATTCCGTTATACAACGCAAATTTTTTAAGTTTTACACAATTTCTGAATCGTTGGATGAGTCAAACGGATGAATGAGATTAACAGTAGAATTTGTGAAGATTACCGCTTGAAAAAAAAAAGTAAGGAATTAATCTCAATCATCCATATTCCTCATCCAATGATCCAAAAAACGTGTAAAACTTTAAAACTTTTACACTACGTAAGTAGATCTTAACCCTATATTTTATATATATATTATATATAACATTTTAATATCGATGATTTTCTTGAAGACATTACACATATAAGTACAAGTACAATCACTAGGGATGGGCACGGGTCGGGTTTTTGGCTCACCCGGACCCGACTCAAAAATAAATACCCTAAACCTGCACCAACTCGACCCGAATATATTCTTTAAAAATCCGACCCGACCCGAAAATAAATATATTAAACCCGACCTCGACCCGACCCGACCTATATAAAATAAATTAATTTTAGGGACTTAATTGTAAAAAATTATAATTGAAAGGACTAAATTATAAATAATAATTCAATTTTAAGGACTTAATTATAAAAAAATATATAAAGAGGAGTATTATTATAAATATCCCTAAAAAATTTAGGGAAAATTACACTATTAGTCCTGGGTTGGGTCAGATCGGATATTTTCCAACCTAAACCCGAACTCGACCCGACTCGAGTTTATCATCAACAAAAATTCGACCCGACCCGAACCCGATTTTTCATTAAAAATCTGACCCGATCGGGCTGGATCGGGTCGAAACCCGTCGGGTCCGACTAAAATGCCCATCCCTAACAATCACAAGTAATATGTCTAAATAACTATAACCACATAAATCATTTTAAAGTACAAACATATCAATAATTGAAATATATTTAAACGTAGATCAAAATAAATCTAGACTAAACTCATACATTATTAATATTTTAGCCTTACTATTAAGTCATAATCTCATTGGTAACAATATGAAACAAAACTCCATATAAAATTCGTTAAACTACTCAAATTTTATCATCTCTGATCGTTACCATTAAACTATAACATTATAAAAAATGGTAAACTACACAGGTGGCCACTTAATTATAGGGTTAATGTTAATTTGATCACTATACTTTTAATTTTGGTAAATATACTATTAAACTATTTAATTGGTTCCAATCATACCACCAACGGTTAATGAAAACGGAAATGCTGACGTGTTCTATTAAATAAAAACGGTATAATTACATATTTGGTTCTTGTTATTTACACAATCTATCAATTTGGCCCTAATTTTAATTAAATAAAATAAATTAATTATTCAATAAAATAATTAAAATCCTCCAATAAGATAGTGACACGTGTCACCACCTAATTAAATAATCAATTAATTTTATTTAATTAAAATTAGGGCCAACTTGATAGATTGTATAAATAACAATGACCAAATGTGTAATTATACCGATTTTATTTAACAGGCCACATCAGCATTTCTGTTTTCTTTAACGGTTGGTGGCCTGATTGGGACCAATTAAATAATTTAGTGGTATATTTACCAAAATTAAAAATATAATGATCAAATTAACATTAATCTCATAGTTAAGTGATCATCTGTGTAGTTTAAAAAAAACATACATAAACTTAGCATGTATATATAATATTTTTTTAAGAAATTGTCAGAACTTTTAATAAATATGGAATAAAATCACAAGGCTAAACTGCAAATGGATGTAACTGTACAAAAGTGGTCACCACCTCTCAAGTCTCAGCTTTTCTTTTATTTCATTTTTTTTTCTTTTGTATTTTCAATTTATTACTTTATTGTAACGTGCTTACGCGTCCCCTTTATAGGGCAATTTTTTATTATCTGAAAATAATAGTAGTAGGCCCTTAGTTTAATCGAGGGACAATTACATATTTAGTACCCAGTTATGCCCCGCGTTACTAATTTGGTACTTAACCATTATTTTTGGCAAATGATACTTAATGTTACGTTTTTGTTCTGTTTTGGTACTTCGGCCGTTAAAAATTAATGGAGATGATGACGTGGCTTGATATAATCACAGTTTTAGTCCAAAACACTTATATATATGATCAATTTAAAATATTATCTTAATTTTGGGGGTAAAATTGCAAATTAAGTTCGACTGGAAGAAGAAAAAAAGAGGAGTTTACAATTTTAATCCAAAAAATTAAAATAATGTTTAAATTGATAGAATTTTGGACTGAATTGATAAATTGTATAAGTTTTTGTGCTAAAATTTTTATTAACCCAGGCCATAGGGGTGTAAATGAACCGAGCTTGAATGAACAATACTATATTCCTGTTCGTTTGTTTATTTTTAAAGGTATTCATGTTGGGTTCGTGTTTGTTTGAATTTTTAATATTGTGTTCGTGTTCGTTAATTTATTTTTGAAGTTGTTCGTGTCCGTTTGTTTAGTGTTCGCGGACGTGTTCGTTTAAGTGTTCACGAACGTGTTCGTTAAGTGTTCGCGAGCGTGTTCATTTAAATGTTCACAAACGTGTTCGTTTAAGTGTTTGTGAACGTGTTCATTTAAGTGTTCACATACGTGTTCGTTTATTCGTTTGCGCACATGTTCGATATATGTTCAGAAATGTTAACTAAATTATCAGTAAATAAATAAAACAAAAGCAACAAAATAAAACTTACATTTTAACATGAACTTATATAATATCCTTAGCAACAACAAAATGTAGTTTTTAGATACATCCACAAGCATTTCCTTTTCACCAAAAATAATAGTTGGGGCACCAAAACAATAACGCGAGCATAATTTGAGTACTAAATATGTAGTTTTCCCTTTAATTTATTGTATTTATGTTATATCTTTATAATTTTTTATGTATTATTATTTATAATCATATTGTTTGTTGTTTTATTATTTTAAAATTTTATCTATATTAGTATTAAACTCTAACTAATAAGTTGAAGTCAGTGATTAACCGGTCAATTTAATTTAAAAATATTAAAATAACATTTCATTTAAGTAGTAAAAATGATGATGTTATCTTTATATAAAATTTAAATAAAATAGTTTAAAATTAAATATTTAAAGATTAAATCCGTGTTACAAAACCTACAATCACAAATTGATATTTTTTTTTAAATATTATTTACATAGAAATATTTTCTTTCCCCAACATTAGTATTACAAACTCTAGTACAATTAAATATTTTTAATATATTTTTATTGGATAAATATTGAACATGCAAATAAATATTTAAGATTAGAAGTTGTCAAATTATTTATTTAGTTTTTATTTTTACATATAAGGACACTTAATTTTATTTCTTCAAATCTACTTGTGAAAATTTTAAATTTATATGAATATCAGTCCATCCACCTGCAACAATAATGCTTTCTTCTTCTTCTGCAACTCAATTACAACACGTCCCTATCTCTCTCCCTCTTCCATCCTCTTCTGTACGGCACTTGAAGAATTTTTGGGATACCAAAAATATATCCAATAATAATAATAATAATAATAGTTTTAAAAATGCATCATTTGATGTTATTTTGTGTATTAAGTCATGGTTTGCACATGCAAATCCTTGCTATTATTTCTTTCGAGGAATATTGGTTTTTCTTTATACTTCATGAATGATGAATCATTATTTTTAAAAAAAAAAATCAAATCTTAAGTAAGATCAAATATTCGAATTTCGTTAATATAAATGGAACAAACTGAATTACAAAAGGTAATCTCGTAATAATTTTTATAATACTCGTTCTAAACTAACCGATCAATAAATTAAATACTAGTGATTATAAAAATATGGTATTAATTTTTCTTAGTTGTAAGAATGTTAAAAGGTATGCATTTAATTTACAATCTAACAACTACTAATCATTTGATTCAAGCCAGCTGGTCCTATACTTTTACTTATCTTAATTATTGATTGATAAATAATTTTAAGATTCAAATCTAAATATGTATAATTTTTTATTCTAAAACTCAAACTGCAACCCTTTCTTATATATAAAAAAAACAGAAGTTAAAGTATGATTATGTGATTATTAAAGTGGGTTAAGTTGAAGAATTTTAAAAGTACAGAACCCACCAAGTGCTCCATGGAAAAATGGATGATGTTAATCTTAAAAGACACGATTTCAAATCACTTTATCTACAAGGTGTATGCACATTGTTAAAGGGTTAAGGCTAAAAATATGTATGAACAAATACTATCTTGTAATCACCTTTAGATCATTCAAAAAAATTACAAATCATTAAAATAAACACGGATAAGAATAAATTAATTACAGACAAAGTTTTACTTGCCAGAGAGGTTACTCAACATGCGTTAATAAATTTTCAACTAATCATGATTAGGGCTTGTTTATTTTAATTTTTTATTTAAAAAAATCCCAACATAAATGCCAACATGAGATGATGGAAGGTACCAAGAAGCTAGGGGGGAAATAAAATAAAAATAAAGAAAAAGGATCACAATAGAGTCCATGTGAGCCTGATTGGGGACAAAGCAAAGCAAAGGGAAAAGAGTGGGGGCTCTTACAAACAGTTCACATGGGGAAGAAGAAAGGGCATGATTCTTACAGGTTCACTTTCTTTCACAGCTCATCCCCATGCCCCAAATCCCCTACATCTCCCCACTACATACATCACTATACATTATTATTTTTCTATATATGTACACACGCGTTTATTTTACAGGGTTATGATCTGCTTACATCACATAAAACTCATTTAGTTTTATACTTTTTGAAAACATTAGATGAAAATAAATGAATGGTTGAGATTATCCCTTTCTTTTTTCTCATAAAAAATCTCTCTCACTTCTCACTGATAATCTCAATGATCTATCTACTCTCAACCAACCGTCCAAAAAATATATACAAAACTTAAATTATACACTGTATAAGAGTATTCTACCTCTATTTCATAATACACTTATATGGTCGACGAGACCAATGATAAAGTCAGAAAATTTGTATTATGAGTTAAGATAAAAAAAACTATAATATTTGGAGTGATCGAAGTTAAAAAAATATGTTAAAGGGTTTGAATTGAATTATTAATTTTTAAGAGAGGCCAAAATAAAAATCTTATATTTAATTTGGGGACTAAAAGGGCTTAATTGAATTATTTTGACTTTTTAAGAGGGACTAATGTTATATATATATATATATATTGTTTTCTTAGATATTCATTTCAACGATTAAAGTGAACATTTGAAGAATTTAGGGGACAAACACAATTTATCCTTTTTTGTAAATTTGTTTTGAAGATCAAAATGGGATTTTATAGAATATAGGGGGACTCGGCTCCTATGGATTCGCCTATGAATAAGGTCTTGGTTTAATGACAAGGTTGGTACAATAAAATTTTTAAGATTTTAGATTCGAGTACTACTACTACTACCATATATACACTATGTAGATTCTCTTCAAATTTAATATCATAAAAAAATGAACCTAACGAGTGGTTTCAGTGAAAAAAAGAATAATGTTTATTCTAGAAGATTTGAGTTTAATTATCTTTATCTACAATATGTGTCCTATCAAAAAATTAAAAAATATTATATAAATTAAATATTTTAGTTCGTAAAAAAATAAATTTTTAAATTTTAAATTATGTGTTGAATAGGTAAAAATTTAGAACTAATAGACTTCTAGATGATCAATGTCTTTTTTTTGATAAAAGGAGATAAATTTTATTTCATGCACTAGTTACAAGAACAACCTCAAAAGAAGGGGGAATGTTAGGTCCCCAGAAGGTTTGACCCTGGGTATTTCTAACGAATTTGGCTAGCCAGTCCGCAGCCTGATTACAAGATCGAGGAACATAGGAAAAAGAGCAAGAGGTAAAGGATTTGGTTTGAGATCTAATATCCTCTTCCACAGAATACCCAATCAGAAAGGGAACCCGAACAAAGTCTTCCAATAATGGGTTGACAGTCTGCCTAAATGATAATCCTTGAGAATCCATTCATAAGAGCCATAGAAATATCAAGCATGATAGCAAAAGCTTCTGCCGCCGCAACAGACGGAGCTATTGTTGGTGTGAATACTCTTTGAATAAAGGATCCTGTGATATCGCGTGCAATTACGCCGTCGTAACCTTTCCTATTTGGCTGTCAAAAGCGGCATCACAATTGATCTCAACCATATTGAGAGGAGGAGGGGTCCATGAACTCGGTTCCCCAGGTAGTTGAGGCTTCTCCTGGGGGGCTAGCTTGTGTAGCAAGAAAGAATTCCTTAAAATCTCGTTCAGCACGCAACCACACATCTCAAGGGAGATCTTTCCTACCTTCAAAAACCAAAGCATTCCTCAACTTTCAGATTACCCAAAAGAGAAAGGCAATAAGAGCACAGCCTTCTTCAAAGTTCCCTAATTTGCGGAAATCATTATCCTTAATCCACCATTTAGGAAAACCAGGAAAACCATGAGAAGAAGGTGAGCAATTGAAACTTGATGCCTTTCAGACCGCGTGTGCAAATGGGCAGAGGAAAAGAAGATGTTCAATGAATTTCGCCTGTTCTCCGCACCTAGTACAATGGTTTGAGTCCTGAAATTTGTCATGAAAACGAGCCACAAGGATGCTTTTGGTGGGCACTATATTATGGCAGAGCTTCCAAAGAAAGGATCGGATCTTGGACGATACCTTCAAGTCCCAAATAAAATTCCAAAAGGCTTTGTTCTCACCCGGAGAATTACTAGAGGAAGGTTCCAAAGAGGATCTAGGGTTATCCTCAATGAATCGATACCCGACTTAGCTGAATATTCCTCATTTTTCGTTCCTGCCCATATGAGGGTATCTTTGACACCTGGTCCTCTTATTGGAATAGACAAGATCGCGCTGACCTCAGCCGGTGAGAAAAGACTCTCAAGTCTGGATTTGTCCCAAGATCTTTGATCCGAATTCATGAGACTACAGACGAAGAGATAGGGACGGTTGGGCGGAGGTTGAGTGGAGGTCCAGAACTTATGTAATTTTTGAATCCAGTTATCGTTCTATGTCGAAATACTTCTTCTATTTCCGACATGCCATAAGGATCCGTCCCTGATAACTTCAATCCCATCCCTTATGCTTGTCCAAGCCCAAAAAGGATTGGTGCACTTGGGGCATCAAAGATGATCAATGTCTAAGTCCCCTTAAAAGCATATTGTTCATTTTGGTGTCTATTCTCATGTGTTCCAAATCTGCTACTGATAGTATTTGAATGTTATTCGAATCTGTAAAAAATGACTGAATGTTTTCGGGTATCTGAATTCGTTTGGATAATGAGTATTCGAGGATGTCTATCCACATATACTATGAACCCATAGTAGATAGTAGTTTTAACATTCGAATTCAAATGTTATCTGAATCTGTACAACAAATAAATATATATATATATATATATATATATATATATATATATATATGTGTGTGTGTGCGCCAATTAAAATTGTCATCCTAATGATCAATGTATATCAAAATCAATTGTTACAAGTACTGAACGTTCTTTTGGTTTAACCACCGATTTTCAATTTGTTGGTTGACTAATTCAGACCGGGTACTACAGAGGTTCATTATGGCGCGACCATCTCAACCTAATCGTTCCATTCACAACGTTTGGATTTGAACATCTAACATTGCTTAAAAGATCTAGTACCTCATTCCACTAGATAAATAGATTGTTGGTTTACGAGTAGGGTTGTAAATGGGACAAGACAGATCGCAAGCTACTCGAGCTCGACTCGGTCAACACTCGACTCGAGCTCGAACTCGGCTCGAATTCTTAACGAGCCAAGTCGAGCTACTCGATACCCGGCTCGAAAAGCTCGTGAGCTACTTGAAAATATAATAATATACTACAGTAATTTTTTTAAATTTAAAATCTAAATTCCTAAACCTAAAATCCTAAAACATAAACCCTAAATATAAATCTTAAACCCTAAAATATAAATCCTAAATTCTAAATTCAACAACCTAAACCTTTAAACTCTAAACTAACACATTAAACCCTAAAATTAACAAGCTTATGTAAACTTTAATTTACACAATTTGTGTATCAAAGTTTTTTTCTTCCTAAAAGGCTTTAAATGAGACGAGACAGATCGCGAGCCACTCGAGTTCGTCTCGATCAAAGCTCGGTCAACACTAGACTCGATTGAACTCGACTCGAGTTCTTAACGAGTCGAGTCGAACTCAGATTATTCAGACTCGTTAAAAACTACTCAAGCTCGAACTCGACTCGAATTCTTAACGAGCTCAGTCGAGCTCCACACTACTCAAGCTTGAATCGGCTCGTTTACGCCCCTATTTAGGAGGACTAAACTTTACATCTAACTAAACAACTAATATTCAAATTAACTAAAATGTTATTAAAAAATTAACTAAAATAAAGTAGAGAACTCGCACATAATTTTACATATATTGCAACTCAGACTTAGGACTTTAAGCATAAATTAAGATATATAATTATTTGTTAGGTGTACAAAATTTAATCATTAAATGTATATATGGCCTTCTACTAGATTTTCCTCCAATGTCAAGAAAATGCTCTGTACCCAATTTGCAATATACCTATTCATAGGCACATGCATTACAATTGCTGAGAATATAAATGGAATAATTAATTATATTTTATTAAAACCCTTTTAATTAATATTATTAGCATGAACTTAATATAGTAACTTTTAAATACCTATTTGGATCTAACATAGAGTATATTTAAAACACATGTATCAAATAGCACACATACAAGTACTTACTGCATGGACAATATGGATATAATGTGCTAAAAAACACAATGTCAATAAAAATTTAAGAGGGATATTTTTTTTATTTAAACACGATTGATTTAAGTTGTCCATGCAAAAAGATACACATGTGTTTACAATTTAATTTACATGTTTTAAATTTACTCCCTGGCATATCCAAAAAAAATATATATTTGACGCCCAAGTTAATGGCTAGACTGTAGAAAAGACTTGATTGAGGCGATATAGATATAGTAAAGACTCAATTAGAATATTTTGAAGTTTGAGGACTAATTTCAAACTTATATCATAAGTAGAGGGATTTTGGTGGAATTAACCCAATATATAATGTAAGGAAGTTTAAATAGGGGTCAAATTCTATCATTAGTCCATGTACTATGCCTAAGTTGTAAAATTAGTTCCTATACTCTAATTTGGACAATTATAGCCTGCATTTTTCAAATTTTTTATAAAAAAATTAGTCTTAACTCAAACAATACTAGGACAATATGGCTAAATCTACAATCTGCACATAGTATAAACTAGGCATAATGTCAAAAAGTGTCCCTAACGTTTGACTGGATAATCATTGTAGCCCCATATTTTTTGAAGCAATTTAACCTTTGATGTTTCATTTTGGGTCAAAATAGCCCTATGCGGATGAAAAATGTTAGTCAACTGACGATAAATGGCTTGAAATGACGTGAGAAACCTACATGGCAGTGCACACCGCGATAACAGTGTCATATAGACAAATATGTTGACTTTACAAAATGACACATGAGTTAAAAAATAATTTTAAAAAATTGTATAACGTATATAATATTTTTTCTTCTAACGTGTCACCTTGTCAAATAATTTTAAGTTGTTTATCGTCAGTTAGCTAACAATTTTCATCCGTGGAGGGGTCATTTTGACCCAAAATAAAATGTTGAGGGTTAAATTGCTTCAAAAAAAGAATATGAGCTAAAATGACTATTTAGTCAAATGTTAGGGGGCATTTTTGGCATAATGCCTATAAACTAATACCAAATTTGACTTAAACATTTTTAATAGTTGTTTTTGGGATCAAGATTGAAAACTTCAAAATCTAAAAATGTAAATAAAAAGACTAAAATTTTTTGGGGGAAAGTGTAGGGGCTGAATCTGTAACTTACTCAAAGTATGAGGACTAAAAATAGGGTTTGACCTAAAATAGCTTGGCAAGTGATATAGTATCATATATGTGTAGAATGAATGGAAATGAATATCATGGAGTTTGTGGATGTGTAGGGCTCATAAAAAATCTATATATTTTTATAGAGAAAGGGGGCATATAATACACAAATGCATATTCCACCTAGTGTTGGAAAAGGGTTAATAGATAATGTTTTGTATATGTAAAATATAATAATAATAATAATAATAACAACAATATACAATGTAGTTGATGCCAATGAAAGGGGTCACATCGGCACGTGGTGGTGCTGATTCCACCACTTAATTAAACTCACACTGCCACTTTCCCATCGGAAAAAAGCCCCCAGCTGTTGCTAGCTGTCCCTAATCTCCTCCCCCATGTGACCCACCTCCCCCTCCAAACATAAACTAATAAAACTCCCACCATTTGTTATTTGTTAGAGATGAAGCCAAAGTGTAAGAATTCCAACTTGTTTCATTGGCTTGCAGAAGAACACTCTCCTATGATGTTTCTCTCTCTTACATAAGTGCCATGTTTTGATACTTTTGTTTAGGGTTTTGTGTTGGTTAGTTGGTTGGTTGGTTTTGGTTAGTTTTGATTAGCTTTGTTTTTCGTGCTCTTAGTTACTCAACTAAAAAGGCTTTATATTCTGCGTTTGGGGTTTAGAGTTTGTGACATTGGCTTTAGAATGGCACAATTGCCTCCAAAAATACCCAACATGACCCAAAATTGGCCTTCCTTTCCACACCAAAGATTGCCCGCTATGGCAATGAATGGCTCCAACCAGCCTTCATGGATGGACGAGTTCCTCGACTTCTCGTCGGTGCGCCGCGGGACGCACCGACGATCCATCAGCGACTCCATTGCTTTCCTCGAGCAACCATTTGTGGAAGAAGAATGTAGGGAGTCCAACAATAATAATAACAATGTCATGATGATGACGGAGACCAATGTGTTCAACCGCCTCGACGACGAGCAACTCATGTCTATGTTCTCCGACGACGTCGCCGTCACACTGGCTGCTGCCCCGACCGTATCCTCGTCGAACCCTTCGACGCCGACGTCGGATCAGAACAGCAACAACGATGAGAAACCGGTGCCGTCCCTGGATCTGCAACAGCCCAAGAATGAACCGGGAGAGGTGGAGAGCTCGTGCAAACCTGAAGCACAAGCCGCTCAGCCTCCGCCGAACTCCAATGGCGACCCTATCGTTGATCCGAAGAGGGTTAAGAGGTAAAAAAAACAAAGAATAATCAAACCCCATGATTTTTGTCACCATTTTCAAAACCTTTGGTTGATTTGGACAATGAATATTTAACTTTTGGGTGACGAACAGAATTCTGGCAAACCGGCAATCAGCACAAAGATCAAGAGTGAGAAAGCTGCAATATATTTCAGAGCTTGAAAGGAGCGTCACAACATTACAGGTGCAAATTAAACTAAGATATTATCCATATTTGTATGCTTTTTTCAAAAAATAATAAATAAATTTTGATTTTTTCCTTGATTTGTTTGTTTTTTATATACAAAAATGAAGACTGAAGTATCAGCATTATCACCAAGGGTTGCATTCTTGGATCATCAAAGACTGATTCTCAATGTTGACAATAGTGCTTTGAAGCAAAGAATTGCAGCTTTGGCTCAAGACAAGATTTTTAAAGATGGTAAGGCATGTTTTTATTTGTTGCTCTCCCGTAACTAATTTAGACCAACATGCGTCGTACACCTAAATTTAATGGATGAATCTCCTAGTAGAAATTTTCTGCATACACGATTTCTCGAATACATAATTAATTAGTAATTAGCTTAGTTTCTTAGATACAATTTGTTTTAGAACTGGAAATTAGCTCAATTGGTTTGTATGTGTATTTATTTCCAGTGCAATTATTTGAACTAATTCCATAAAAGTGCATGGCATATTTTATTTTCATATGCATGCAAATTTCCTGTTTTAATATAAGTTTATTTTTCAGTAAATGATTATATACATTGTAAAGTCGTACAATTAACTTTTTTGTATTAAAATTTCAGCTCATCAAGAAGCACTGAAGAGGGAAATCGAGAGATTAAGACAAGTCTATCAGCAACAACAGAGCCTCAAGAAAATGAACAACAATAACAACCACCATGCACCGCCGCAACAGCAATCGTTGCCGCCGGAGAACGAAGAACAACTTATGAGTTGATCAAAGTAATGACAGTAAAAATAAAAGTAATGCAATAAAGCTATCTAACAATGGGGGTTGGGGGGCTTTTTTTCTTCATGTTATGTGTTTCCCAATTGCTGTTTTTCTATTAGTGTAGGGGTGTCCCTTCAAGACAAAAATTTGAAGGGATATAAAAGGGACACGTGGAATGCTAAGATAGGAGGGTGACAATTAAATTCTTTTTTCATTTTTAAAATTGATTAATTAATATTATTGTGTGGGTTTTGTTTGGGAATCGATATTTTTTCCAATTTATTATAACTTCTTCTTTTTTTTTTTGTAATTAGTTTGGGGGCAAAACATGGTGGGGATTTTAAGGTGTGGGGTTGTATTGGGAGGGATGAAATTGAAAAGAGTTAGTGTTATCAGAGACAATGGTGGATATGTCTGATTGTTTATCAAAAAAAAAAAAATGTTTTTTTTTTTAATTTTTTTCTTGGTTTTTGTTATTTAATGTTGGTTTATGTATATTTATTTGTTTAGAAGTATAAAAGGACCCAAATGGGTCATTGTCTTTTGTTTTGTTTTTTAATCAAACCACCTTATAATTGGCTTATTGTCTCTACTTATACTGAACTATGGTTAGGTAGATCTGCAATATGTAATTATCTCGTATAATGGACGAACACCCTTTTAAATTACCACTGTCTCTTTTTGAAATTGTACACCCGAAATTAGGAATGAACAGAAATGGCAATGCTATTCTCTCTTAAAAATAGAAACTCGAAATCTTTTGAAAATAGAGAGTGAAAGTGGAAGATGTTTGCCAGTCAAATACAGTAGATAATTAACGTCTTTCAATAGCCAAATACAGCTGTGTAATTTTAAGTATTGATACATGTCAAAGACACATGTTAACACGAACAAGGACACAAACAAGCATCCGGGTGCAGAAATTGTCTTCTAGGAATGACCATTTATAAACTCATCCCAAATTCCTTTTCCACCCAATGTGGGATTACATGCTCTTACACCCTTGAGCATTACGAACAAATTTTATACCTTAAACTGATATAATATAACCAACTTAATCTGCGCTGCATCAAATCCCACCAGATAGGTGTGTTTGTGGATAAAAGTCGACTCTTTTAAGTTCTTGGACCTTTCAGATAGAAATATAGCAGGGTTCTTTAGGCATTAGTTGTATGAAAGGTGAAAATTAACTATAACTAATAGCCATTAATAATTGGCGAAGGGTGAAAAATTAAGTAACCAAAGCCTTGTTATTTCTTAGCTTATATGTACAATAGAGTCTAATTTCAACCCATTTTTGAAATGTCTCGTGTAAGTGAGAAATTGGCCCAAAACTGTAAGGGCTAACTGGCTAAGACTATTATGATAAACAAAATGCTATGGTCGCCAAAAAAAGGTTGAACATAATATTAAGTGTAAACTACATTAATGGTCACTAGACTTTTAAGATGTGTAAACGACTCGAATTTTAAAATTTGTGAGACAGTTACACTTGAGTCTCGAGTCTTGTTGAGTGGGACGTATTTTTAGGCCGTGTTGTGGCTTAAAAGGGCATCTTCGGGCCCTTTTCTTGTTGTTGGGCTTGGGTTTGGATTTGGTTATGAGTTGGAAGAAGAATAGAGAGGTAAAAGTGTATTATCCCTCTTTTGAAAGAGTGAATGTTGCTCTCTTAATTCTTTCTGGAGAATTTTGATAGAGATAACTTCACTTTGTCCTCTTTTGCACCCCTTCATCTCCTACCTCCTCTCCTCCCCCCAATGAATCAACAAAGGTGCAATCTTTACCTCCTTCTGTGAGAATCTCGAATTGGTGGTAGAGAGAAAGTTTCTCATCATCAAAAGATCTACCAATCAAGGTAAAAATAAAAGAAAATGATGGTGGATGGAGAAAATAGATTCTTGATGGGGGTTAGAAAAGATGAATGTGAATAGAAGATTTAACCCCATTTTTATTGTTAGAATCTTCATTAGTCATATTTATCACCTTTTAGCAGTGTTGTAACTCGTTTTACAACATTTGGTTGTAGTTAAGGAGGTTGAAAAGCACTATAAGAACCAAGGAAAGATGAAGGCTTGAGCTAGGGGATGGGATTGTTTTCCAGCTTTGAACGGAAGGTTAGTACACTTCCCACTCCCTTGTTTCATGTACATCCTAAGGATGATACTTTTCATGTTTGTTTGATAATTTGGGTGTTTGAATGCTTGAGTGTGGTCATTAATGGAAAAACTTAAATTTCATGTTAATAATCCTTAAAAAGGTAGTAAACCACTATTATCACTTTCATAAGATGCAGGCTTGAGTTTAAGGGTTAAAAGTTTTGTTTTGAGGGCTTGATAGGTGATTTCTCGAGCTTAGGAAGCCATTTTTGGCCTTCGGTATCGGTACTCGAGGAGGTGGCACTGATACCCTAATGTTCTAGGTTTAAAAAACAATGTTTCATTGGATGAAAAATAAAAGGGTACCAGTACGATGTTCAACTTGTACCAGTACGATGTTCAACTTGTACCAGTACGCCTTGCAATATGGTATCGGTATGGGTCGACCTGTATCGGTACGCGAGGACTTGTACCAGTACCCACTATGAAATCTGCCCAAAAATATCAACTTTCTCTCAAAAGGTTGAAAAATTATATTGTTCGATCTAATGAATCTCTAATGGCCTAAAATGAGTTGTAAAACTAAAAAACTGAGAAATATCCCTATTCTCGAGCCTAAAACTTAAGAACTCGGTAAAAATTTTGTGTGACTCATATGTAAATAGCAACCATAGGATGTTATGGTTATGTGTTGATGTGGTGTGTCGTGTGGACACTTGATTGATGAAATTCAGATACATAATACGTGTTGTAACACCATGGTAAAAGAAATATTGAATGGAGGTTACCGATGATATCTGACTCGGGCCTCATTTGAATATACTTGAGAGAGATTTCGAGTATGGGTGTTTGATCCGATGCTAGGTGACTCGGCCTCACCCAAGGTGTATGTTCCAATGCTGCGTGACTCGACCTCACCCATAAAGTGTACATTCTCGATGTTATGTGACTCAGGCCTCACTCTTGTGTTGATGTGGTATGGTATGTTGGGCCTTGTGTGCCCTTTTGATGTTGTGGTAATGATTTGCATGTGTTTAGGCCACTAGTGTTAGCGCCAAGTATCGTTTAACATGACATATCATCTTGCTTAGATTCGTGCTTATGTTTATGATCTGCATGAAGCATGGTAGAGTAGTGGTGTATCCACTAAGCTTTATGAGCTTATCGTTCAAAATCGTTATTTTCGTTCGCAGGTTTTTAGGTTGTTGTATTGTATTCGAAGGTGCCCCATCGGTGTAGGACTTCAACACATCGATGTGATTCAAGAGTACAATATTTAGATTTGTCGGAAAATGTATTCATAGGACCTTTGATTTATGTCTGTAACTCTATTTTGGATTTATTTGACCATGTCGAATGTTCTATTTAACTTGTTTTAATTAGAGCTCCCATGTAAACGTTTAAACTGATTTTGTATTACATTATCTTATGACATGTTTTGGATTTTATGAAATGATGATGGTTTGGGCTAAACCTAGTTGGAAAATTTTATGTTTTGGGCTGGGCTTGAGGCCCAAATGTGACGTCAGGTTTGAGGCGTTACATGATGCTTTTAATATAGTCACTGAAATCAAATTACTTTGATTTTGGTCATTGGTACTTCTTTGAAAAATCTAGAAGTGTGAAGGTTACATTGTGAATTCTACCAAAATTAGGACTAAAGTGTAAAGTTTCAAAAATTTTAAGTCAAAAATGCAAACTTTAAAAAGTTAAACGTCACTTCTAAATATCTTTAAAAACTAAGTGGCTTAATTTGTGATATACTTAATTTTAACTTGACCACGTTTGCAATTGCGTGTATGATGTATCGCGCCAATTGCCGTTAGCAGTTAACGGTAGAATGATCGAAATAAATTTTTTTATTAACGATAGTAACTTTAATGAAAGCTTTTTATTTTAATAAATATATTGACAGCGTCTTAAAAGTTTAGTAACGACTGGTAGGGGTGAACATTCGATCGAGTCGAGTCAAATTTTTTTGAATTATTCGAGTTGACGAGTCTAATTTTATCATTAGAACTTTCATTCGAAAATTTTTCGAGTTGAAGAAATTAGAGTCGAGTCAAGTTTTCGAGTTCCTATAAAAATTTAATTATAATTATTTATCATGTTATAGTACGGTTTGATTCCAATTTAAATGACTTTCTCTAATCATATATATATATATATATATATTCATATGTGGCAATATTTCTTCATATTTTTATATATCGGTATGTATATATCAATAAAAAATTTGAGGGACTCGTCTTGAACTTAAAAATAAATCCACTAATTACTAGAATTTTCAAGTTATTCGAGTTATTCGAATTTCTATTTTACAACTCAAACTTTATTTGAACTTTTTTCGAGTCGAGTCTATGAAATTTCGAGTCGAGTCAAGACGAGTCGAGTATTTTCGCCTCGAGTTGAGTCAAGTTATTCAATATTTTCGAGTCGAGTCGAGTTTTCCTCACCCCTAACGACTGGTATATTTATTCTAAAATTAATTTAGTTTATTCAATTTCAATAATTAAATTAATTATATTATTATTATTATTATTATTATTATTATTATTATTATTATTATTATTATTATTATTATTATTATTATTATAATAATAATAATAATAATAATAATAATAATATAAGAACCGATCCTACGGAATGTAAGAATTATTATCTTATACACTGTCGGTAAAAATCTTAGTTTCTACAAACGAATTAATTTAGGGATTTAAGGTTTAAAGATTAGAGGTTTATATTGTAAATAATTGTCCCGAAATGTAAACCCTTATTTTTACTTGACTTTGGCAATCTACTACGATGACAATTTTTTTTCCGAAAGTTACTACAATGACAATTGACAAGGAATGAAAGAAAAATAAAAAAAATTAAGGGTTCAATAAGCTCCTAAATTTTTGTAAAAACATGAATTAAGTTCTTGAATTTTTTTTCATTTAATTAAACCCTCAAACTTAAGAAAAAAATAATTTAGCCCTTTGGTTAACGTTGACCGTTAACTTTAACAGATTTTTTTAAACATTTTTGTCACATGTCGCAAAAGAATAATGTCACTTGTCATTTTTAGTAATTTTTAAATTTTAATTTTAAAAAATAAATAAAAATCAGAAAAATATTAAAAAATTATAAAAATCTGGAAAATTTAAAAATTATTTTTAAAATATAAAAAATATTTTTAAATTTCGGAATTTATTCAAAAATAATAAATAATGTTTTTTTCAAAAGATTAAAATTTTAAAATATTAAATATTATTATAAAATTATAAAAATAAATTGGGAAAATATTAAACAAAAAAATTATTTTGATTTTTAAAATATAAAATAATAAAAGTTATTTAAAAATATATAAACAACAAAAGTTATTTTGAAAACCAAAATGAGTTTATTGTTTAATATTTTTCAATTTATTTTTTACAATTGTATAATAGTATTTAATGTTTTTAATTTTTAAAATATTTTAATCTTTTGAAAACTTTATTATTATTAAATAAATTTCAGAATTAAAAATATTTTTTATACTTTAAAATAATTCTCCAGAATTTTTAATTTTTTAATATTTTTTTTCAGATTTATATATATTTTTAAATTAGAAATTTAAAAATTTCTATAAATGACAAGTGGCATTATTTTATTGCGACACGTGGTAAAAATATTTTTTTAAACTGTTAAAGTTAGCGTTCAATGTTGGTCAAAGGGTGAAATTAATTTTTTTTCTTGACTTTGAGGGCTTAATTAGGTAAAAAAACGTTTAAAAGGCTTAATTAAATTTTTAAAAGGTTTAAGGCAGGGATGGTGTTGAGTGGATCAAATGATTGATATGAACCAAGAAGGGGTGAATTGGATTTTTAAGGTTTAGGTGGTGGAAATTGCAAATTAAAAAGATTGACAAGGAATTTTAGAGTGGTTCAAGTTCCAAATGAACTCTACATCCACTACCTTAGCTTCACTAAGGATTTGCAACAATTCCACTAATTGCTCTTCCCCTTTTCTAGGCTAAGGAGGCAACCCTTACAATTTTCGGTTAAATTTTCTACCCAAAATTTAACCCAATCCTCACACAAAGATAATAAAGAGTTTGATGGCTAAGATAGTATCTCTCAATACAAATTGTAGCCCAATTACAAGCACTTAACCCAATTGAAAAGGATAAGAATTAAAATTACAATTGGGGTTTCTAGACAATTTTGGGATTTAAGCACAAATGCTTGGATTTGATGTATGGATATTTGCTTTTGCATCAATAGTTGTTGCTGGAGCTTTTAGAGGTCCTTTTTATACCTTCTCATTGATTTCTAGCCGTTGTGGTTGTTGCATTCATCAATAAAGCCGTTGGGGGTGTTATCTCACCTCCATAAATGCAGTCTACAACCACCCGTTTCGGAACGCGGAAACCTGTTTCGAAACGGACCAAAATAGAAAGAGTCGTTGGGGTGCATTTAAGAGCCCGTTTCGAAACGGATTGAACTCGTTTCGAAACACTTTTGCCACTGTCAATGGTCGTTTCGAAACAGCTTGAGCCCGTTTCGAAACACCCTAACGATTTCTGAAAATTCAGTTAAAAACTTTGCAACGGTCACATTTTTCAAATCAAAATGAAGAACCGTTTCGATACCCGTTTCGGAACAGGGGTTGGCAGTGGTGAAATCGTTTCGAAACGCCTTAGGCCGTCTCGAAACAAGGACTTGAAAATCACTTTTTCGGCTTTAAGAACACTTAGAAAACATTTGAAAATCTTAGTTTTTAACTTTGGCATATTCTTAAAATCATATAGGGATGTTTGAGGACTTAAAAATTCGTTTTGACATTTTCAATTTAGTCATTAGGTTCTTTAGTTATATCAAAATTAAAATATCGATTTCACAATCTCCCCTTTTTGATATAACAAAACCAAAGTTAAAATTTTTAAAAGTTTTGAAAATTTTGAACACATTCTAACTCCCCCTTAATTTAAGATAGGTTTTTAAAGTTTTAAAATGTTTTAACTTTGAATTTCAAGTTTTAAAACTTAAAAACACTTTAAACATTTAAAACGAATTTTTGGCTCTTAAATTTCTTCTCCCCTTTTTGTTAGATCAAAAATAATAAGTAGGCTCATAGAGAAGAGAAAGAGTTAGTACCAATAAGCATTAAGTAATAAGCAACAATAATATTAATTCATAAAATTAAAATATCCAAAATATAAATCAACATTAAGTTCAAAATATAATCCCAAATAAGATCAAAAGCATAGGTTCCTAAAACATAATAAAACATAAAGATGCAAACTTAAACCTAAAATGCATAGATAATATGATATGATATGACTATTCTAGGCCTCGTCACCACCATCATCATCTTCCGGAGTCTCATCATCGCTCTTGACTTGAGAATGACGAAACTTCATCCATTGGCCATAGAAGGTAGAGAAGGACATGTCCATGGCGGAGTGTGAGTTCTCAAGGGACAGGAGGCCGTCCTCTACACTTTGCAAGCGAGTGTTGATGGCACCAAAACCCGAAGCCATGTTAGTATCCATGGCATTGAACCACTCGGTAATGAGAGCCGTAAGAGCTTCATTGTTTCCAACTTGAGCTTGCGGTTGAGGTTCAACGGGAGGAGGAGGAGGAGGTGCGGCTCTATCAACACGTTCCCAAACATTGTTCACATAGTGAAAACCGGACTTGCGAAGAGAAGACTCACCAATTTTGGACTTGCGAGGTTTCGGAGAGTCGTAGGTGCAATCGGGACCAATCGTTCTGAAGATGTGACTTAAGATCGTGCCATAAGTAAAGGATTTCAAGCCATCGGTGTCAATAAGCTTAACATTATTAACCATCTCGGTAAATATGATCTTAGCAACATTTGGGCGTTCACCACGACGGAAACATTCAAGCCAAAAGTAATCAACTTGACGGATATGAGAGTATTTACCTCCGGAGGGGCGAAGGAACCATGAAACCATCAAGTGGAGAAAACGATCGTGCGCTTCCAAGGTAAGCACTTGTCCGGTGTTAGCACCAAAGTGACGCTCATTCTCAAGACCTTCATCCTTAAGGGAAAATGTAGACTCTAAGAGAGCAACATTAACAACAAACTTTTTCCCTAAAATATAGGATTCTATCCCAACAACCTCGGTATTTGTTTCATCATTAATAAGTTGAGCATTATAGTAAAAGATGAGTACCATGTGTTTGTAGCAAATGTCCAGGATGCTCAACAAATGAAGAAGATCTCATTCGCTCAAACGCTCGAGGTAACGGAAAAGAAATCGCTAGGAGTTAAGGAACTCGAGATCAATCACACGCTCCCGACGAACTTCGTAGTCTTTGACATATTTGAAACGAGCTCGTATCTCTGGAGTTCGAAGGGATTTTTTAAAGAGCTGAGCGAGATTCGGACGCATGCTCGATTCACCGGTTTGAACGGGCTTACGCTTTTTGCTAACATTTTCCGACATCCTAGAAACATAAGCAAGCAAGTTTTTTTAAAAAAATGGAGTGTATGCATAGATTTCTAAATTCAATCCAAGGATAAATCCCACTTAGGCTTTAAAAAAATGTAAAACAAAGAAAAAAGTAAAAGAAACAGTAAAAGAAAATACGAGTGAAAAATTTATATTTGAATAAAAAAAATTAAGATTTTGAATTTTTTTTACAAGATATGAAAAACCCAAGCATAAAAACATATAAACTATACAAAAATAAAATTTTCTAACCTAAGATTCGAACATAAATTGAAGGAAAAAAGAAAAGGAGGAAAAATACCTTAGTTTGAGATTTTGGATGAATGGATGAAAATCCTTGCACAATGTTGATGAAACTTGCTTAGACTAGTGTTTTAGAAAAAAAAAACCCTCAAGATTTGGTGAAAAACAAAGAGTTTTAGAGGGTTTTTATAGGGAAAAAGTCGGGTTAGGGTTTTTAGGGTTTTGAAGAGTTTTAATTTAAAGTGAATTTTAACATTAAAAGTCCTACTTAAAGCTGTCCGTGAAACCGTTTCGGAATGGTCTTGACCGTTCCGAAATGCGAGCACGAGTGTTTGACCGTTTTTAGAATTCCAGCTGACCGTTTCGATACAGGGTTGACCGTATCGAAGCCCCGTTGACTCGTATCGAAACTCGTTTCGATACACCCCTTGGCAGTAGCCAAAACGTTTCGAAACCCTTTTGAGGCGTTTCGAAACGCCCTTCTCTCAGACATGATTTTTAAAGCACCGTATCGAAACAGGTTGACCCGTTTCGATACACCTGGGCCTGGAAGTGCATATGAGGCTCTAAAAGTGCAGAAAATTGAGTTTTTCTAAGGCCTAACATGCATGAATGACATGAATGAGCAGGCAAAACATATGCAAACATAAACATACTCCCCCTAGCTATTAGCATGGATGAAATTAGGAGTCAAAACACATAAACATGGCATTTCACAATATCAAGCAGTTTTAAGCACAAAAGAGGTCCTAAAAGGTCAAGATAGGCTAGCTAGACCTAACTCTCTCCTAAGGGACCAAAAACGCTCTTTGTCTAAAGGTTTTGTAAATATGTCCGCTAATTGATTTAAGGTGTCTACATACTCTATAACCACATCTTCTTTAAGGACATGATCTCTAATGAAATGATGCCTTATTTCTATGTGTTTGGTTCTAGAGTGTTGGATGGGATTTTTTGTTAGACATATAACACTAGTGTTGTCACATTTTAGGGGTATGGTTTCAACTTTAATTCCATAATCTAAGAGTTGTTGCTTCATCCAAAGGACTTGAGCACAACAACTCCCTAAGGATATGTACTCGGCTTCGGTGGTAGATAAGGCTACACTATTTTGTTTCTTAGAGAACCAAGATATGAGCATACTACTTAGGAATTTACAAGTTCCCGAAGTACTTTTCCTATCAATTTTGCAACCCTCATAATCCGTATCCGAATAAGCATGAAGGTTGAAGGTAGAGTCTCTAGGGTACCAAAGACCTAAACAAGGAGTATCTCTAAGGTACCTAAAAATTCTCTTAACGGCTATAAGGTGAGACTCTCTAGGACTAGCTTGAAACCTAGCACACGAGCAAACACTAAACAAGATATCTGGTCTACTTGCGGTAAGGTAAAGCAATGATCCAATCATAGAACGGTAAAGCTTAGAGTCAACACACTTACCTCCTTCATCTTTGTCAAGCTTTGTAGATGAGCTCATAGGTGTGGCTTGAGGCTTTGCATTCTCAAAGCCAAAATTCTTGAGCATGTCCTTTATGTACTTTGCTTGATTGATGAAGGTGCCATCCTTCTTTTGCTTGATTTGGAGTCCCAAAAAGAATGAGAGCTCCCCCATCATGCTCATCTCGAATTCACCTTGCATTAACTTAGCAAACTCTTGACAATGACATTCGTTAGTAGAACCGAAAATAATATCATCAACATAAATTTGAACTACTAAGATGTCATTTTTATACATTTTTATAAAAAGTGTAGTGTCCACCTTACCTTTTTCAAAACCTTTTTCAATTAAAAAGTTTGAAAGTCTTTCATACCAAGCTCTAGGAGCTTGTTTTAAACCATAAAGAGCTTTGGTGAGTTTGAAAACATGATTTGGAAATTTTGAGTCTTCAAAACCCGGTGGTTGTTCCACATACACTTCTTCATTTATAAAACCATTTAAAAACGCGCTTTTAACATCCATTTGAAAAAGCTTGAAATTATGATAACATGCATATGCAAGCAACATCCTAATGGCTTCCATTCTAGCTACGGGTGCATAGGTTTCATCAAAATCTATTCCCTCTTCTTGAGTGTAACCTTGTGCTACTAGTCTAGCTTTATTTCTTACAATGTTACCACTCTCATCTAGCTTGTTCCTAAAGACTCATTTAGTTCCTATGGTAGATTGATTACTAGGCCTATCAACTAATTTCCAAACGTTACTTCTCTCAAATTGATTTAACTCTTCTTGCATAGCCATAATCCAAAAACCATATTTCAATGCTTCTTTAATATTCTCAAGCTCTATGCATGAGATAAATGCAACATGATTCATTAATCTAAGAGAAGATCGAGTGGTTACCCCCTTGGATGGATCACCCAAGATTTCACCATCTTTGACATAGTTGAACTCCCTTGGGTAGCTCACTTCCTTTTCCTCAAGAGCCAAGTCCTTCAAGGCTTCAAGAGGTGGATCTTGTGTGTCCTCTTCTTTTGTTGGAATCTCATCCTCCTTTGAAGTTTGTCCTCCATCAAAGGCATTTATGATTCCTACATCATCATCATCACAAGAATCCTTCCTTGGAAGGAGGTTATCATCGAATACAACATGAATAGATTCTTCTACTACTAAAGTTCTTTTGTTAAATACTCGATAGGCTTTAGAGGTTAAAGAGTAACCTATGAAAATAGCTTCATCACTTTTTGCATCAAATTTACCTAAGTTGTCTTTTTCATTATTTAAAACAAAACACTTGCAACCAAAAGGGTGAAAATAGCTAATGTTAGGCTTTTTAGATTTTAAAATCGCATAAGATGTTTTCTTTAAAATTAACCTAATCATTACTCGATTAACAATATAGCAAGCGGTGTTTGTGGCTTCCGCCCAAAAATATTTAGGTAAATTATTTTCACAAAGCATAGTTCTAGTCATTTCTTGCAAAGTTCTATTTTTCCTCTCAACTACCCCATTTTGTTGAGGAGTTCGAGGAGCCAAAAAATTGTGGCTAATACCATTTTCATTTAAAAAATCTTCAAACCATAAATTTTGAAATTCGGTTCCATGATCACTTCTAATATGTGAAATTTTAAGTTAAAGATCATTTTGGGTTAGTTTTGAAAATGTGATGAATTTTTCCAAAGCCTCGTCTTTAGTACTTAAAAATAGAACCCAAGTAAATCTAGAAAAAATCATCAACAAGTACAAAAGCATAAGACTTACCACCCAAGCTCATAGTCCTAATTGGCCCAAATAAATCCATATGGATAAGTTGTAAACATCTACTAGTAGAAACATCATTAATGGATTTAAAAGAAGGCTTATGTTGTTTACCCTTAGAGCATACATCACAAATTTTATCATTTGAAAATTTTATCTTGGGTAAACCTCTAACTAGATTAAGGGAAACTAGTTTTTCTAAAACACTAATGCTAGCATGTCATAGTTTCCTATGCCACAACCATGCATCATTTTCATTTTGTGCTACTAAGCATGCGTGAGATGTATGAATGTCATCTAGATGAACCATGTATATGTTCCCTATGCGATGACCTATGAGCATAATATTATTAGATTTAATGTCTACAATTTTGCATCCATTTTCAATGAGAATAGTAGAGTGATTACCTATGGAGCCAATACCTTTAATGTGGCCTTTGGAGTTGTCACCAAATGTCACCACTCCTCCACTTTTTGGCTTTAGATCCATGAATCTACTCTTGTCTCCGGTCATATGCCTTGAGCCTCCACTATCAAGGTACCATGAGTTTTGACTTTGTGCTTTGGCCTTGTAGCAATGCTCCCCCTACAAACAAAGATATTAAGCTTTTGTTTTTAGTACCCAAATCATTTTGGGTCCATGAGTGTTAGCTCCCAAAACCTTGGTTCCCTTAGGAATCCAAGATGACATAACAATAATGTTATTAGATTTAACAAGTTCCTTAGGAACCCATACACTTCTAATTCTTTTAGCTCTACTATGTCTAGGAAAGCTGCCTTGTTTGTAGTAGTTAGTCTTTTTCTTAGGTTGGTTTGTTCTTGAAGATTCACCTATTTCATGCTTGACACTACCAACATTTTTAAAAGACTTTTTGAGCTCATTTAGCTCACCCAACACCTTTTGGTGTTCACTATTACATTGAGACAAAAGATTATTAAGGTCAACATTTTCATCTTGAAAAAATTTTAGTTTATCTTTCAACCCTAATATCTTTTTCTCAAATTTTGAATTAGCTTGAGAGAGTGAGTCATTTTTCTCGTTTAGTTCTAAAATAATTTTCTTATTCCTAATGACCAACTCCTTATATTTCTCAACTAATTCATCATAGACCTCGTGTAACTCATCATATGCATCATTTAATTCATCATATGTAAAATCTAAAGTTGATGAGTTAGAGGTTACCATGGAGGAATCTTCCTCAAGAGCCATGAGGCAAAGGTTGGCCACTTCTTGTTCGTCATCCTCTGATGACTCCTCATCACTCCAAGTAGCAAGCTTGGCTTTGAGCTTCTTCTTCTTCTTCTCAAAGCCCTTCTTCTTGAGTTGAGGGCACTCCGAACGTATGTGGCTGGATTGTTTGCAAATGATTTGATCTATTGCTTCTTCTTTGTTCTTGCCTTTGAAGTCCATTTTTCTTTGGATTTTTCTTCCCCGGTTAGACCACATAAGGCGTGAGAATCGTTTGGCTATCATAGCCAATTCTTCTAGCTCATCCTCCTCACTAGAAGAACTCTCCTCATGTAGTGATGCTTTGAGAGCTATTCTCATCTTCTTCTTCTTTTCAACCTCTAGCTTTTCTACTCTTTTCTCTTCTTTCCTTCATTGCTTCATAATCTCATGAGTAAGAAGAGAACCCACAAGCTCATCAAGCTTTAAAGTCTTCAAGTTTTTAGCTTCAATGATGGTGGTTCTCTTCCCATCCCAAGATTCGGAAAGTGAATAGAGTAGCTTCCGGACAAGCTTGTCTTCCGGTATGATCTCTCCAAAACCTTTGAGCCCATTGACTATAGTGGAGAACCGATTAAACATCTTGGACACCGTCTCATCGGGCTCCATCTTGAAATTCTCATAACTAAGATTGAGAAGTCCAATCTTAGTTTCTTTGACATCGTTGGTTCCCTCATAGGTAGTCTCAAGAGTGTCCCACACTTCTTTGGCACTCTCAATGGATGACACTTTAGAATAGATGTCCGGACCGAATGAACAAAAGAGCATGTAGAGAGCTTTGTCATTTGCTTGAATCTTTTTCCTTTCTTCTTCACTCATCTCCACCTTTTTCTTCAAGACCATCTTGCCTTCACTATCTTGCTTCAATGGAATGTAAGGGCCATCTTCAATGACATCCCAAACTAAGTAGTCATTGGACTTGATGAAGAGACGCATTCTATTCTTTCAAAAAGAATAGTTATCACTATTGAAGAAGGGAGGCTTTGTAGTGGATTGAGACTCATACATGCCCGAACCGGAGGTTGAAGCCATCTCTTGATATTTGATGATCACACTCTTCCTAGGAACTCCTCTTGTGGTTGTTAATCCTCAAAGAGGTAGGCTTTGATACCAATTGTTGAGAGGATCGAATGATCAATATGAACCAAGAGGGGGGTGAATTGGATTTTTAAGGTTTAGGTGGTGGAAATTGCAAATTAAAAAAGATTGACAAGGAATTTTAGAGTGGTTCAAGTTCCAAATGAACTCTACATCCACTACCTTAGCTTCACTAAGGATTTGCAATAATTCCACTATTTGCTCTCCTCTTTTCTAGGCTAAGGAGGCAACCCTTACAATTTTCGGTTAAATTTTCTACCCAAAATTTAACCCAATCCTCACACAAAGATAACAAAGAGTTTGATGGCTAAGATAGTATCTCTCAATACAAATTGTAGCTCAATTACAAGCACTCAACCCAATTGAAAAAGATAAGAATTAAAATTACAATTGGGGTTTCTAGACAATTTTGGGATTTAAGCACAAATGCTTGGATTTGATGTATGAATATTTGCTTTTGGATCAATAGTTGTTGCTGGAGCTTTTAGAGGCCCCTTTTATACCTTCTCATTGATTTCTAGCCGTTGTGGTTGTTGCATTCATCAATAAAGCCGTTGGGGGTGTTATCTCACCTCCATAAATGCAGTCTGCAACCACCCATTTCGGAACGCGGGAACCTGTTTTAAAACGGACCAAAATAGAAAGACCCGTTGGGGTGCATTTAAGAGCCCATTTTGAAACGGATTGAACTCGTTTCGAAATACTTTTGCCACTGTCAAGGGTCGTTTCGAAACAGCTTGAGCCCGTTTCGAAACACCCTAACAGTTTCTGAAAATTCAGTTAAAAACTTTGCAACGGTCACATTTTTCAAATCAAAATGAAGAACCGTTTCGAAACACTTGAAATCGTTTCGATACGGGTTCTTATGTTCTAAAGCCGTTTCGATACCCGTTTCGGAACATGGGTTGGCAGTGGTGAAATTGTTTCAAAACGCCTTAGGTCGTTTCGAAACAGGGACTTGAAAATCACTGTTTCAGCTCTAAGAACACTTAGAAAACATTTGAAAATCTTAGTTTTTAACTTTGGCATATTCTTAAAATCATATGGGGATGTTTGAGGACTTAAAAATTCGTTTTGACATTTTCAATTTAGTCCTTAGGTTCTTTAGTTATATCAAAATTAAAATATCGGTTTCACATATGGGCATTTTTAGGGGTGCTTAACGAGTTAAGCAGCTCGTGAGCTGCTCGAACTCGACTTGGTCAAAACTCGGTAAACGCTCGACTCAAGTTGACTCGACTCAAGACCTTAACGAGTTGAGTTGAGCAAAGTCTAACTCAACTCGATAAATTTGCGAGCAGCTCGTTAATTTTTTTTAAATATTTGTGGATTGTTACTTTAGTTTTAATATGTTAGTTTGATGAATTTGTGGATTGGCACTTTAGTTTTAATATGCTAGTTTGGTGTATTTGTGGATTGACACTTTAGTTTTAATATGCTAGTTTGATGTATTTGTGGATTGTTAGTTTGGAATTGAGACTTTGAGAGTGCTTTATACACTCTTTTGATATTTTTTTGGTTAAATTTGTTAATATATGTTAATATTAAGCCCCATATAGTATTGTTAAATTTTACTTTTAGTTAAAAATAAGGTAAATTTTTTAGTGAGTTTAATGAGCAACGAGTTGAGCTTAACGAGCAGCGAGTCGAGTTGAGCAACAATTTTTTTTAACGAGCACGAGTCGAGCACAATTTTAACGAGCTTAACGAGCAATGATTCAAGCAACAAATTTTTTTTAACGAGCACTAGTCGAGCACTGCCTAACTCGCGATCGACTC
This sequence comes from Hibiscus tridactylites, assembly GCA_958450335.1. Lineage (NCBI taxonomy): Eukaryota > Viridiplantae > Streptophyta > Magnoliopsida > Malvales > Malvaceae > Hibiscus > Hibiscus tridactylites. Next base: position 95,873,644 of record OY288265.1, read on the forward strand.
GCTCGATAAGCACCCCTAGTCATTTTACTCGGACCCGACGGGTTTCGGCTCAACCCGGCCCAATCGGGTTAGATTTTTTAATGAAAAAATCGGGTTCGGGTTGTGTTTTTGTTAAGGGTAAACTCGGTTCGGGTCGGGTCGGGTTCGGCTTTAGGGTGGAAAATATCCAACCCGACCTGAGACTAATAGTGTAATTTTCCCCTAAATTTTTAGGGATATTTACAATAATACCCCTCTTTATATATATTTTTACAATTAAGTCCCTTAAAATTATTTTTTTTTACAATTAAGTCCCTAAATTTAATTTATTTTATATAAGTCGGGTCAGGTGAGGTCAAATTTAGTATATTTATTTTTGGGTCGGGTCAAATTTTATAAAAATATGTTCGGATCGAGTCGGTACAATTTAAGGTATTTATTTTCGAGTCGGGTCCCGATAGACTAAAAACCCGACCCTATCCGACCTGAGCCCATTCCTAGTTTAAGGGCTTGAACCCTTAAGCCTAAAAAATAAATGTGATGTACTATAGTAATACGAGTCTTATTTTTCTATATAATCCAATGTGGACCCTCCTAGATGTCACCATTCTGCAACTTATATAATGAAGGGGCCAGATTTGACAAAGACAATACAAAGCCTAATCAGATCTTCAGAATCCCACATGCAAAAGTTTGTTACCGATCAAATTGTCTGACTCATTCACCAACCAAACCAACAAACCAAATGCAAAAAAAAATGCCATGTAATTTAATTATGTTATACCATATATAACAAATGTTTTGAATTTTTTACATATAATACAACTTGGTCATATTAAATTATTATTTACAAACAACAAGGACTAAAATGACACCAAATTAAAAATTAAGGTGTCAAACTAATTGAAAAATACTAGTAAAATAGGCAAAGTAAGAATTTAACTATAGTAGAGTGATTAAAGTAAATACTAAGTCATTTTTTATTTAAATTTTTTTCTTCATTTTTAGTTTAAATGTGTTTTAGTATAATTATCACTGATTTAAATTATATTTGCAATTTAAATATGATATACATATTAAATATTTTGAAGCTAAACTAAAAGAAAATGAGATTGTTTATATGTTCTTCATTGAAAAAATACCCCATAATGATACAGAACAAATAGGCAAGAAAACAAGATCAGCTTATTTCATTTAATTGTATATGAATTTCACAGCTTTAAATTCAGATCAACATGTCCACCAACTTCTTCCCTTTTACGATTAGCCATTGTCACTGCACTTGCTCGTTCAATCTCCGCCATTGCAGGTGGTGGAAAGAAACTATAGTAAGGTCGCTGCAGATTTAATCCACTGCCACCGCTACCTTGTTTCATCAAGGAATCTTCAAAGCTTGCCTTCAAATATACAAAAAAAAAGGAGTTTTTTTATATGCAAAAAATGATCAAATAAGCACAAAATTTACGAAAATGGAGATGGTCTCACTTGCTGATAAGCTAATGCATTTGATTGAGGAAGCTTGGATTTTGAGGCTGAACACATTGATGTAGTTGTTGGAGGGCCTAATGTGAGAAAACCTCTAGCAAAAACCCCATTTGAGGTTGAACATGAAGGCCCTTCCCTGCGAAAAGTTCGAACAAATATGAAAAATGTCCGGGGTTTGAATCTAGGACGTTGATGTTTATGATGTTACGAGGACGGGATTGAAAAAAAAAAATCGAACCTGAAATTCGAGGTGCCGAATTCGGAATTGAAAGTGATAGTAGCATTGCTAGTACTTGAAGTAGCTTCAAATTGTCCATTGTTGGAATGAACAATGGGAGGATAATGTTTTGTGTGGAAAGAGGGGCCTGGAGAATTGTCTAGGGAGAAAGGGTATGGTCTCTTCATGCCAATCACCTACAAAATTAAAGCATGTTATTATTACATAATAATACCGTCGCTTAAAAACAAGAGAATGAATGCTGCATTTCTAAGAAAAAACCCCCAAGAAAAAGAAAGAAGACCTAATTCTTTATGTATGTAGATATACCTTCTCCTCTTCAGGCAAGAAAGGTTTAAAATTTTTATAGTAATAGCTTTGGTTTGAAGGGGGCTCCATCTGAAAATTCATTACAGATGTTGATGATGTTCTTGATGGCAGATTCACCTGCATTAAAAAGGCCACCATTAAACAAAGCCCGATCCAGATTAGTCGGCCAATGAATCAGATATAAGTGGTTAAACCAGAAAAAAGTAACACCAACACCTCAATGTAATTCTTACCATTGAGAAAGAAGGTTGTTCTTGTTGCTGTAGATGTTGTGGGAAAGGTTGTTGTTGTCCCCTTGGCATCAAACCAGGCAAAGACCAAACTGGTTCAATTTCACAAGGCAAACCCAAATCTGTCCTGAAACACTCTTTTCCAAGGTTGAACTCACAAGAACCCCAAAATTTACGACCATCAACACTTGTCAGTGGAACAGTACTAGTGTTTCCATTACAGGCAACAGACAAAGGTGGTCTTTCAGCAGCAATCAGACAGACAGAATCATTCTTCTGTTGTTCTTCTAACCTTATCTTCTCAAGCTGTGCCACACCAAGCCCTCTTTGGGGTACTTTTTTAGGCCTTTGCTTCTTGGAAGATTTACCAATATTGTTGTTGTTTCCACTGCTGGTTTTACCACTGTTGCTACACCTTGGGGATTCCATAAAAAAAACACCACTAAAAAATTGAATCTTTAACCCCCAAGAACATAAAAAGTTTACAGAAAACACCCCAGAACTTTAAAAGCAAGATGTTAACAGTTCCCAGCAGCAACCATGGTTAGGTCCGTTCCATGCATGTTACTGTTTATATAAACAAAGAGATTTGGAGAGAGAAGGGGAAATCTTTGAAATCAAAATAGATTGAGGATAAGAGTTGAGGGGAAATCTAGAGGAAATTTACAAAGTTTAGAAGAAAAAGATACCCAAAATATCGCAGATACTGGGAGTTTTCTGCTAACATGTATATATATAGATACAGATATCAATTCACTTATTATATATATTTCAAAATTCAATGCAAATCTTTAGATTACTATATATGAATGTTTTTGTATATATATTTCTCTTAATTTTCGCCCATATCCTCGCTCCAACTCCTCACTTATTATTATTATTATTATATATATATTTGTGTGTGTCAAATTGTGCTTTCAATGTTGTAAAAGAAGCTAAGTTGCAACGCTACTTGGCATTGTCACCTTAGTTTCGTTTCAGTTTGGGGTATCTCTTGCTGGCTTCGCAACTTTCAGACCTAATTGTGGGACCCTCACTTTTATTCCTTAACACATGCATGCATTTGATATTAATGCATTTTGTTTCATCAAAAAACAATCATGCGTTTAGAATTTATACTGTTTCTATCAACTCACTGGTCTAAATGAGAAGATCTATACAGCTTAAGTTAATTGGTTTTAGGTTTAGGATTTAATTTGTCAACGGTATTTAGAACATGTGATTAAAAGTTTTTAGTTGACACTTTTTTCTCTTTCTAAATAGTAGGTTCAATTTATATCCATAATAAATTTCATCTTTCCATCTTCTTAGGTGGGAATAGTTCAAGAAAAATCATGATTCGATTTTTGTATTTATAATCTATTTTCCTTGCTTTGACCAATGACGAAGGGATATAATCCCTTGGGAGCTTTGTCCTCCCCAAAATTTTTTATTAAGAATTAATAATTATTTTATCTATTAGGATCCAACTTTTCAATTTATTTGAGCTTTGTTTTTTTATGATTAATTATAATTTGTCCCCTTAATCTTGATTTATGATTACATCTTTGCCTTTGATTATTTTAATGTAATTGTTTGTGTGAAAAAATATATATATCATAATGTATTCATGTTATATTAGTATATTTTTCATGTTACAAACGTATTTGAAATATTTGAATTAATATAGGTCTTTATATTAATTATTATTGACTTGTGTCATCAGAGGTGTAATTCAGATGAAATTATGGGAGAGTCAAATTGTTCATTTTTAAACTAATAGAGTTTTAAAAGATTATCATAAAAAATGAAGAGTTAATGTTTAATTTCACTAGTTTCACATCTTAAAAAGGTAATAAAATCAAAAAAGTTAGACGTAAGACTTAATTCCATTAACCATAAAAGTTGGATATGCCATATCTTCTTAGGCCCATCCGGTGTTTCGTCGTTGTGTGTTATATGTCATGTTAGAGTTAATTTTTTTTATGTTATACACTTATTTTGTAGCGATGTAATTTTTCTTTTTCTATTTGTGTGTAATTTTCAATCTATTTTTCTTCCCATGAACTACATTGCCCCACCTGGCTTTTACTTTATTTGGGGAATTTGGTGGTCATGGTTATAGAACTATTTTCATTCAATAATACATTTCGTAGTTGAATAATTGAATAATGGGGTCAAGTTTTATCGCTTCACATAACTTGCAAAGGTTAACTCCATTTTGAAACACTTTGTCACAACTTGAATCTATCCAAATTCATCCAATTTAAAAAAATCAACAATGCAAATATAAAATTATCAAAATTTGAATGGGAAATATTTCATGCATTAACGGTAGAAACAAAAATTTTCACAAACACCTTAGTTTTAGAGTTTAGTGATTTAATTTAGAGTTTAGGATTTAGTAGTTTAGGTTTAGGGATTTAGAATTTAGTGGTTGTTGTTAGACTTTGGGGTGTAGAGGTTAGGGTTTAAGTTTTAAGGTAATATGTTAAAGATTTAAGTTTTAATCTATAAATCATAAATTCTAACCCTAAATTCTAACTACAACCCCTAAATTCTAAAATCCTAAACCCTAAAGCTAAGATACTTGTTGAAACAAAAAGTTTCCTCCACCGGAGATAACATAAATACCCTTTAATTTAATGGCCTAAAGGGAAGTTGGATTTGAGGGGGAAATGGAATTGATTTGTAAATCCGAATATTTTGTTTGGATATAAAATAAATATTGGATTTAGATTTGACCAATCCAATATCCATTCTTGATACTCCCAAAATTTTAAATTCAATTTGAAAGTGAGAATTTACAAAAGGAATAATAGCATAAATGTACCCACACATTGTAGGTAAAATTTAACTTAATAAATTAAGATCTAATTAACAAAAATATAAACTTTAAATATGAATTTAATAGTTTAAATTAAGGAAGAAAAACTTAATTATTTCAAAATTGAAGATATAGATTGACAAATTAAGAAAAATCTATCCATAACTTTACATTTGGACCACCTTAGCCAAAAACAAATAATGTTTCCAACTTTTATTGCAAATAAAGCAAAAATTATTTCTTCTTCCAATAAAAACCCATTTCCAAATGCAAAAGCCATCATTATCCCTTAATTTCATGGATGACAACATGCTTCTTTGTCACATAACATGCCAAGATTTTGTTACATATTACAAAATGTTAAGGTCCCCCCTCCCCCCATTTAAGGCATCTACCACTAAGATTCTCTTTCACCATATATAATTTATTCTTTTCTTAAAAATAATATTTGTGTTTTTTGCTTGCATGAACAATTATTGTTTTTTCAATAGTCTTCAGGTGATTATAATTTAGTATTTGATCATATTTTTTCTTAATAATTTGATAAGGCACATATACTTTGCAGACAAAGGTGATTAAATCTGAGTTTTTTTAATAAATATTATCCTCTTTTTTACCGGTAACACTCGTTAGATTCGAATTAACTAGTACTAATAGTTTTGTATATTTTTCTATAATTTATAGAAAATTGGCAAGTGTATGAGAATTGACATCAAAGTGTCAACAATAATTGAAGATGTCTTGGCCCCTCTAGTTTTAAAGTACATTAATTTTTGTGGGCCCGATAAGAAGTTCGTTGATACTATAATATAAAATAAAAAATACTTTTTTACATTTTAATTATAAATGTATTCATATAAAATTTATAAAAAAAGTATTTATATAAAAAGTATTTTTGAATTTATTAATATAAAAAAGTGCATGTGTGTAATATTACTGCTAAAGAAGTATAAATTCATATAAATAATTGTGGATTTCGTAACAAGTTAGTTATACTTAGCTAAGCATTGTTTGGATTTAGGGACAGCAAGTTGATGTAGTTAGTAACAGTGACGAATAAATAATGTGTATATACATATTATTCGCACGTGCACACGCGCACATATTAACTTAGCGTCAAAGTAATGACAGAGTCGAAAAATTATTTAAGAAGAGTCGAATATTTTTAAAGTAATTTTTAATATTTTTATATACAAAACATATGAAAATATTGAGTGTATTAGAAAGAATTTGTCTTATAAGCAAGGTTAAGGGATTAAATTCTGACGTTATAAATGAAAAATGCAGTCCTTAATTGTTTCTCGAGGGTGATTTAAGGAATAATAATGAAATTATTCTTTAGGGCTTTGAGACTCAATCAAAACTCAAAAGGATGGCCCAATCTTATCTGCTTTTCCCACCTAATCTCATTGTCACAAATTATCTAAAAAATATATAAAAATTGAATTTATCTTGTTCTCTGGTTGTGAAGTTTTTTTTTCGATAAAAGGGAAGAAATAAACTAAAGCGGTATTGTTCGCGCCTCAATAAAAAAATTCTAAATTTAATCAGAAGAAAATAGTACACCGAATAATACCAACCGAGAACACCTCAAAACATAAAATTAAACCTCATACAAAAAAAAAATCCCAACCAAATGAAACCTGGAACCTAACTGGTTAATATTACCGTCGATGTAATTTTAAAAGGTCGTGAGTTGTAAAGCTTTAATTCATTTGTAGAAATAATTTAGGCATTATAATTAGAAAGGACAAAGATATTTAGTGGATGGGAGGGATTGTCCCTCTAAAACAATTGGTATAATAAAAATTTAGGTTTTTTATTTTAAATATTAATTAAATAAAATTTCGACCGACTTTTATTTCTTTTAATGTTTAATCTTAGTTATGTCCTTGATAATTAGTAAAATAAAATTAATTTATTTATGAATTTTTAAAAAAATTCACCGTGAGTGTATTAAGATAAAATTCTTACATAAAATTAGTAAAATAAATGAAAATGACTAAAAATTGGTCACAATTAATGAAAAAGATCTCATTGCTTTAAAATGTAAAATATGTGAAATTAAGGAAACTTTGGAAAGATGTATTTCATTGAAGTTGAAGTTGATATAAAGGTTTAAGTTGAGGAATGATGGGGATGGGCTACTTTTGATGAGCCTTGCAAGTTAAGATAACTCAAACTAAGGTCCCTTCTTTGCTTGGAAAAGGGGGTTGGTGCAATTTGGATTCATTTTGCTATTTTAATTGACATGTCAAACCCTTGTTTTCACACTTCTTTACTCATAAATTAAATTAAAAAAAAAAAATCCTATGAAGGATAAATTATGTCCTTAGCCCTTTTACTCTTCTGACTTTTGAAAATCGATCCTTTAAGAGATTAAAGTACAATTCATAATATTGTTAATAGACTTCTCTTAGGTTTGAAGGTTTGGTTTTGAAATTAATATCTAATTAGTAATACATATTCAAATTTAACAGCAGTCGGTCAATAATATAATCGATTTAACTTTAATTTTTAAACCGGGAGACTAAATTCCAGGAACTAAAGGCATGATTAAATTTCATAAGTTCGAAAAGTCCAAGGACCGGGGCATAATTTTGCTAAAATAAAATGAAGATCAATTTTAAAGGTAATGAAAATATTATGGATAATTACCAAATTATGACTTCAAACTAAAATCAAGAAAAGTGTATATACTTAAATAGCTAGAATTTTATTAAATAAATTCCAAAAAAAGAATACAAGTTACTAATTAGGATCACAAAGTACTCAAATTGTACATTCTTAGAGTTAAAAAGTCACTTCTCTTTTCAACATCTTTCTTCCTTAGATTAATTGAAAAGGGCTCCAACAAAATGATCATTGTATTAGAAAGTTCATGTAAATAGCAATATATTTAAACCCGAAGCTTAATTTTATTACTCCCTCAGTCCCAATTAAAACGTTACACTTATCTTAGTTCAATTGGAAGACGTGAGTTTAAACGTGTTTAATCGTGATCTTTTACACCCTGCACACTGACTACTGATCCTCCAAGAGATCAAACAGCAATGTCAGTTTGGTTGAGTTGTCACTACAAGAGAGTGAACCTTGAACAATGCATAAACAGTTCTTTTTTAGGGCTATTTATGTATTTATGTTTTCCTTGCATTGCACTAAAACTTAGTATTTCATCAAACACTTCCCCCCCAACCTTTGCCAACACCAATTATTGTCTCCTTCTTCCTTGTCTGTTTGCTTCCTTAATCTGCTATTCTTCTTCTGGATTTGTTTTTTTTTTTTTTGATCAAACGGATTTGTTTGTTTTATATCTTTGTATCTTCATGCTGTAAATGTTACATTTGCTCCTTGATAAGTTGCTCTAAATGGATCTGCTTAATTTGTTGGTTTGATTTTCATTCATTTCGAACTCTCGAATTGGTAAGCTGGAAATCCGTTGTAATGATCATTTTCTTTCGATTAATTTGTCATAATGCTTGTTCTTGATTCTGCAGGTATTTTTCATCAGTTCATAAACTATAGAATTCTATATCTTCATTGATGGGTTCAGGAAACTGGTTTAGATCATTCATTTGCTTAAAGAAATCCAAGTCAAGTAGATCCAAACAAGCAAAGGTAGGTATATATATATATATATATTCAACAATTACAACAACACAAATATTCCAAAATAAATGTCCTTGAACAGATCAATATTAGCTTCATGTCTATATCTGAACCAGACATGTTTTTTTTAAGTTTTTCAGACAATAATGCAGCCTCATGTCTAAAGGATATGACCCTTCAAGTATACGATAACATAACCGTATCAGACACATACCTATATTTAATATTCGTACCCGAGTTTAAGAAATATCTGTGATATTTAGCAATGTAATTATTGGGGTCATCTCTAATTTGCTTTCAGGACCCATCAATACAGGTACAATTAAGTAATGAGAAATCAAATGGTGAAGAAAGGATAGATCATGAGGGTCCGGAAGAAGAGGGAAGGAGTCCGGCAACGACCGGCGGTTCACAAAGCAGTCCTGGAAACGCAGTTGAACAGATTGCGGCTGCTCGAATTCAAAAGGCTTTTCGGGCTTACAGGGTACTTTAACTTGTTACCAATGCGATATTAAATACACTCGAGCTTGAGTAACTTTGTTTACATCTTTTTTCAGGCAAGAAAAACGGTTCGTCGGCTGAGAGATGCCGGGAGATTCAACATATTGATACAGGGACATACAGTGAAAAAACAAACAACAAGCACACTAGGGTATTTACATTCGTGGTGCAATGTACAGTCTCAAATCCGAGCTCGAAGAATCTGTATGGTTACAGAAGGCAGGCTTAAGCAAAAGAGAATGGAAAACCAGATGAAACTGGAGGCCAAGCTCCATGAACTGGAGGTAACAATAATCAGTATTTACCTACTTTGTTTATTACCTTTTAATAGTTAGGCTTTCGATTTCGATATCTATGAAGAAATGAACAATGGAGAGTTAAGCTTTGCAGATTAGTAATTAATGGAGTGTAGCAGCTTTATTAGCTTTCAAAGCCATTAATATCCGCTTGCCTATAATGCACACCCTATCTTTTGTTTGGCAAGCAAGAAAAGAGAAACTAGTAATCTATGAATCTAGTAGTTTTCTAGGTTGTTTTTGTTAACAGTAGGTTGGTTTACAGGTAGAATGGTGTGGTGGCTCTGAAACTATGGAGGAAATTCTTTCTAGGATTCAACAGAAAGAAGAAGCGGCGATTAAACGCGAACGAGCCATGGCGTATGCCTTCTCTCATCAGGTTACGAACTTCGGGTTCATACAATCATCTTACAACCTCGGTCCTTAAAATTTTCGAGACTGATTTGTTGTGAATTTGCAGTGGAGGGCGAATGCTAGCCAATATCTAGGCCAAGCATCCTATGGTGTGGGGAAAGAAAACTGGGGTTGGAGCTGGATAGAGCGATGGATTGCGGCGAGGCCGTGGGAAGTGAGGGTTCATTCTCAGCCTATTCTCCCGAGGAAGACTCCCGGCAGGCAGGCAAACAAATCGGAGAAAGAGATGAAGAATCCGGCCTCGACAAAGCAAAGTTTGCCAAACGGAAAAGTTGCTTCAAAAATAAAAAACAGCGCCGCAACCGACGGCTGAAACCGGAAAGATTCACTAAGCTTATCGGTTATGGATGAAATCATACGGTTATTTTGAGTGATTCAATACAATTTTCTCTGGTACTTTTTGTGTGGATTTGCAACTCATTGTATACACAATAACAAAGGTTTTGTTGCACCAAGAAATGTGAGCATAAAACAATAAAGCTACTATATCAACCAGATTAAACCCCGGACTTAATCTCTGTTTTCAGAGATTATATATGTAAAAATTAACTTAAAATTTCCTTGTACTCTTTGCACAAGGGATATCCGGAACATGATTTAAAACCTCCTAGATATCATGTCTTAAGAACAGCTCCTCAATTGTATAACTTCAACTAGAAAAGTCCAAACTGGCACAAGAAAAAAAAGAAACCCTATAGCAGCAACCATAAAAGGTAACCAAATTTATATTAAAATAAACTTTGATCTTATTATTTTTTTAGAAAGTCACATAATGCTCCTATTCATACCATGCATTAATTATCATATACAATTATTTCATTCTTACATAGCACCATGCAATCATGCAAGATCATGGCTAAGCCCCCAACAAGAAACTCTGCAACAATCCAACCACCTCAAAATTTATATCTGGTATGATCTCAAAGATCCAAACTTTAACATCTCGTTACATAAAAAAATCATATATTTTACAATAAGATCATGTTTAAAAAAAGGGTAAAGTACTTTTTATGGTATATATATACATGCATTGTTGGCATCATGTTTTTATGGTAATAAAGAAAAATGAGAATTTCCAGCTAGACTCGAGGGGACCATTTACAGAAAGGCAAAATACCACAAATTTTGGTGGTATCTAATATCTATAGTGTACTCTACTATTCTATACCATAATTGAGCTTTCTTTGTATATTCATACCATTCCCCACTTTCATGGTTACACCCCCTAGCAAGGGTAGATGGTACTCCATTTATATCCCCACTTGCTCTATATGCTAACATGCTCTCATTGATTGCTATTATGTGACCTTATGGTGTCCTACAACTTAGTCTCAATCCTAATGTATGCTTCGGGACATTATTTTGGACCAAACCCATCTTTCATATTAAAGCATCTTGTAGCTGAATTCTGCTAATTTTGGCAATTGTGACTACCAGGATGGCGATTGGTTCGTTATTTCTAAAATGAGTTTTCGATTCTAAACTGAGGCATCTAAAACAGACCGATAAGGAGAAGTTAGACATTGTTTTCGGCTAGGTGGACACTGACGATGGGAATCAGTTACTGCTCTATTGTATCCGAATTTCCTACTGTTTACAGAAAATGATTCCTCTTTCGATACAACTAGATCGATTTCTGTTATGGAAACAATAAAGCAACAAAACGCAACTACTAGCAGAGTTCTCTTTCATCCATATGAGAAATTGACAATTTCTAAAGAGAGGAAAAGAGTCAGGATTGCTTCTCTAATTTCGTATCTGATCAAAGAGATATAGGATTCGGAAAGACTTTTTCCGATATTAGCTGATCAGGGGTTACCTTATTTGATGATAATTTCGAAAGAATGAGAGAATATGCTAAATTGAGTCGATCCTATTTGAGGGAAGAATTAAAACAAACTAGGTTCACATCTCAGTAGTAACACTAGGAAACAGTAGCAAACATTGCAAACAAATTGACTAGAACCATGAAACACACGTCCAACAAAAAAGGAAACCATTGTTAAGCTCTAAGAGCCGACTTGAATGTAAATTTAAGCTACAACACAATCAACTGGTAAAAACTAAATAAAACTGGGATCGAAAAACCTGAAATCCACCCAGATTTCTTCTTCCCACGACAATAGGCCATTGATTCTAAGTGACCAAAACCTTCCCTCAAACCGGTATTTGACTCTTGAATCTATCATTGAGTTTCACAAGAACTGTCAAGGATTGCCGATCAACTAGTGCTGAAAGATGAATCACCTAAATAAGCAGAAAAGCTTGTAAGTGCAATATATGATATTGAAAACTAAATATGGAAATAGAAAGAATGGCTAACCAGATAGAAGGGAAAGACTTTGGCTTTCCTTTGATTTACTTGATCAATGGTGAGAATCAGATGAAGCAGAGGACAGCTTATTGGCGATGCTATCGTGCTCATCTTCTTCACCCTGAATTTGTTCTGGAACTCGAAATCCAGAGAATACACCAGGTGTGGTGAATCCAATGCCAGATAAAACAGCTTGATGATGGATGTTTTCTTGGATTTGATTGTGATGTTGATGATGGTGTTGGTCGGATGTGGAAACTGGTTGGTCTATCCAAGCACGAACCAAGGGCGTGTTAATAGACTGAAAGGCTCCCCTATGAGAAAAAATTTGGTTGTTTTGGCTAAAAGACTGCGGCAGCGACTGCTGTGTAGGAGTGCCAAACAGAAATCCTCCTACTCCACCACTACCTCTGCCACCAGCACCACAGCCACTGCTAGTATCAGCAGCAGCGCCGCTATTGTTCCAGGCAAACAATCTCTGGAACCTTCCAATCTCCCCTGGATGATGGTGGTGATGCTCCCATCCAGCAGAAGATCCGTCAAAACCAGCTAATGGGCTGGTTCCAGAGAATAAAACAGGCTCACTGTGTTGTGCCTGAGCTGCAGCAGCAACTTGTGCGTGGTGGTGGTGTTAATGCAAAAGAATCGGCTTCGGAAACGACTGAAGTGAAAGCCGAAGATCTTGACTGTGGCTGCTGGTCCTCGACAACAAATCCAGTGGATAATTTTGAAACTGTATGGAAGAAGACGGAGTCTCACTCGAAGCTCCCACCGGAAAGAAAGACTTATAGTATCAGCAATCTCATCAGAAACTAAAGAAGGTGGAAGAAAACCCGAATTATTACTCGGGTTTTCTCCCATTTCTCGTTGCTGAATACTTTGAACTTCATTCCCCATAATTGTTGCCGTTCTTCTCCGAGAACCCGACCTAGCAGAAAGGCTTTCCACCAGGTTTCCGCCATGGTTGATGTGAAACTGAAACGGCTTATCATTGTCAGTTGTCGTCCCGGCGATTTGGTCTTCTTGGTTACTCAGTTTAGCAATCGAAGCCGTTGTGTTCAAACTTTCTGGGTGCCAAGGCGAGAGCTCAGCGAGCTCGTCAATAGCGGGCTTAGCTTTTTTTTATAAGCCAATCCACGGCTTTGCTAGGACGGTCGTAGCCAAGGCGGTCCTGGACGTCGTAGAACTGGATGGCGGTGTGAGCTGAAAGACGAACACGTCGGTCCCGAAGACCTTTAGCGGTGCAAACTTTGCTGTGCTGTTCTTTCCTTCCGGTTGACCGTACAATGTGACCACCTTGGACCTCAACGATCTCCCCTCCAGAATGCCTTATCCCCAATCATGACGATGTTGCAGCTTGGTGGCGGTTGTCCCCCATTTTTCTTGCATGTTGTGTCGATTTCAAACCGAAAGATGTACTGGACGACGGCAAGTGCGAGCGCTTCTTCGGCGATTTCGGGTACTCCTGAGTTTCCAGGCTTGCATACAACTGTTGATGCCCTAGGAAGATTCCTTGTTGGTCTCCGGCAAGTTTTTCTTCCTCTTCAAGTTGCTGTTTTTGGTGCTGATGCCTTTGAGGATCCAGACTAAAGTCCTTGTTCTTTCCCTGTTCCAGCTTTTGATGGAGGACACACCGCCGCAGAAACCTGATACCGTCGCCTCTAACAAAACACACCGCCATTCAATGGCTCTGATTCCATCTCCCCACCAGCCCCACCGCCAAGCCTAGCCGAAAACACTCTTAAAAAGTCCACCTTTTTATTTTCAGCCTAACCCATCTTTCAAAACTCAGCTTTTTGCAAAAAATGGGTTTTTTTTCAACACTTAAACCACCAACTTGACCAGGACAACCCAACAACAACAACAACCTTTTTTTTCTCTCTCAACAATGATTTTCCCGGAAAAATATACTAGTACAAACTAGAAAATTTTACGTTACAGATGTCAATTTGATCCGAATCTGATCTGAATCCAATTCGATCCGAAAGAATTTATCTGATCTATATTCGATTGAAAAAAATTCGAATCCGAATCCGAATCTGAGTAAAATGTCCGAGTCCTAATAGGAGATGGGTTGGATATGGATCATGCCAAGATCTGATCTGAATCCGAATCTGATCCATATCCGAGTCCGAATCAAAATATTTAGGACTTTTAACTCCTTAAAACAAAAATATCATGTATAATATTTACATTAAAATAAGAACACAACATAAATAAAGTAAAAAGTTAAACTAAATACATTAAAAATACATAACTACATATATTTTTTAAATGAGAACATAAATCTATATATTAGGTAATTTGGAATAATAATAAAAATAAAATTAACTTTATATATATATATATATATATATATTAAAAGTGATAATAAAAATATAAATGTCTTAAGAATGTAAGTTAAATAATAATAATATTTATTATGATTTATATATATATATATATATATTAATTAACCTTAATATAGTATAATATATCTATTTATATTATATGCATGTATAAATAAATATGAAAAAAAAAACAAATGTAAGATCAAGTTATAGATAAACAAACAATAAAATAAATATAATGGAGAAACAAATAAATGTAAATATCAATGAATTACTAAAAATTAAGAAAGTTAGTGAATGAAATAGTAAGTAATGTGCAATCGATGGATAAGGTTATGATATATTATGCTAAAATTATGAATTAAAATAGAAAGCAAATTAAAAGCATAAACAATAAACACAAAAAATTAAATGTAGTCAACAAATAAGAGATGAAAATAAACAAGTGTAGAATTAAATAACATAAATTAAATGCGTAAGAAATTAAATATATAAAATTATGGACTGATTTGTACAAAAATAAAATTATTAGAGGGTCAAAACACAATATACCCTAAAGACGCTAAAATTCGTGAATCTACCCCTCAGACTTGGGTCAAGACTAGGGATGACAATTTAATCCGAATCCAAAAATTCTGATCTAAATACGGTTGAAACAAATTCGAATCTGATCCGAAAAAAATATCCGAGTCCGATTGTAACGAATTCGGACTTGGATATTATACAATCAGATCCAAATTCGATCCATTGCCATCCCTAGTTACAGCTACTACTAAAACAAAAGAGAAATTTGTTTTGTGTTTTAGGCCGGGCTTATAGCTAATAGCTAAAAGCTAGTATAGGGTAAAGTAATTTTACTTTTCTTGGCAGTGTTTTTGAGGTCAGACAAAAGATTAAAAAGGCTATTTTTGACCAATAATCCTTTTTTAATTATTATTTGAAAAAATGGCTCCAAAAAAATATTATTTGGTAAAATGACCACAAACTTGCCACGTCGGTGAACCTCGCATTTTGTAGGGCGCGAGGTCTGATATCGCGTTGTGTATCAGTCTACGTGGCCTTGTTGTTTGTGTTAACGGTTTTGCAGAACGCGAGGTCCACGAGAATTTGAAAGGATGGCTGAATATATCGTACAGACCTCGCATTCTGCAGGACGCGAGTTCTGTGCAAAATTGGGCTGAAGAACAAGGGGAAACAAGTGTGGGTAGGTCTGTTTGAGCCCAATTTTGGGCGTGTAAATCGTATATTTTTAGCGATCATCGAGTTTGGGGTCGTAGTACTGGAAATTGTCTATCGTATGATACCAACATGGTTAATTTCCGTCCATCTACAATGGTTTAAAATGGATTCGAAAACCCTATGCTATCATCTTTTTTTTTTAATGAAGTTGCATTTGAACAAATGTCGATAGGCATGTTCGAGCAGAATTTCATACGTAGAAATTTTAAATTTTTAGGTAACATCGAGTTTGGGGTCGTAGTACTGGAAATTCTGTATCGTATGACACTGACACAGTCAATTTTCGTCCATTCTACACTGACTTAAAGTTGCTTCGAAAACACTATCATAACATATTTTTTTGAATGATTGAAAATATAAGATGGCGTATTGTATAAATCGAAGTAGACTGACTTTATTGATTCGATTGTCATGGGCGAACTCGCATATACAAATTAAAATTAATTAATTAAGACGAGGGGCTGAGCGATTATGACACTTAGGAGTTATATGTCCAGGATTTTTACATACACTGCAATGCTTTCTTTGTCCGGTTTTTTCTCGATGTTCAACCATATCCTCGGCATAGTGTATTCTTGTAGAACGTGGACGTCCTTTGGCTCGTAGTAGTGCTGGATCTGGGCGTATGATCGGTTTAGTGTCCACGGCATTCGGATCAACCTCATTTCCAATTGGAGGAAACTCTTTTTCGTAAACCTTAAACACCATTTCGAGTAAGTATACTGGATAAACCAGATGCATGTATTGTATCTGTTGGTTAGTGCAAGCAACAATGGCGTGTGCGCACGGGTATTTGAATGTTTGGAAAATTCCGCACTCGCAGGTTCTTTCCCTCAGATTTACCACGTACGCGTTGTGTTGAATGCCTTCCAACTGCCTGGAAAATTCTGCAACATGAAACAAGTGTCCTTCTCGCGAGAAGAAAGTTGCAGTCATCTGTCTTGATTGACCTAATTGAGTATGCAGTTTTATGTGGAAATCCGGATGGACTTTGTGTCCATATGCCATGTACTCAGTTGTATGCCTTCCCAAGATTGCAAAAGGGTAACCAAACGATAATAGGCCGCTTTGACAATGGAAGTGATAGGCAACTGCCGCACTCCATTCAGTGATGAGTTCACTGCCTCAGCCAAGTTCGTTGTCATGTGACCATAACGTTTACCCTCGTCATACGATTGAAGCCATTTTTCCTTTGGGATTATTTCAAGGTATTCTGCGCCATGTTTGTTTCTCGCTCTCAGTTCCTCGAGCAGGTCAGCCACCTCTTGTTTGTAGTGCGAGTTGCCTACGGGATGACAGTTGAATAGTTATGGGCGAAAAACACATGCAAAAATGTCGTAAATGAAAGCGAGTAACAAGTAATATAGTAAATGAAAATGACATAAAGGACGTACCCATATCGAGCACCATTTGACGTTCATCACGATTCTTGTATTGCAGCAAGTAGTTTGCGGCTATGTGTCGCAAGCAAAAACGGTGGTGAATGTATGGAGGCTTCCAATAGTCACCCAAATGTTGTATCGCCCACAACAGCGCTGTGCCTCTGTCAGAAATAACACATACCCCTCCATCCCTTCTTCGTATTACAGGATCAAAGAAATATTTTCGTAGGTTCCGAAGGAAAAACTTCCAAGATTCCAAATCCTCCTTTTGGACGATTGCGACTGCAACAGGAACGCATTTGCGATTGCCGTCCTGTGCAATATCTAGAAGTAGGGTCTGTGTATATCTTCCGTACAACCATGTGCCGTCGATTTGGACCATCGATTTGCAATGCTTGAATGCGTTGATGAACTAGGAGAAAGTCCAAAATAACTGGTGGAATTGACAAACACCTCGGACGACACGATCATTTTTGTATACCTGAACCGTATCAAGTTTGACAACCATTCTGGGGATGTGTTTCTGTAGGAGATTAAGCCACGGGCGCAACTCTTTGAAAGATTCCTCCCATCGGCCATACATTTCCTCTTTGGCCCGCTTCCTTGCATACCATGCTTTGGAATATTGAGGACGGTAGCCGGTGACGGCTAGAGCTGCAGCCTGACATGTGGGGACCGACACAGTGGTATTTGTTTTCACCAGTGTCGAAAAGATGTCCGTGAGGAACTTTGCATCCAGGTTCTTGTGATCCTGGTTGAGGCTAGCAACGGTGCATGTATGGGGGCCCTCAAGTTTTGTTATTGTTCAACGGTTGCCTGCCCTATTCAATTGTGATATATGGATTTTCTATTTACAACCTTGATTTTTTTGGACGCAATAAGCCTTGTAGTATTTGGATTGGGTTTTATCCACTGTCGTCTCGACATTATGACGAAGGTTGTACTACTTAACTGCCGCCACCGCAATATCCTTTGTGAAGAACGTCATACCAATTCTCAGTTCACCATCAGAACGATTGACTCAGCCATCTATTGTGTCGTCATGCGGAAAATCGGGGACGTCCATTGCATCCATATCAACCGTTGTGAAGTGGGATGGTGGCTAGAACATAGAAATTGATGTTGCGTCTACAGGAAAGTTGGTGGCAGTCGGCTGTTCGTCGAAATCTGGTGGTGGAACGGTATTGTCTTCCGGTAGAACTGTCAAGTCTTCAGGTTCATCATAGAATGGCCCCATCTCGTCTCTATCGGGCCCGGGTTCTCTAATCGGTTCTTCGTCAGAAGCATCCTCCGAGAGCTGGAATAGTAGAGCTTCGTCAGAAGCAAATATGATTGGAGGTCTGCTTGGAAAAGAAAGCAAAGGTTTGGTCTTTGTAATCACTTCTTTAACTCCGGACTTTTTCAGATTGTGCGGGCAAGCTGCGAATTTAAGAGAAGAGTCCCCAAGAAGTGACTCGAAAGTTTTACTGGAAACTCTCAAGGCACTACTTGGCGGTAAATGGCAGCCGCCCACAAGTTCCCAAATATTGCGATATGTCGGTGGGCAAATGTGATCGGAGGTCCCGAGTGAAAGAAGCAGAGCGCGATAATCAGATTTCTTCTGAAATGGTAGCAGTTTTGATCCACATTAGCAAATGTAATCGGCACCGACCGCATTCGCAAAATAGGGCTACATATGCAACATGGTCGATCTGAATTCTCCCTCGCTTCTAAAAGTCGTTTCGTTTCAAAACTATAGCCGGAGATCCTCTCGACGGCGGCTACAGAAGCTTCCATTGAAGGGGACGTAGCCGCCCACAACCTCCCAAATATTGCGATATGTCGGTAAATATTATTCAATGAACCCCGCGGAACACAAATCTTTAAGTGAACTCTAACTATCATAAAGGAACAATATTTCGGACAAAAAAAATTTCAACTGCAAAAAACACAGCAAGACACGAACTCATATTCAATTGAGAAAAACTGAACTAGTTACGAAAATCCATCGCCGTGCATATATATATACCAACATCTAAATGACCTCGCGTTCTGTACAACGCGAGGTTCATAGGACCTCGCCTCCTACAGAACGCGAGATTGCCACGTCAGCAGATTCACCTCCCTGTATAAATAGCAAACTCTTGGGAGGCAAGGAGCACCCACAGGAATTTTTTTCTGTATTCACGTAAGCAGTTTTCGATTGCAGCTACTAATGGCAACATAACGCGTATTTGGGAATTTTTTTCAAACTAATTTCTCAAATATTGCGCTATGTCGTTATTTGTAGTTACTAATGATAACATATTGTGTATTATTATTATTATATACTTAAATACATTTATTATTATTATTATTATTATTATTATTATTATTATTATTATTATTATTATATATTTACTATTATTACTAGTAATAATTTTATTATGCTTTTTATTATTATTAGTTTTATGATTGTTGTTGTTGTTGTTGTTATTATTATTATGTTTATTATTATTATTATTATTATTATTATTATTGTTGTTGTTGTTGTTGTTGTTGTTGTTGTTGTTGTTATTATTAAATGACTTTCCCGCCTGGGAAGTCTTCTTTTAAAAAACCCCACGACCTCGCGTCCTGTAGAACGCGAGGTCACTTCTAACCGTTCAGTTCACGCGTCTGTTCCGTGACACGCCTTTTCAATGAACCTCGCGTTCTATAGGACGCGAGGTATATGGATATCGCGTTCTACAGAACGCGAGGTTCATTAACATCGCATCCCAAACGACGCGAGGTCTTCTATAAATTGGAGGCCCTACCCCATATCAACCACAAAACGCGAGTTCTTTAGCGTTTTTACAACAAATTATCGGTAATTTTTATTTTTCATTTGATATAATGGAGGGCTTATTACGCAACGAGGCGACTCACTGCAATCAATATTTGAGAAGAGATCCAGCGGTATTACTTTTCCCTATTAATTTTTAAAAAAATTTATTTGATTAAATTTTTTATTTTACTAACTATTTTTTTGAAGGGATATGAACGTAATTTACAATGTTACCTTAATCGTATCAACACCCCACCCGTTGATGCTGTTATGGAGTGGATTCAGCGCGCCGGTTTTGGCCACATAGCACGGTATATAGGGGGCGAAGGTAAAACCATCGTTGATCAGCGCGTTGATAAAACGGTGGAAGCCCGAGACCTACACGTTTTATCTTCCAATTGGCGAGGCAACAATCACGCTGGAGGATGTTGCCTACCTTCCGGGGTTTCCTACAGACGACAACGTTATTACGGGTGTAGCGTTGGCCCATTGGCCAACTCTATTTGCTGAACAAATGGGCGTGATGCCCCCTGAAGAAGTGTGGGACGGTGGAAAAATCGACCTATCATATTTGGAGGCTCAATTTGGAACCCCTCCTCCCGATGCTGATGAAGTTACACTTCAGGTATTTTTTCTATTTAAAAATTAGGATGCCATTATTAAATATTTAGTATGCTTTTATTAAATTTATGATGAAATTACAAATATTTATTTCAACATTACGAAGCTCTATTATTCCAGCTCCCGGAGGATGCTTCTAACGAAGAACCAATTAGAGAACCCGGGCCAGACGGAGACGAGATGAGGTCATTCTATGATGAACCAAAAGACTTGACAGTACTACCGGAAGACAATACCGTTCCACCACCAAATTTCGACGAACAACCGACTGCCACCAACTTTCCTGTAGACGCAACACCAATTTCTATATTCCAGCCACCATCCCACTTCACAACGGTTGATATGGATGCAATGGACGTCCCTGATTTTCCGCATGACGACACAATAGATGGTCGAGTCAACCGTTCTGATGGTGAACTGAGAATTGGTATGACGTTCTTCACAAAGGATATTGCGGTGGCGGCAGTTAAGCAGTACAACATTCGTCATAATGTCGAGACAACAGTGGATAAAACCCAATCCAAATACTACAAGGCTTATTGCGTCCAAAAAAATCAAGGTTGTAAATGGAAAATCTGTATATCACAATTGAAGAGGGCAGGCAACCGTTGGACAATAACAAAACTTGAGGGGCCCCATACATGCACCGTTGCTAGCCTCAACCAGGATCACAAGAACCTGGATGCAAAGTTCCTCGCGGACATCTTTTCGGCACTGGTGAAAACAAGTCCCACTGTGTCGGTCCCCACATATCAGGCTGCAGCTCTAGCTGTCACCGGCTACCGTCCTCAATATTCCAAAGCATGGTATGCAAGGATGCGGGCCAAAGAGGAAATGTATGGCCGATGGGAGGAATCTTACAAAGAGTTGCGCCCGTGGCTTAATCTCCTATAGAAACACATCCCTAGAATGGTTGTCAAACTTGATACGGTTCAGGCATACGAAAATGATCGTGTCGTCCGAGGTGTTTGTCAATTCCACCAGTTATTTTGGACTTTCCCCCAGTGCATCAACGCATTCAAGCACTGCAAATCGATGGTCAAAATCGACGGCACATGGTTGTACGGAAGATATACACAGACCCTACTTCTAGCTATTGCACAGGACGTCAATCGCAAATGCGTTCCTGTTGCATTCGCAATCGTCTAGAAGGAGGATTTGGAGTCTTGGAAGTTCTTCCTTCGGAACCTACGAAAATATGTCATTGATCATGTAATACGAAGAAGGGATGGAGGGGTATGTGTTATTTCTGACAGAGGCACAACGCTGTTGTGGGCGATACAACATTCGGGTGACTATTGGAAGCCTCCATACATTCACCACCGTTTTTGCTTGCGACACATAGCCGTAAACTACCTGCTGCAATACAAGAATCGTGATGAACGTCAAATGGTGCTCGATATGGGTACGTCTTTTATGTCATTTTCATTTACTATATTACTTGTTACTCGCTTTCATTTACGACCTTTTAGCATGTGTTTTTCGCCCATAACTATTCAACTGTCATCCCGTAGGCAACTCGCACTACAAACAAGAGGTGGCTGGCCTGCTCGAGGAACTGGGAGTGAGAAACAAACATGGCCCAGAATACCTTGAAAAAATCCCAAAGGAAAAATGGCTTCGATCGTATGATGAGGGTAAACGTTATGGTCACATGATAACGAACTTGGCTGAGGCATTGAACTCATCACTGAAGGGAGTGCGGCAGTTGCCTATCACTTCCATTGTCAAAGCGACCTATTATCGTTTGGCTACCCTTTTTGCAACCTTAGGAAGGCAAGCAACTGAGTACATGACAGGTGGACACAAAGTCCATCCGGATTTCCGCACAAAACTACATACTCAATTGGGCCAATCAAGACAGATGACTGCAACTCTCTTCTCGCGAGAAGGACACTTGTTTCGTGTTGTAGAATTTTCTAAGCAGTTGGAAGGCATTCAGCACAACGCGTACGTGGTAAATCTGAGGGAAAGAACCTGCGAGTGCGGAATTTTCCAAACATTCAAATACCCGTCCGCACACGCCATTGCTGCTTGCACTAACCAACGGATACAATACATGCATTTGGTTGATCCGGTATACTTACTCGAAACGGTGTTTAAGGTTTACAAAAAAGGGTTTCCTCTAATCGGAAATGAGGTTGATCCGAATGTCGTGGACACTAAACCGATCATACGCCCAGATCCAGCACTACTACGAGCCAAAGAACGTCCACGTTCTACAAGAATACACTATGCTGAGGATATGGTCGAACATCGAGAAAAAACCGGACAAAGGAAGCATTGTAGTGTATGTAAAAATCCTGGACACACAGCTCATAAGTGTCCTAATCGCTCAACCCCTCGTCTTAATTAATTAATTTTAATTTGTATATGCGAGTTCGCCCATGAAAATCGAATCAATAAAGTCAGTCTACTTTGATTTATACAATACACCATCTTATATTTTCAATCATTCAAAAAAATATGTTATGATAGTGTTTTCGAAGCAACTTTAAGTCAGTGTAGAATGGACGGTAATTGACCGTGTCAGTGTTATACGATACAGAATTTTCAGTACTACGACCCCAAACTCGATGTTAACTAAAAATTTAAAATTTCTACGTATGAAATTCTGCTCGAACATGCCTATCGACATTTGTTCAAATGCAACTTCATTTAAAAAAGATGATAGCATAGGGTTTTCGAATCCATTTTAAACCATTGTAGATGGACGGAAATTAACCATGTTGGTATCATACGATAGACAATTTCCAGTACTACGACCCCAAACTCGATGATCGCTAAAAATATACGATTTATACGCCCGAAATTGGGCTCGAACAGGCCTGCCCACACTTGTTTTCCCTTGTTCTTCAGCCCAGTTTTGCACAGAACTCGCGTCCTGCAGAACGTGAGGTCTGTGCGATATATTCAGCCGCCCTTTCAAATTCTCGTGGACCTCGCGTTCTGCAAAATCGTTAACACAAACAACAAGGCCACGTAGACTGATATCGCGTTGTGTAGAACGCAATATCAGACCTCGCGTCCTTCACAACGCGAGGTTCACCGACGTGGCAAGTTTGGGGTCATTTTACCAAATAATATTTTTTGGGAGCCATTTTTCCAAATAATAATTAAAAAAAATTATTGGTCAAAAATAGCATGTTAAAATGGAATTATACTATGTACTATTTTTTATTTTGTTTTTCAATAATAAAAATTTGTGGTTGGTATAATTTTCAATATGTTCATCCTCAAAAACAAAAACAATATTTCTACCAACAAAACCAGAAACAAAAACAAGTTAACGAAAATTCTTAGGAAATAAATTCTCTGGTTGAAACAATCTGCTAGGATTTTTTCCCGCCAAAGAAGTAAAACAAAAGACTTTAATCAAATGTTCTCTCATTCTCTGTTTCACCACTCACCTCCTTCAATCAGCAAACCGAAACCCCCAATTTTATTCTTTAAACCCCACTTCAAATCCCAGTTTTTTCCTCTTAATTTCTATCAAAACCAAGTTTTCCCTCACTCTTTCACAAAAAGAATTTCTGGGTATCCAATAAAATCCCCTGCTTTTTCTTCTTCTTCTTTGGAGAATGAATTTGACGTAGAATTAGGCCGTCTTTTGTCTCTATTGCCGGAGGAGATGAGAAGGAGAATCAGTGAACATGAAGAGCTAAGAGAGTTGATTGAAGTGGTTATGGATATAGGGAGGAAACCTTTGGCTAGATTTCCTTCTGGGGATTTTGAATTATCTGATTGCCCAATCACAGTTCAGGATATTGAGCTTGCTACTTCTCAGGTGATTCATTTATTCATTTTTTTGCTTGTTTGCTCTTTGTTTATAACTGTTTGATTAAATTGTTTGGATGGTAAAGGAGTTTTTAGTTTTTTATCTTTATTATTTTTTGAAGAATGCTAATGAATATCATGCAATGAAACCAAAAGGATAGTTAACATATGGGTGTCCGTGTTTCTATATGCAATTTGTCAAATTATCCTGGGAATATTTTGAAGTTTCGATAGGTTGAAGTTCATTTAAGTTTGAGATGAAATTGAATGCTAAAAAAGCTTGATTATTTTGAGTTATAACGTTGCTTTCGAAGCATTAATCGTCTGAGTACGTACAAGCATGGTTTTTATGTTAGCACTCACAATGTCTTCAACGTGGTAGGCACAATTTGCTCGTTTTATCACAATTTACTTGTATCCTTTTAATGATCATACTTGAATTAGGACCTTTTCTTCATTTTTCTAGAGCTTGGATTATACCTTACTTTTGTTATGAGAAGTCTGTTTGCTGATTATTAGTACCAAGAATTGCAGGTTGGGGACTTTGCCATTGATAACCGAGCAGGCATCAGCCGAACATTACATCGCATTAGTGCAATCAGGAACCGAAAAGGAGCAATTATTGGTTTAACTTGTCGTGTTGGCAGGGCAATATCTGGAAGTGCTGATTTATTGAGAGATTTAGTTCAAGATGGGGCTTCTTTACTTCTCATTGGTCCTCCGGGGGTGGGGAAAACAACGATTATTAGGTTGTTTTTTTTCTGTCTGATTTGTTTGATAAGCTTGCACGACTAGGATTGCCTTTCTCCATTCTCATTCATAATCTCTTGCAAAGTTGAGTGCCAGCATTTCAAATGCTAAAATTTTAACAAGTTACCGAGTTTTTATCTCTTTACTCAATAGAATCCTCTAAATTTTTTAAAAGAAAAATGGTCATATTAGCGTATCCTGTCTGAGGACCGAGGTAAAATACTGAGGCGAGTCGAGTAGAATTGTTCATGCCGTTCAGTATTTTTGCTAACAGTGGCTGCTTCCAATATATTAACTGGAGCTTTTGAGATTGTTAGACTGCAATTATTGTTATTAGATTACAAACGGCTTTCAAATATTTTGACTCAGTGATTGTCTTTGTAGATGTTAGGCTGTCTTTTCTTGTCTTAACGCCTAACAAATTTTCTGGAACCAATCAACCAGAACTAGCAAAAGCCAAAATGCATTTTCATCTGTGTTCATACCCTTGTCTGATCAGTTGAATGTATTCTTTTGTTGTTTGAATATTCCTTCTGTTTCAAAACTTACAGTTTTGTCTGCTCATGGAGGAATCTTTCTGATGGTATTGCTAGGGTAACATGAATTACTAAAAAAATGGCAGGGATATAGCGAGGATGCTTGCGAATGATTACAAGAAACGTGTGATGATTGTTGACACCTCCAATGAGATAGGTGGGGATGGTGATATACCACATGCTGGAATTGGTAATGCACGCAGAATGCAAGTCCCCGACTCTGATATGCAACATAAGGTATGAGCTGGAACTAAATGATCTCAATTCTCATACAATCTCTGGTTACTTATAGAATAATATTTGTTGAAGTTATGGACTTATGGTGTGTGCCAAGATAAAACTTTCGTGTTGAAAAAAGTGTTGTTGTTAACTGAAATTCTTCTGCATTCTGGAAATAAGCTCTTACAAAGTGGCACTACTTTTCCTACTTTACATACCGGATAATTAAGAATTTCTCCATCTGTGATCACAAACTTATTCATAGGTAAAGTACAAATCTATTCTGTTGGGACTTTGGATTCCTAGCAATTATAGGAGTTAACATGCATAAATTTAGATGGCCTCTATTCATAAATGTAAAATCAATAATGTCTGTCTAGTACCCTTTTAGTATTTTTCTTCAGATCAGTTCACTTTTCGCTTCAAGTTTTCCCCAACTTTGTCCTGTCCTTTGCCGCTTCTTTTCTGTCACAGGAGGACCCACATATGCATCTTCCCCAAAAGTTAATTTTAGATTTTTATATAATGCAGGTATTGATAGAAGCAGTTGAAAATCATATGCCACAAGTTATCGTGATTGATGAAATTGGGACAAAACTCGAGGCAATGGCTGCATGCACAATTGCACAACGTGGAATTCAGCTAGTTGCTACTGCTCATGGAGTGACCATCAATAATTTGATTATGAATCCTTCTTTGGAGATCCTTATTGGTGGAATACAGGTGAGATTGTTGTACCAATACCCATTTCTATTATTTACTGAACATGCAGGGCATGCTGGCATCATTATCCTGAAGCTTTTCAATATCCTTAGTACAAGTGTAATGTTTAGAAAGATGATGCAACATCTTTTGAATCCTATTCTAACAAATTTTAATGTGAAATCTTTCCATGGTAAGGCTGTGATATGCTTAAGTTCGACACGTGGGTATAAAATGATAAAGAAGCAACGATGCATTTTGCATGTGATCTTAGCATCCATTTAGCTTATGCTTTTATTATTCCCTACTGTTATTGTGGAACATGAATTTTGGTGACTAACAGCATTTCATCGACGCCAAGATATTTCTATGTTCTCATAAATTTGGTTTTGAAATATGAACTCCAATCGTGATTGCGTCTGAGAATATAATTCTCCCTAGTTTCATTAAATACATGTTATACAGAGTGTGACTCTAGGGGATGAAGAAGCAAACCGGAGGGGGGTCCAGAAGTCTGTGCTGGAGAGGAAAGGACCATCAACGTTTAGTTGTGGTGTCGAGATTGTTTCTAAGACCGAGTTACGTGTTCATCGTTGCCTTGAAGCAACAGTTGATGCTATTCTTTCAGGTGCATTGCCTGTTTTTATTTAGTGCCTACTTTGAAAAATCAAACCAGGTGATCCATGATATTTTATGACATCAGCTTCTTATCTGTTGTGAAGGTCGTTTCCCACGCGTTGAAATCCGCAATTCTCGTGGTCTGGAACAGACCTCACAGACTTTTACTGAGATCAGCCCTGACACAGAGGATTCAGCAGTCACTGAAAATCTTTTAGAGGCTAGCGATGAGAAGATTGTCGGTAATCATTTCCCTTCTGAGCTTTCTTCAGACACGGCTGACGATTCATTGGAAGACAGGGATTTACTTTGTATGTATGTCTATGGGGTAAGAGGTCTTGACATCACACATTGCCACGTTCATTTATAACTTAATATTATGTTTAGGCAGTTTATGAAGTTAACTTGTGTATTCAGTATTCGAGTTTGCTTGTGATATTCAGTTAAATCTCAGTCTTATGATTATCTAGATATAACCTAGATGTTAACGGATTCGAAGTTAACTCAAAATCAGGCTCAATAGATGTGATCTGAGTTTAAGCTTTCTTAATTCCAATTGTCGGTAGTTGTCATAGTTATAAATAATGAAAACGTAGTACATATGGAACTTACGGAACTAGCAGTTATTCTAGATCCCGGAGGCGAATGTGATACAAGGACTTAAGAAGTTAAAAATGGATGCGGCAGTTCGATTAACTGATAATATGGGTGAGGCAGATGTGCTATTTGCTCTGCTTTCAAAGCTCAGGAAGAACTCTAGTATTCAGGCTGCAGCAAAATCGTATCGCATACCTGTCTATGTGGCGAAGGTGAATAGCTTCTTGTTTAGCATTAATTAAGTTTCTCATCACTAACGTTCGATAAATCAATATTTTTGAATCTTTTGTTGTAGACAAGCTCATCGATGCAGATAACAAATGCCTTAGAGTTATTAAAAGATGATTATCCTGGGGGATTGAAGAATCCCAGATCAGAAGATGATATGAATATTCTGGAGAAGCTTGATGCCTTAGAGGTAAAGACTAATATTGTTGTAATCCCAATTGACTCGCTTTGATTGCATTAATCAAGTTTCCTACATTTCAGGAAGCAAGAATAGCCATCGAACAGGTAGTAATCCCGAGAGCTGAACCCGTGGAACTACTTCCAAGGCCGCCCCAGATTATATCTCTACAAATCGAGCTCATTCAGAAATACCAACTTCAACCAGAGAAAGTCGGCAAAGGTTCAGACGTACGTTTACGTATCCTCCCATTTCAACCGGTAAAAGATGATGATGAGAGCTCCGGTGAGGATGTTGATGCGAACGAGTTTGAAAACTTAGACCGCTACGGCGCAAATGGTTCCCCATACAGCATGGACAGGTTGCCTCTCCTGCCTGATTAGTTGTTTTGTGTGTTATAAATAGAATATTGTTCACCACTTTATGGTAGTAAATTTTATAGCAACCTTAAAAGTTGTTGCATGGTGATTGCCTGGTTGGGATCGACAAATGTAATTAATTTTACTGTCAGTTTAACCTAAAAGTAATTTTTTATCAACTATCTAAATGAGATGAGGCATATAGCGAGCTACTCAAGTTCAATTTGATCAATGTTTGGTCAAAGTTTGACTTGATTGGATTTGACTCGAGTTTTTAATGAGTCAAAATGAGCTACTCGATAGTCGATTTGAAAAGCTCGCGAGCTACTCGAAAATATAATATATTATATTATATTAGTTAATTAGTGTTTAAGTTTGGGATTTAGAGTTAATTTAGGGTTTAGAGCATAATTTGAGATTTAAGGTTAGGTTAGGTTAGTAGTGGTTGATAGTTTTTTGGGGTATAAGGATTAGCAAATTAGAGTTTAGTTTGAGCTCCAATTTTTGTATACGAGTTTGATTCGAGCTTGATAACTTTAAGCTCACGAATTTTCAAGTCGAGCTTGATAAATTTAAGCTCGCGAGTTGAGTCGAGCTTAGCTTTGAACATTTCGAATTCAAGTTAAACTTAATGATACTTGAGCTCAACTTGGATTATTTATACCCCTAGCGGGGAGGCGTTACCAAAGGTCCTAGTTCCAACTTCTTGCCTTCACATTCTATATTGGCTTAATGTCAAAATAAGTGTCTAAATTATCATGTTTTTGTCTTATAGGTGCTTAAATTATTTTGTCCCTTTTAACTATCCAAACTATCTCGTTTTCCCTTTTAGGTGCCTAATTTTTTTTGTACCTTAAACTATATATTTTTTGTCAAAGTATGTGCCTAAATTATCATTTTTTTAGTCAAAGGTACGTGCCTCAATTTGACCTTAAAAAAGACAAAAAATAATAGTTTGGGCACTTAAAAGGGGCGAAAAAAATTTAAGCACCTAAAAAGAAAAAACATGATAGTTTAGACACTTAAAAGGGACAAAAAAAATTAGACTCTTAAAAGGAGAAAATGTGATAGTTTAAGCACTTATTTTGGTATTAAACTTTTTATATTTATTTTATTTTTCCGACCAATAAAATATAGCACGTGCCACTATCCAATTAGAGGTATTTGTTTTTTAAAAAATTTGATATGTGAGTGTCTTGATTAGGACGTCGAAATACAATGACAAACTTCCTATTTGACCTCCTTTTAGTTTAGAAATTTTTATTGTCCCAAAAATTGTGTTTGTTTTTAGTTAATAAAATGGTAAAACCACTCTACGACCCTCATAGATCCGGTAACGGACAAATATACTTTTTAAAAAGTGTTAAAAGTGGTGATTAACTTCAATTAAAAAAAGAAGTGATTAACTGAACCAGCATTTGGAATTCGGATTAACACTCGTATTTAAAAAGTGACAAAAGTGGCGATCATATGCTAAGCACTAATTAATGAGAGTTAATTAAGGTCAAACCCATTATTTGCCGAGTATGTAGTCAAATGAAGCATTATCCACACCATCCAAGCACACAAGTACGGATGTAGAACTTTTAAGGGGACCAACTTATAAAATTTAAGAGAGGTGAAAATGCATAAAAAAATTAAAATTATATATAAATTTTAAATTTTCAAGGGAATGACTGCCCCTTCGGCTCATCTCTGCAAGCACATGAAGACGTATTAGCATCGATAAACTGCGACGGTCGTGGGTGGGTTAGCACGGGCAGTCGACTGATTGGCCAGTCGTGCCATCTTATGCTCCACCATCTCTGTTTTCACCTTCCCTTTTAATAGGCCAACATCTAAGGCCGCAAATGCCATGGTAGAATTTTTTAGTTACTTCATTTAAAAAAAAAAACTTTATAATACTTTTGAACTATATGTATTTAAGGTTTAATGCTTGATTTATCCCCTCAACTATACTCTAGCATTTTTCATCCTTTTATTTTTTATTTAAGGTGTCATATGATGCGTTCTAATAGGCACCACTTGTCCATTTTTTTCTTACTGACACTAGTAACGGTACTAATATGAGAAAATTAATAACATTAGGTACTGATTTAGATAAAAATAAATTAAGTCTGAAATGAAAAATAATATACATTGGAAACTAATTGAAGCATTAATCCAAAAAAGAAAGCTAAAATATAACAAACAAAAAGTTCCAATTGAAAACATTTTAGTGACATAATTATTTCAGACCAAAGATTCAACTGAAAATATTTATTTATAATTAAAATTTGCGGCTCCAAGCAGGAGAAGATGAAGTAATCGACTATATCAGCAGCAAAGCAAAATTCCACCCTCAGTTCTTTTTTTATTTATTTATTAATTTGCACTATCAAGGTTCTAACGTGCACCGGGCTTTTCTTGCCGACTTTGGCAATAGTTTATTTGGTCAAGACAATTTAGATAGTAAAGTGCTCAAAGTGATTAATACTGTTATAAAATAAATATGATCTCGTAAATTTATAATTTAATTCAATTAATTTATATAAATACATTTGGAGATATCAATATTTAGTATAGTTTATGTTCGCTATAAAAGATAATTGTTATGTTTATTACGATTTTCGTCACAATTATTTTCGTAAAGCCAAATGTAATTATGAAGGAAGATCATTATTTTAAAAAAATAAAATAAAATATTACGTTTTTTTTTCATATTTTTTATTGTCACTATTGACCGCGACTCTTCGTCTAAATTAATAGGGTTAAATCGTCTAAAATACCGACAACTACTACAGTTCTATTTTCTTTTCATCAACAATTATGATTTGTGACAGTTCATATGATAATATCATATGGTTGAAAATCGATGAATTGAATTCCGTTTTGGACTAACCGCATTAGAAAATTAGCAAGAAATAATGCTACACAAATATTTTCGAGTCAAATCAAATAATTTTATGCAGGTCGAATGTGTCTTGACCGAAAAAAATGATATTTTTTAATTAAAAACAAAGTAAGCTTGGATTAGTGGGGCATTACTTTCTTGGACTTAAATTAATCTCCCCCCAGTGTTAGTTTAAGAATAAGTCAATGCCATAAGCACTTAAGATTTCATCTCTAAACCAAAGAAATAAAAAGATTATCTTGCCAATAAACGGTGTCCCATTTGACCATACTTAAAATATTCTGAAAAAAAGAAGAAGATGGCAATGAAGTCTATATATAGCTTGTTCATGCACCCCAAGCTATGCAGCTATCAACCTTGATTTTGATACAACTTACTTCCAATGGCTAGCTTCAAAGCTTTCTTCTGCCTTTCCCTGCATGTTATGCTCTTGGTTACGAGTTCCGGGACTCGGCTGTTCCATCCGTTTTCGATTGCTGATCCGGCGTTGAAAACAGAATCGAAATCAGGGTATAGACATTTCGAGTCCGAGCAATTTTCAGGCATGGACCAGGACCAGTTAGCATTGGCAGTTGCAGCAGGTAAAGAGCACCCTAAAGCATCCATTGTTGAATCCAAGCGTGCATTGATCGAAGATGCCAGGGAAGCCATTAAAGCGAGCATTCAAAGAAACGACGGGATACCGTTCGAGTCGAAACGATTAAGTCCGGGTGGACCGGACCCTCATCATCATTAATAGCAATACATTTTGTTAGCATCGGATTGATTTACACCATAGGAAGAGAAAAATGTCAGAAATTTGGTTATATGATGAATGATTTGTACCATTGTTCTTCATTTTCACCATTGATGTATCAGACATGGAACTTCAATAAACCTACATATTTTTGCATCAAACTCTGCAATTTTTCCTTTTTTATGCATGTTTTTTAGTCAGTGGTGCTCTATTGAGCATTATTGGTAAAAGGATAGAGTTCTTTTCAATTTCTTTTCTCCTTGCTAAACCATTTTGGAGATGGTGGGACATTCGGGTATCTCTATTCAATGGCGGATCTAAGAATATTTTTTAAGGTGGGCACAAATTAAAATATTTTTTAGGGTAAGCACAAGTTATAAAAAAAATTAAAAACTAATTCATAAAAGTTCAGAGTAGACACAAGTCCACCGAACCTAACATATAAATCCACCATTGTCTCCATTTGATTCACAAATCAGATTTGCATCAATCTCTCTGCACTCTGAGGCACATGCATTTGTTGTTGTTGGAGGTCAAAACCTTAAGGACGTGTTCGGTTGAGAGAATATAACTCCGTATTATTAACATGATACGTTTGAAAAAATATGAATATAGGAAAGAATATTGAAATAAATGAGATAAACACCAGAAGACAATATGGATGTGTATGGCGCTGTCTAAACTACCAACCCACTAATGACGGCAGGCCCCGTATGTACAGTCCCCAACTATACACAGTGTGTCATGTCAGCTGTATATTACGTATTTTGGTGCGATTATATGGTAATATTTGTTCTTTATTCTTAACCCTTTAAAAACGTATACACACTCGACAGATAAATTACTTGAATCAAAGTCTTTTAGAGATAACAACGTTCCCTTTTTTTATTAGAACCATTCGATAGATTCAAAGAAATAAAAACTTGTATATATTGTTTATATTAATTTCATATTATATTCTTTGGTATCTATCTATGTAGGTCACAATCATAATTCATCAATCCAACAAGTTAATCAAGTGGGGGGTTGAAGTGGGATCCTACTAAAGAAATCTAAGATGAACAAATCAAGGCCAAAGTCAGCTCAATGAAACAATTCAGTCCCAACCAAGGGCCAATACAATGTGCTACTTTTTTAGATTTGCGGGGGTCTATGACTCAACATGGGGCAAAGAGTGAGTTCCCTTTGTTTTAAATTTTTAATAGATAGAAATGGCTAACTATTGACATGGAAGGGCACAAAACCTGTCAAATCCACCATTTCAACACTACTGATTAATCATATATTATGAATTTTATAGAGAATTAAAAGTGATACTTATAAATATTCATAAATAAAATTATTGATACAATTCAAACCTTGATACTTATCAATATGTAAATAAATACTCAATCTCCCAAACAACGAAAAATTGTGACAAGTTCACTCGAGCCATTAGCGATAGAGCTATATGAAGGGGTGAGATGATTGATTTAGGTTTCTTCAACCCTGAAAAACGAATGGTTACCGCGAAATGTATAAAAAAGAGAAATCGTGGTCGATCAAATTTGCAGAAGAATAAGATACTTACTGATTTGATCTGTTGAGTTGGGAGATTTTTTACTATGACATTTCTCAGAGTAATGAGGGGATTGGTGAGCATCGGTGAACGAGTGGTGATGAACGGCTTGTTGGGTTACCAAGAGTGTGTGGTTGTGGTACAAGTATAGGTCGAGGCCCTGATGGTGACCGTCAATTCAATAAATTCAGTTATTTTCGAGCAATGGAGTGCGACAATGCATGGAATTGGTTGTTTATGCGGGTTGAGATCGTAGAACTGTTGTTTTTAGTTGGTTGTGCATATAGTATTTTGGGTACACTGGCGGTGGAAACTAAAAGTTTTCACAAGCGCTTTAGTTTTATGGTATAAGAAGTGAGTAAAAATCTTCTGCCCCCTAATCATGCCTCCTTCTATGTCCCTTGCCTAAAATTACTTAAAAATTAAATCTTGCCCCATAACCTTAATTTTCATATCCTAAACCCCAAACCCTAAACCTTAAAAAATACACCCTACATCTAATTCCCTACACCCTAACCCTAAGCCCCAACCTTAAACCCCAAAACTTAAACCCTAAACCCACTATTTTAAAGTGGGGCACAAATGGAGGCATACTTTGGGGCAGATGATTTTCATCCATAAGAAGTTAGTTTAAGGTATAGGGTTTAAGGGTTTAGATGTAGGGGTTAGAATTTAGGGACAGTTGTTTTAATTTAAAGTTTAGGGTTATAATTTAGGGTTTATAGGTTAGGGTTTAGTTTTTAGGGTAATATGGTGAGAATTTAGGTTTTAACCTATAAACCCTAAATTATAACCCTAAACTTTAAATTGAAACAAATATCCCTAAATTTTAACCCCCTAAACCCCTAAACTCTATACCCTAAACTAACTCTCTATACCCTAAAACAAAGGCGCTTGTGGAAACTAAAAGTTTTCACCGCCTGTGTATAGAATATTTATCCTTTTGGTATTGTGCTCTCACTTTGGTAATTTTTTTTTTATTTTTTTAGTGTTTTATTTTTTTAATATTATCGTGTTGTACTCTTTTATTCCATCATAAATTTAAGTAAATTTAAATGTGGCACATATTAATATTATATACTTATAATTTGTACTTTTATAAAATCATACTTGCCAAAAAAAATTGGAAAGAATGAGTAGTCGATTAACTAAACAACCCATATGACACTTTTCTTGTTGTAAAACAACCCATGTGGAGAATTAATGTAGTTGAATATAGAGCATAAAGATAAGCTGAAAGAGTAGAAGAAAAGGAAGATGATGTCATGAAAGAAATGGTGGACATGTATGCATGTAACATTCTACATATGATGTCTTAAATCAGTAGTCGGTTTCACATGTGGATAAGATATGGTGATATAATGCCATATCCGAATTTCATCCAATGCCTTCCAGACATTTAATTCTTACAATTGTAAGACCTAATTATCAAAATTCAATGGAACAATCATACCATCTTCCATTCACACCTGCACAATTTGTCACGTTAATATGAATTTACCCATAGACGGATCTTGACAATCCAGTTTGAGGGAGTCTATTTAAAAATTTTAAAAAAAATTTAAAGTTTAAATTAAATTTTTCGAAAATTTTGAAGGATTTAATTAAAATTTTCATAAAAATGCAGGAGTTTAACTAATTTTTTTCAAAAAATTGAGACTTATCAAGACTTTTAAAAGTTTTAGGAGGGAATTTAATTAAAATTAATTAAAAAAAATTAAATATACTAATATTTTTTTAAATTTTTTGAAAGAACCAAATTAAAATTTTAAGGGCCTAAATAGAATTTTTTTCAAACTTTGAGAGTTGTGGCTAGGGATGGGCACGGGTCGGGTCGGGCCGGGTTTTTGGCCCACCCGAACTCGACCCGAAAATATTAACCCTAAACCTGAACCTGACCCGACCCGAACATTTTTTTAAAAAAAAAAACGACCCGACCCGACCCGAAAATAAATACCTTAAACCCGACTCCGACTCCGACCCGACCTATATAAAAAAATTAATTTTAGGGACTAAATTGTAAAAAAAAATAATTTTAAGAGACTTAATTGTAAAAAATAATAAATTTAAGGACTAAATTGTAAATAAAAAAAATCAATTTTAAGGACCTAATTATAAAAAAATATATAAAAAAGGGGTATTATTACAAATATCCCTAAAAATTTTAGGGGAAAATTACACTATTAGTCTCGGGTCGGGTCGGGTCAGATTTTTTCACCCTAAAATCCGAACCCGACCCGACCTCACCCTACACAAAAACTCGACCCGACCCGATTTTTTCATAAAAATACTCAACCCGATCGGGCCGGGTTGGGTCGAAACCCGTCGGGTCCGGGTTCCGTGCCCATCCCTAGTTGTGGCCCCACTTACTTCAATGAGATCCATCTCTGACTTTACCATCAAATCTAAGTATTCTTTCTTTTTGATATAAAATTTTGCACCAATTATTTATAAGTTTTAGTCTGATACGATTATTGTAGAGAATGTAATCTTTAACACTATTTGCACCAATTGTAGAGTTTTATTAAGATAAGAAAAAGAATATAATAAGTATATTTCATTTCAACCATAAAGAGAAATTTGAAAACTAAATTCATCGAGAAAATTCATAAAAAAAAATTAAAAACATGTAAATCTAATAGGTGTTGGGGAAAAAATATTTTCTTAAATACGCCCATCATCTTTCATAAAATTAAAACCAAACATTCATCATCAAAATCTTTGTCTCTATCTAATTAAGTACTATATAAATATAAGAGTGAAGATTAAAAAATTCAATCTTACATATTATTCTGTTAATAATCCTTATCGTATTAACAAACTACTACAAAAAAATCAGTTGATTTTATGAAGAGAAGCCTATAATGTATCATTCATTTCAAATTATTATTCAAGTTCACAAAATCAACATTTCGAATTAATAATTGTCTTCTATCATTGTTTTGTTTTCCATTTCAACATGAATAGACGTAGAACTTTTTGTTAGGGGAAGAACTTATAAAATTTTAAGGGTATAGAAATAAATTTTCAATGAAAAATACATAAAAATTTTAAAACCATATATGAATTTTAAATTTTCAGAAGAAAAACCACGGTTGTCCCCTCCAACATCCCTGGGTCTATCCTGATATAAACCAAAAGTCTTGATAAATTCATTAGAGTGAGAGTCCATCACCTTATTAATATCTCGTGTTTTTAAACTTGAACAACAATCTATGATGAACAACACTTCATAAATTTCTTCTGATAAAACCGTGCATCAAATATATATTATTCAATGCATCCTACACTTATCATGACATAGGCAATTCATATACTATGCAAAGTAATACGTGTCAAAATATGTGGGACAAAACAACTTTTTTTAATGGATCATGCATGCGTGCGGCTTGAAAAAGTCCAAAATATATAAAGAATGTATATATATATTTTGCATATTCATGCATAAGGACAACTTCCAAAATCACCCCCCCCCCCCCCCCTCCATTGGATAAAATAAGTCTTCGGACAAGACAAAAGTAAGTGTGAGCTAAGGATTAAAGGTTGCATTGTCCTCATGAGCTTTTTGAGTCAATTCTGTAATAATGTTACATACAAGATAAGCACTGGACAACAAGAAGGACAAGATTTCCGAGTTGCCACACCGAGAAAACAGTGGCCCTATGGATAGGCAAAGAGCGTCAAACTTCGCTAAGCAAATCAGGGTCCAACATATAAACATCATGTTGTTTTTTGTGTCTGATAACGTTAATGGAGGTGAGTCAGGAAAGCAGAAGATCAACTGTGTTTTGGGGGTTAAGACAAGCCATTTTCTTTCTGGTTTTATCCGATTATACGTCGATGTTCCAATACATCGATGTCTTGTATGATAAGTTGTCATTTCTGTCTTGTCCCATTGCTTCCCTGGTTGATTTCCTTCACTATATAAGCTTATTGGTAAGTTTGTTGTTTTTCATATACCAAAACCATGGCTAATGCTTCTATTTCTAGGCTGGTGCTGTTGTTCTTCACTGTTGTATTGGTGCTTGTAATGGTACACTCTGAAGCAAGGTCTTATGATCATGGTATGCCAACCGTGGCCGAAAAGATCGATAGCATGGCTATGTTGGAGAAACTCGGTTACGATTTATCGAAAGTTGAGTATTACAGAAGGATGCTGAGTGGTAGTCCGGAGAGAATCTCGCCCGGAGGACCGGATCCTGAACATCACGTTTAATTATCAGAGGCTTTGAAGTAGATGATCAGAAATTTGCAGGTTGTTGTGTTGGTTTTTTTAGTGGAGAATTTAGGTTTGAGCTTGTTGATGTGCCTCGGCTATGCCGAGTGCTCTACGGGTTCATAGACCGAGGAGTACATCAGACAAGTCATGTACTCGGCCTCTGAATCTGTAAGACTCTAGGCAGAACTGAGAGGTATAATAATTTAGGCACTGTGAGAGTTTTTTTTAATGCTTGAGTTGTAATAAATATGCAGTTGTATTTCAATAACACAATCTTCTTTATTTTCACCATATTATTTTCATGAAATTCGTGGCAAATGTTATCTGGAAAACATGCTGCTTTCATCGAATTGCCATAATCATCCAATAATATTATGTTACTGAATTCATACTCTTTGCGCATTTGATTGATCTGCAAATGTCTTACAATAATTGCACCGGCTTAATGCTACAATAGTACAGTTGACTGATGCTTCTTGTAGCTGTTTTGCTCAACATGTCAACAGATTCTTACAGGTTTACAGTTTCTGTAACAAGTTAGATTTGGTGTTTGTGTCGGATATGAATATGTAAGATCCGAATAAAACCAACTGAAATGAGATTAGATTATAAGATACTTGGTATTGTCGTTTCATAACATCGGAATCATTTTCTTGAAGTGTCCTTGTTGAACATCTCATATCTTAATCTGACCATCCAACTGGGATAAACAGGGGTCAAAACCGGTTTCTCATCGGGTTCACAAACACATCGAGGGCGTAGATTTCGGACAGCTGCGAAGCCTCCAATGCGCCTAAAACCTTCACATTTGAGCCTGGTTCTGCATACCTTTTGTTCCATGGATACAAGCAGATATACAACAGTTTACATTTAGAGGGACACTGATACCTTGCTTATTCCTTCTGGGAATGAACTTCATCTCGTCTGCCTCGTTTAGTATCACACGAAACCTGTTGCAGATTCAAAGCAAGCTCATCGAATAGCATTGAGATAATTTATGTTGTGGGAACTTCCAACTCCTTCCGAAGAAATTTGTGCAGTGTCGTCCGTCAATTAGCCAATAAATAGCTCATGAGGTACGGTAGTTGCTAAATGGTGGCCTAAGGATTTAAGCCCCTGTGCACAAATGCTCTCTTAGAGTTAATTACAGGAGGTCCCATATTCTAAAATAGTCCCTAAACATAAATTGATTTTTCTTTCGTTTAGGGCCGGAGCCAGGATCGGACATTGGCAGGGGCTAAAATATTAAATTTTAAAAATGCAAGGGCTTATTAAGTATTTAGACTCAAAATCATGGGACAAGGCTTATTTTGTCTAACATTTAAACTTATATGGACCTAAATAGTTGTTGGACAAAAATATTTGAAGACACGTGCCCTAACTAATCCAAAGGTAGGTGAGTCTCCCAACAAATTTTTTTCAATCCAACACCTACTTAATTATATATTTAATAAACTATAATATTTTTTGATATAAATATTTATTTATTACATGAGTTAAATTATTATTAGACCAATATTAATTAAATGTTTAAATTTTATAACAGAGGTTGGGTCCTAAGCCCCAAAGGAACTCCGCCCCTGTTCTTATATGAATGACTACAGGGAAAACTGAAGGTGAAGAATCAAAGAGAAACAATGTTTATTGCAGTGGAAAGGATTGTTCCCACATCACCTGTAACTCATGGAAAGAGGCTACAAAATAAAATGAAGAGTGGATCATTATCTTGGTTAATGTGAGTCATTCACCTTGTTTTCATTGGACTCAACTGAGGTAGGGCCGTACGGGTCATTATCTTGGTTAATGAACTTTTCACTCCTTGTATAAGTTGTGTAAAGCATGGAATTCTGTCTATAGTAACTAGAGGTAGAAAACGGGTCATTCGGTTCGAGTTGGTATAAGTTTATTTCGTTTTAATTTGAGTTTATGATGATTTCAGTTCGAGTATTGAGTCAGGACGTTGGGTTGGGTTAATATCAGGTTGATAGGAGATCTATCGGTTTTAGTCGGGTTTTCAGGCCGTGATACGTTTTTCCACCCTATATATGACTTTATGTAGCATGTATATTTGACTTTTTAGTGAGTTGTGCGGCAATTCACATCTCATCTTTATTTATTTATTTTAATATATTTTCTTTATTTCAGGTTGCCTTCGGTTCGGGTTACTTTTGGTTCAGGTGAAATCAGTTTGAGTCTATTTTTGGTTCAACTGGAATTCAGTTCGGTTTATTTCGAGTTTCGGATCAAATTTAGGTCATCGTGTTCGGGTCAATTTCGGGTCTCAATTCGAGTAAATTGGTTCGGTTTTCAATTCTCGGGTCAAGTTTATCAGGCCTAGTAGTAACTAATTTCCAATTAAGAGTTATGATTTTGAGAATTTAAACTTTGACATGAATATTTTGTATTAACCTAAATTATATCAGAATCTGAAATTTTTAACGGTACAATCACACAAACACCCCTTCGGGGACGAAACCACATAGAGTATTGGAGGTGCAATTACCCCCACTTTAAATGGTTTTATTAATTTTAGACCACTAATAGTTTTTAAATGATTGCAATTAAGTCTTTGTTTCTCTAAATTTTTTTAGTTTATTATTTTTAAGACCCCTTAAGTTGCAATTAATGAAATTAAGCCTTGACCCTATTTTTTCAGGTTTAATCATTTTCAAGACCCTTCAATTTTAAAATTAGTGACATTCAACCTTAAATTTATGATTTAATTAC
This sequence comes from Hibiscus tridactylites, assembly GCA_958450335.1. Lineage (NCBI taxonomy): Eukaryota > Viridiplantae > Streptophyta > Magnoliopsida > Malvales > Malvaceae > Hibiscus > Hibiscus tridactylites. The sequence goes on from OY288265.1 coordinate 95,914,282, forward strand.
TTTTGAGAACCATATTTATTTAAAAGTTAACCACTTGCCTCCTCATTGTTTAATCCTAGCTCCGTCCCTACACCACTCTCAATCCATTTTTGACAAGTAGAGGAGGGATAAAGTATAAAATGACCATAAAAAACATGATCTTATAATTAAAATTATATTATATATTACAAGTAATTAAAAATATATGAGTTATTATTCTATGCACTTGATGTGAAAAAATAGTTCACAAGCATGTCTAAAATTTACTTTAAAAACTAAAATTTAAATATTTAAACATTAAACCTAATCACTAAAACCTAAAGTCTAAATTTTAACCCTAAATCTTAAGTTCTAATCTTAAACACTAAAACATAAACAACTAAATCATAAACTAAATCTTTGAACCCTAAATTGTACCTATTTATAGGAAACAAAATTTTCACACCAGTACATAAAATATTTTCTCAAATTATATTTATATTAAAAATAAATTATAAAAAAACATGTTATAATGATTAATAAATTATATTTAAATTATCTTATTTTTTGCGACATAAATTATTTTATATTACATAATCATAAAAATTATATTTATATTAAAAATTAGGGAAAACTACCTCACTAACCACCAAAAAATTGGGGATACCTATTTGGACCACCGAACTTATAAAATTAACTTATTTTGACCACCGTCGTTAAAAACCTAACGGTGGAGTGACGGAACTGCCACGTGGCAATTGATGGAAAAATTTAAAATTTCACATTTGGTTCATATTATTTACACATTCTTTCAATTTAGTCCTAATTTTAAATTAATAAAATAATAAATTATTTAATTAAGTGGTGACACGTCGTGTCAACACCTTATTGGAGGACTTTAATTATTTATATTTAATTTTATTAATTTATTTTCCCCTCCAATCAGGTGGTGACACGTGTCACTACCAATTTAGAGGAGAAAAATAAATTTTTCCTCACCTACGCTAAGCATGATTCAAACCTAGGACACTAGTGGGTAAAACCAATGGCTTTGCCACTACACCAAGCACAACTTTGTGCTATATTTCTCCATATATAATATATATCTCTTATTAGTTTCTACATTTATAAGCCAAAAGCTCAAACCCTAAACACTAATTTCACATATATAAATCATAAACCCTAAACTCTAACCCTAAATATTTCAAATTAATTTCATGCTAAATATATCAAATTAAACCCCAAACCATAAAAATTTCAAATTAATTCCACACTAAATATTTTAAATTAAACCATAAATCTCAAACCCTAAAAATTTTAAATTAATTTCACTCTAAATATTTCAAATTAAGCCTTGAACCATAAACCCTAAATATTTCAAATTAATTTCACGCTAAATATTTCAAATTAAACCTCAAACCCTAATCTTAAACCCTAAAAAGTTCAAATCAATTATACATTAAATATTTAGGGTTTAATTTGAAATATTTAGCGTGAAATTAATTTGAAATATTTAGGGTTTAAGGCTTAAATTAAAATAGTTAGCGTGTAATTAATTTAAAATTTTAGGGTTTAAGGTTAGGGTTTGGGGTTTAATTTGAAATATCTAGCGTGAAATTAATTTGAAATATTTAAGGTTTAGGGTTTAAGGCTTACTAAATTGAAAGAATGTATAAATAATAGGGACCAAATGTGTAATTTTTAAATTTTTCCATCAATTGCCAAATGGCAGTTTCGTCACTCCACCGTTAGGTTTTTAACGAAGGTGGTCAAAATAGGTTGATTTTATAAGTTCGGTAGTCTGATTAAAGATTTCTATAGTTCGGTGGTCTAAATAAGTATCCTCAATTTATTTGGTGGTTAGTGGGGTAGTTTTCCCTAAAAAGTAATATAGTAGTGAAATTTGTTGGCCCAAAATCAAACCGGCTCACAAGTTTAGACATAAAAACCGGGAGGCCCCAAATCCTATAAAAACAACACAATCGTACAATTCTCTTTATCTTCAACATCAAGTCGAAAGCCGCTTTCTTTGAGTTTCTTAGGGTTAGGGTTTTAAAAGGTAAAGAATCCTCAAAGATGCAATTCATGGATCCAACCAAAAAGCGCAAGCTTGATGAAAACGGTACAGTTTCAGCAATATCGGAACCTGATCCAATCACCAAACTAACCCCACAAGATGGCCGCAAACTAATCGAGCGATTCACCGTCGACCAACTCCTGGACATCCTCCAAGAAGCCGTCTGTCGCCACGTCGACGTTCTTTCTGCCGTCCGATCTATCGCCGATCAAGACACATCTCTACGGAAGCTCTTCATCCGTGGGTTGGGTTGGGATACCACAACCGACGGCATTCGTTCACTCTTTTCGGTCTATGGGGAACTCGAAGAAGCCGTTGTTATCCTCGACAAGACTACGGGGAAATCGAAAGGGTATGGATTTGTTACGTTTAAGCATGTTGATGGTGCTTTGCTTGCTCTTAAAGAACCTAGTAAGAAAATTGACGGGAGAGTTACGGTGACACAGCTGGCTGCGGCAGGTAATTCGGGGACGAATAGTAATCCGGTGGATGTTCATATGAGGAAGATTTATGTAGCCAATGTACCGTATGATATGCCGGCGGATAAGTTGTTGGGTTATTTTGCTCAGTATGGGGAAATAGAAGAGGGGCCTTTGGGGTTTGATAAACAGACAGGGAAATCAAGGGGATTTGCTCTTTTTGTTTATAAGACGGCAGAAGGGGCTCAGGCAGCGTTAGTGGAACCAGTGAAGAACATTGATGGGAGACAAATGAATTGTAAGCTGGCTATTGAAGGGAAAAAAGGTAAGCAAGGACAAGACGGGATGATGCAAAGTGGAGGTGCAGTTCCAGGCAATCCAGAGATGGGAATGGGAGGACCTGGTGGAGGATATGGTGGGCCTGGTGGACCGGGTGGTTACACTGGGTTTTCAGGTGGACTACAAGGGCCGCCGGGTCCAATGGGTCATCCTCATCCCTTGAATTCATCAGGAGTTGGGGCTTTGAGTGGAAATGGCAGTGCTGGTGGTGGTTATGGATCTGGAGTTGGTGGCCCGTATGGTGGCTATGGTGGTCCAGGTCCAGCTGGCTATGGTGGACCAGGTTCAACTGGCTATGGTGGGTTGAGTGGTGCTGGTGCAGGGGGTGCATTGGCTGCTGCAGGCGGAGGTTCTTCATTGTATAGATTGCCGCCTAGTTCGGTTGGTATGCCGACTGGTGGTTATCCAGAGGCTTCTCATTATAGCTTGTCTTCCTCAGGTGCTTTCCCTAATCCACTTCACCAAGTAGCTGGGGCATCCCCTGCTCCGAGAGTTCCACCCGGTGCTATGTATCCCAGTGGGCCACCTTTCTACTGAGGTTGTTTTCCCTGATTTAACAATCTTTAAATTGTGTGTTATGTGTTTTTAACTCGGTTGGTTATTTAGATTGAGTTGTTTTTTGTGTTTGCTGATGTGCTTTATTGTGGCTATTGATTCCTTGTGTAATTGCTTCAAACTTTTTGGTTATTTTCCTGCTTTGTTCTGTCAGAATGTGTTACTTGCGTGCTAATAGCCTAATAATATGCTTGTATAGTTGTCTACATGTAGTTTTGCCTTTGCTTTATGTAGAATATATTATTTGCGGTCAAATTTTGTTGTGTTTTTAAATGGTTCACCGTTTCACATTAGCTTTATATTTCATTTTACATGTCCAAATCTTTTTTGAGAACTATATGCCTATATTGTATAGAAACTTCATTTACCTATGGCTGGTGGTTAATATCTATGCTAGAATCTTTTGATTGAGTTTTTTTTGGCACAAGTCACTAGTCAGTTGATCCCTGGTGGTTACTGAAATTATCTAAAAGACTTTTAAACATTTAAAATGGAGGGTTGTTTCCATATTTTTTTAATATTCGCGTATGCAATTGAGAAAAATTATGCTTTCCTCTAGTTATTGAACTTATTTCATCTTCCACCTGTTTATTACAACTTTTGTATTTATTTTCACCTACTTGGCGAGCGCTAAAATTTCCTTATTTTAGTATGACATTTAGGTTTCTTTCTTTGTGGCTTACCCAATATAGATATCTTTATTTTTCCATTTGACTTGTGTTGGAAGGCATATTATGATCTCGTGTCTAATCATTGCTAGAGAACTGTATTCAGTGTGTGGATTTTACTATCTGTTGGCATGATCTGAATGAATTGTTGTGTTGATAAGGACAAGCATTCTTCAAACTTATTTTGAAACTGAAATTTTACCAAGCACTTGTATGCTTACAAGTCTTTTGGTCACGCTTTTATAACTATCTTGGTTTTATTTTACTGCTACCAGTTAGAGAACATATATTTTTTTATGAAGATTGGATGAGATGTCCATCTGTGTAATCAGTTCCCCAGATATGGTAGCAGTTCTCTTTTGTGTTTGAGTTTGCTGTTTCTTTTTATGTGTACGCTGATTTTTTTAGTGTCCGACTTGGTTGTATTATCAATATTGGCTGTGTTTGTGCATTTCACTTGATTGCATCCAAGGATAAGAAGAAGAGTAATTTCAATCTCAATATGGTGCCTTGTATTTTGTCACTATCGTCAGTTTACCTTGCCTTAAACATGTCATTTTTGCATTGTTTGATCATTTTACTTGTTTGCTTCTAGTGCCTTTCATGCATTTTTGCTGTTTGTTTCAATTGTTAGCTAGTCTGTGTAAATAACTAAATATATTATCTTCATTTATTTTTCAAATGAAATCTAGCTTTCCGTTATTTGGTTTTCCAAATTCTCTTGAGGAAAAGTTTTCTAAAACTGTGGAGATGTATGATTCCCCTTTTTTATGTTTTGTGGTGCTAATAAGAGAGATGTATTTGATTGACTGATTATTGCAATTTCTGTCTGTTTGCTCTTTTTTGTGTGTTTGTCTGTTTGACAAGGGCAAACATCTGAGGTGATCCCTTCAAGTAAGCACATTGTGCATGCGCATGTTTTTTTTTAATACATTGTTTCCAATTAGTTTTTGACCTTTTTGCTTGATGATGTGAAATGATGAATTGGGTTGTTAATGGTTGTTTGATTCAGGTTTATGACAGCTTGTTGGAAGAAGATGCTTTTTGTGGTTCTGGTGATTGCCTGAATGCAGACTATATATACTCTGGCTAGATGAATGCATTAGCTGGGCTCTTACAGCCAATTCTCTTGATTTGCACCTCTAAGATGTTTTTCTTTATTCCTTTTTTGGTTGTTGTAGTGCTGGTTGGCAAAACATGTGGTGTAGACTAGTTTTCCTGTGTTTTGTTAGGAACCTTTGTTCATGCGGTACCTTTTAGCCATTAGTATGATTTTTTAATAAAAGAATTGACAGTGTTTTTGCCTATCTTCACTGGTATCTGTGGTTGTGTTGCATCTCCTCTATGTGGAAGTTTATTTATTTCTTGGTTGATATCACTATTCAAATTTAGTTTTCTATTATGTACTCTAATGGACTATACGAATAATAGAGATATTCAGCTTATTTTTTCAACTTAAACGAAATTCTTTATTTTTGTTATATAAAGTAATGTTTTGTACATTAACTTTCCCCAGAGAAGTGTTACAAAGCAATTTTTGATCTGGTGCTGAAATTTTTTGAGTGTTGGTGTAGTTACCAGTTTACTTTTATAATCCCAGTGGCCTTAACTTTCTCCGATGTGCTGCAACTGTATTTTGGTGGCTGTCTTCTTTGTTGGTCGACATATATTTTCAATGCAGTGGACTGTCTTTGTTATAGATATCTGGTTGAAATGGAAGCTTTTATTTCCTTTTTCTTTTTCTTTTGTTTGGAAGTGGGACAACCAAATTTCTGTAAATGAGTAAAACTTAAGATTACTTGCTGAAACCAAAGTCAATATCCTGTTGGAACAATTTCCTTGTAGGTTCTGCTCATGATATCTGCACCTATTGAATTCTCTTGGCATGTTCCTCTAAAAGAAGTTGTTGTGAATGAATGGTTCTTGAGCTATTGACTATGATGCTTTGATACCATGATTCTTTGTTGACGATGTTTACAAAACTAGGATGTGATTGCTTGATGAAAGTTGAGGCAGTTGGGTCTTTTAAGAGTGTTGGTACACAACCATCCAACTAGTTTCATGGTCATACTCTTTGGATTTTCCATGCGTGTTCTGTTTTCTGCCGAGGAACCAGGGGAGTATTACTCCTGTTGATGGGATAGGTAGAAAAGTTGTATAGCTGACATGTTTCAATGGTGTTGGATGGTATGGATGCTCTCTTATTATATATGCTAACTGGCACTGGTATCTTCTTCATCTTCCCTCTTTCCCCCATTGTTTCGGCCATTGTCCAAGGAACACTGGGGGTGGGGCATGAAACCAACCTCGAAGATGAGATGGAAGGCTACTTGGAGCAACCACAGGCGCAGCATGCAAATGAAGCACCGGGGAAGCCCGTCTGCAACAAGATATCACTCCCTACCCTGGAAGTGTTGTTGATTGGTTTGTACTCAAACATGAATTTGTACCTTCCTAGAAAACTATTGTTGAACAGTGGGGGATGGGGTCAACATATTTTCTTTTTCAATTTCTCCCTTTATTTGCAACCATCTAGAGATGGGAATTTTGCTTGGATAATGATGTGGGGGTGTGCGGGTGGTAGTTTATTTCACTAAATAGAGATGAATCTACAGTAAACTTGTTTGAAAGGGAGAAATTTTAATCGGTAAAAATATTTTTTCTAAAGCCGTCGACGAATTCTCAAAATCATGCAGCAGTTTATTTGATTACTATAGCAACATCCAAAATAAATTTTAACCCACTCATTTATGAGAATCTTTTTTCTTAACATCTAGAAATGAAAAACTCGATTCCCTACTTGTGTTTTTATTGGTTTGATAGTGGTACCGGAAACTCTGTCGGTGCCTATCCCTTTTCCTTTTCATTCAGAATCTGACATCTTTGATTTGAGATGCGGGGAAAGGAAAGATGCTAAAGACTAATGTATAATGTTCCTCAATATTATGTGGTCATCAACTTTGATAAAAAAAAAATCGAATCGAAATGTAATTTTCTGAATGATTTGTGATTTATAAGTTTATCGGGGTTGAATTAATTTAATTTTTATGTAATTTATTTTTCTTAAATGTAAAAAGGGCGTTATATTTCAAATAACGAAAAAAACTTAAAAATATTAGATAAAAATTATTATTATTTTTATTTGAACAATTAATTTTTTTAAAAAATATTTACAAAATTTTACAATTTTATGAAATAAATATAAAAAATAAAGTTAAGTTCAAAAGAAACCCAAGAGTAATATGAATGACTGAAAATAGAATTGAATCATGATGAAAATTAATAGAAAAACAGTCGAATTGATCTCATCATTGACAATATCACATATAAAAATTATGGAAAAAATAACACAATCATTAATATAAAGGGTAAATTACACTGGTAGTCACCGGACTTTTAGGGCGCTTTCAATAAGGTCACCGAACTTTTAAAACTTTCATTACAGTCACCCAACTTTTAATTCGCTTTCAATAAGGTCACTGCCGTCAGCCACCGTTAAAAAAGCTGACGTGCATGTTAAATGTAAGGGTAAAATACATTGTTAGTCACTAAACTTTTAAGAGGCTTTCAATATGGTCACCGAACTTTTAAAACTTTCATTACCATCACTCAACTTTTAATTCGGTTTCATTACCGTTAAAAAAAGCTTATGTGACACGTTAAATTTAAAAATAAACTTTTTCCCACCCTATTTTATCTCCATGTCTTGTTTTTTTCCATCTAAACATGTCTATCTTTTAGATACATTAATATTTTCCTTTGAACTCCTCATTATCCAGTGCATTACTCAGTAAATGTCAGGCCTGAAGCATAAAGAGGATTTTTATGAGCAAAATTTTAGTTATTTATTTATCATTCCATCATCGGATGTCTCCCAATATTTTTCTTGTTCTCACACATGTCGCATGCATGTCTAGATACATTAATATTTTCCTTGATGTGTTACTAGAGAAGTAACGACCTTCACCAAAAAATTACAATTTGATTCATATGGAAGAAAGAGACATATTTAGATGGAAGAAAATAAGAGGGGAGAGAAAATATGATGGGAAAACATTTATTTTTAAACTTAACATGTCACATTAGCTTTTTTTAACGGTAATGAAAGTGAATTAAAAGTTGAGTGATAGTAATGAAATTTTTAAAAGTTCGGTGACCATATTGAAAGCCTCTTAAAAGTTCAGTGACTAATAGTGTATTTTACCCTTACATTTAACATGCCACGTCATCTTTTTAACGGTGGTTGACGGCAGTGACCTTATTGAAAGCGAATTAAAAGTTGGGTGACTGTAATGAAAGTTTTAAAAGTTCGGTGACCTTATTGAAAGCGCCCTAAAAGTTCAGTGACTACCAGTGTAGTTTACCCTAATATAAATACATAACTATTGTATACAATTTTGATGTAATTAAGAAAAAATTATTAGATAAATCCGGCTCATCATGTTATATGTGGTCTCAAAATTTTGTTATTTTATTTAATGTGAATTTTCACTTATTTCCCACATGTAAAAAAAAAGAAGAAAGAATGAGTAGTTATTTTGAAAGTTTTTTTTGACATGGATAGACCTTATTAACTAGGACCACGGATGGTGTGGCGAGCCAAGTTTATCTAATAATTTCTTGTTATTATGGTTTGGTTTATTGTTTTTAGAATTAAAAATTCGAGTATTATATTAAGGGTAATTGTTTTATACACAAGCGCTTGTGGAAACTTTTTTACACAAGCGTCTTAGTTTTAGGGGTTAGGGACTCCGTTTAGGGTTTAAAGTTTAGGGCTATAAGTGTAGTAGTTTTGAATTTAGGGATTGTTGATAGAATTTTGGGTTTAGGGTTAAAATTCAGGGGTTATAGGTTAAAATCTAAATCCCTACCCATATTACCCTAAAACTAAACCCTAACCCTAAACCCTAAATTCTAACCCTAAATCCTAAAATCTAAACATGAACCCAAATTCTAAACCTTTACACTAAAACCCATAAACTCTAAACCCTAAACCCTAACCCTAAACCTTATAATTGAGGCGCTTGTGGAAATAAAAAATTTCCACCGCCAGTGTATAGGATATTAATCCTTATATTAATAGATCAAATGAGATAAATATAAATATAAATATATGAATTATCATAACATAGGCTCACAAAAATTTGCAGATGTATACTGAAAAAAGATAGAATTATTTATATTAGGATGGTTTAAAATATAATTTTTTTAGGCACAGAAATTACTAATTAAAGTCACTATTTAAGAATAAAATCAGTACAAAAATTAAAATTTCATACAGAAAAACTAGATCCATTAATTTTTCCTTTTATTATAATTATTTATTATTTTTAAATGATAAAATCATTAGGATAGTTTTATATTTTCTAACAATAGTGATGTGTCATTATCTTAGAACCTTAACTTTTATGATCATTCTAATATAAATTATTAAACAATTTTACAAATACATGATTTTTTAATAGTTGTGCTCACCTTTTGTTGTCTTATTGGTAAAAAATATGTAATTTATGCAAGTAATTTAAGTTCGAGCACTAATTTTGCACATTATATGTATATTATTAAAAAAATTAAAAAAATTAAACAGACACAGCATATTCGAAAAAAATATATTTATAAAAAAACTTGATTTTTTCCATTCTTTTTGGATATAATAAATAACTAAAAAAAAACATGAAATAACCAAAAAGCTTTGTTCACTCAATTTTCTCCACTGCTTCGCTTATAAATACAAAAAAACCCAGACATTTCTTCTTCCTCGAGCATATCAAACAAACCACCCAACAATTTTTTCTTCTTTTTTCCCTACTCTTCAGCTTCAACCCTCTGCAACGATGTTTCGATACGTAGCTCGATCGGCCGCCGGGAAGCACCTCCTCCGCCGAGGGTATGCCACAGAATCCGTACCCGACCGGAAAGTCGCAGTCTTGGGCGCTGCCGGGGGGATCGGCCAGCCCTTGGCTCTCCTCATGAAGCTTAACCCTCTTGTTTCTCAACTGTCTCTCTATGATATCGCTAACACTCCCGGCGTTGCAGCTGATGTCAGCCACGTCAACACCAGATCTGAGGTCCATTAAAAAATCATCTTTTTTTTTATTTAGAAATATTTAGATTTAATTTCTTTTTTTTAATGTTTGAACGTAATTTCTAATGTGAGTTTTGTGTTGATTTTTGTGTTTAATGTTGTTTTCTTCTTTTCTTTTATTCCTTGATTTTTATTGGATTTATTGGTGATGAAATGTGATCTTATCTGTCTATATAGAAAATGTATAAGTTGATCTGATATTTTAAAATGGGATTTGTGTAATGATTTAGCTATTTGGTTCCATTCAAATTTGACATTGCTGTTATGTTTTCATCTTTTGATTTAGCTTTGATCACTTGGCTCTTCTTATTTGTAAAGGATTTGAGGCTTTAGATCTTTTGATATTGTTGCTTGTTTATGTAAATCTGTTTATCTGAGCTTGTAGATGTCAATCTCCATGTCCATTTGACTGCTTTATTCCTTTAGCAACTTGCATCATTTTGTGTATTTGTGTGTTTTGCCTCAGGTTACTGGATATGTTGGTGAAGATCAATTGGGGCAAGCTTTGGAGGGATGTGATGTTGTCATCATTCCCGCTGGTGTGCCGAGAAAGCCTGGTATGACTCGTGATGATCTTTTCAACATTAATGCCGGAATCGTCAAGGGTTTATGTGCTGCTATTGCTAAGTATTGCCCTAATGTGAGTTTCTATACTTTTTTTTCTCCTTTGGTAAAATCATCATACTATTTATGCCTATATGATCTCCTCGCTGTTTAAAATGTAATAGCCAATTTTGATGATTGAAAGATATTGCTTGGCTCTAAAGAATTGTTTCTTTCTATTGTGAGCTTATATAAGACTTTCGTTTTCCTGACTATTTAATGAGCTGGATTTTTGACTCAGGCACTTGTTAATATGATCAGCAACCCTGTCAATTCAACTGTTCCGATTGCAGCTGAGGTTTTCAAGAAGGCAGGGACTTACGATGAGAAAAAGTTATTTGGTGTAACTACCCTTGATGTGGTTAGGGCTAAGACTTTCTACGCCGGGAAGGCAAAAGTAAATGTTGCAGGTTTGTTGGATTCTTTACTTATAGAAGTTATATATACACTGCTATAAACAAAAGAGGGAAGAAACTGAATTACCCCTCCCCCACCCTCTCTTTTTAGAACTTATTGTTTCAGAAAATAAGTAGAATTCTGAGTCAGGGTTTTTTTATGGTTTTTACGGCAGAAAATGAAGTTTTAGAAGTAGACGTCTTTTCTCCTTCAAGAAAAGTCCTTTAATTCTAAACACAATATAGAACTAGAAATTTTGGATTATATGAGAAATTTACTGGTTGACTAAGTTTGTTCACTTTCTTGCAGATGTAAACGTCCCAGTTGTTGGTGGTCATGCTGGAATAACCATTCTCCCACTATTTTCCCAAGTACATCTTACCTATATTCTTTTCATTTGAGTTTATTTCATATAAAAATGTATCTAATGCTTGACAATGTTGTGCTCCGCTGTCCACCTTTTTTGTTATCATATCCTTTGCTGAGTGCATTTTAAATTTGATTAGGCCACACCAAAAGCCAATTTGCCTGAAGATGATATCAAGGCTCTTACAAAGCGAACACAAGATGGAGGCACTGAAGTTGTGGAAGCAAAGGCTGGAAAGGGTTCGGCAACATTATCAATGGCGTAAGTATTAGTCATAAACTTCTTCACTTCCAGGTTTTGATTTGCTGGCATTTTGTATATGTAGTCATAAACTGAAATCATATGCTTTTAGCTTAAGTTGTCTTGTTTCTTTGTGCAGATATGCTGGAGCCATTTTTGCCGATGCTTGCCTTAAAGGATTGAATGGTGTTCCCAATGTGGTGGAATGTTCATTCGTACAGTCAACTGTCACTGAACTTCCCTTCTTTGCTTCTAAGGTGATGTATTCAAAATGCCTTGACATCTCTAAAGTTTTTGTCCATCCCGAATGGTACTTGTGTTCCTCTTTGTTAATATGTCCGGATGTACAGCACCAAGTTTCGAACTTATGATTTTGGCCTAAACTTGGCCCCAGCCTGTACACAAGCCAAACTCAAATAGCTTCTTGTCTTATGGTTTTACCATCCCTTTTCCCCCGCTTGTTCGTAAATTAAGGCCCGGTTATGTTATATTAGCTTGAATTGAAGGGTTTTTGTTTCCTGTACGCTCGCTCATCACCGTAACTTCTATCTCTGACTGCAGGTAAGGCTTGGAAAGAATGGTGTGGAGGAAGTTTTGGGGTTGGGTCCTCTGTCTGACTACGAGAAGGAAGGGTTGGAGAAACTTAAACCAGAACTTAAAGCATCTATAGAGAAGGGAATCAACTTTGCCAACCAGAGTTAAATTTGAGATTTTCTTCCATGAAAAAATTTGCAGTTACTTTGGCTGCTATTGTTTTTCCTGCTGCAAGCTGCATCGACTTTGGTGTTGGTAGTAGGATTAGTTTTCAGTAATAATTCCCAGTGGCATGTTACAGGGAGTGCTTCATTTAGACCATTTATTTTTCCAGGATCTTTCATTACAAACCAGTATAAATAATGATATGATATTATCACATTTGATTTTCCCCGGTAATCTGTCTTTAGTGAATGCCTATATTTATCCCAGGATCTTTCATTTACGGTTAATTTATAAGATCATCTTTTCCTAAAAAACAATCTTTCCAACTGAATGGGATTGTCTAGACTTACAAGCCATTAAATCAACAAGTTGCAGATGTTAGTAAGATTCTAGATGGACTAAACTCACCTTCATCTTTCAAAATCAAGCATATGTTTTTGACTTCTGTTCTCTTTGGAATTAGGATAGCGTGATCATCAATTTAACTGACGTTAAATGACAAACAGTTAAGAAATTTCAGATTTTCCAGTCGATTTGATCTGAAAGATTTGAGCTTTCAAAAGGCAGGCAATGCACTAATGTGAAAGGGGTTGACTTTTAAATGCACGTGTGAACTGAGAACCGAACTCCGTGTTAAAACGACAGGAAATGAACAGTACAGTCAACGATCGAACGACAACGCGCGACCATCGCGCGAATGCATTTGCAATGGAGGTGGCGGCTATGGCATTGACGACATCTGTTTCACCACGTGCCGTTATCTAAATCCTACGGTTCAGCAACAAACCTTAACTATTAATCTTTGATTTCCCTTTCTCTTTTTTGAAAAAAAAAAAGATTTGATCTTTCAATCACTTTGTTGCTTAAAATGACACTTGATTGAAGCCATGAAACTGGGAAAAGAACTACTTGGAAAGTGAACCCTTTAAAGCTAAAACATCAAATGGGTAAGCATGGATTTATCTTGTCTTGGTTCATGATTTATACTTTAGAGAGAACAGAATCTTTGTTTTGTTCATTCTTTTGATTCCACTTTGGGTTTTGATTTGCTTTCCCTGTTTGATCAGTTTACCCTTTTTCAAGTGTTTGAAGTTACTGTCACAGTCATTCAAGTGTCTAGATTTTTTGCAGATCCATCAATCTGCTGAGTTTATGCCAAATTCTGCATCCAAGTATCATGGAGGGTTCTTGATGATAAGTTCAGTTTCTGTTTTGGTTTGGTTTTTGGTGTGTTTGGGTTGAGATTGAGTCATCTGAAACATGAGAATTTCACTTTGTTTACTTAATCTTTTGATCTGCTGAAAGTTTTTGTTGAATTTCCTTTTGATGTATCTTTGCAGTTATTACTTAATCTCGGACTGCAATCGGCGGATCTGCGAGCTGAATACCGCGTCTAGGGAACATGGACGATACTACATCAGAAGCTACCAGTCCCTATTCAGCCTCAGGGATGGAATATTCGTCGATAAATAATCAATCCTACTATACTTGTCAATGGCCCTTGCATCCACAAATGAATGACGGAATGACGCATTCTCAAGCAACCCGAGATCATTTTCTTCAAGGAGAAGCTTCGCAACAACCGAGATCGGGAGGTCGTAGACCTAAAATGACTATAGATGAGAGAAAAACACGCAAAAGGCAGATTGATGCGGACCATAGGCGACGGAAAAAGGTAATGAAGGAGAAATCTTTATCATTCTTTGTCTTTTACCTCCTTTTTTCGCAGTAAAGTTGAATACGAGGTTAATGTTATAGTGCATCTCGAAAAAGTAGATTGTGAAGGACTAGGGATTGGATAGAATTATCAATTGAAGTGCTGAATTAGTATGAAAGAAACGTATTCCTTACAAGATATAAGGTTTTGGCTCTCATTTGTCCAGGCTAAATTTGACGAAATGACTGCCCTGAACCAATCCTTGCAAGACGAAAACGGACAGTTGAGTACTGAGAACAGACAATTAAAGGAGGAAACTGGACGGCTGAGTTCTGAGAACAGACACTTAAAAGAGGAAACCAGACGGTTGAGTTCTGAGAACAGACACTTAAAAGAGGAAACCGGACGGTTGAGTTTTGAGAACAGACACTTGGAAGACCATATCAAGGGCCTGCGAGGCAAGGGACAACTTCCACAAGAAGTTCTGCAGACACATGACAGCTATATTTCCCAACCAACAAGCCAAGTTGAGCAAAATGTTTATGTCCAGGTAGCAACTGTGTTGGCTTCTGAAGCTTTACTATTTTAGGAACTGAAATGTTTTTTAGCATATGAACCGTAAATCTGCTTATCTGCTAAAACTAAATAATTGAATTTAATTTGAGAACATTGCCAGTATCATGAATAGTTTTTTTGGTCTCTTGCAATATACCAACTCGCATTTCTATGTATGAATTCCACCATGTCCAAGACCAAGAGTCACTTTGGAGTAACATTTATTGTTTGATTTCTAAACTACGCTAATTGTCATGTTATGTTATCAGTTACTCATTGTTAACATTATCTCCTTTGTCCTAACTTGCAGGATCACTATGGAACGGAGTCTAATAATGATGACCGTGTTTACAGTGTATGATCAATTCTATAAATCCTCTCACATTTGGCTTGACATATCTTTACTGATTACTGTATAATCTTTGAAGGGGAACAATGATTTTAATCTCATTCGCCCGTCTATTTCTTTTTACTTACAGAGCCATCAGTATATGGAGTACACTCACACTGAAGGCGCTGCGGATGCGGTATGGAAACTCTTTCGAGTTCCTTTAAGTGCATTCAACTTGAGATAGCTTGAGAAATTAACAAATAGAATAATAACTTTTCTATAATTACTATGACTTGCTGATGTTAGAAATTTTCTTTTTCCAGTTTGATGGTTTGGGAATAGACGAGTTACTAAATCTATTGCCTCTTGAGAATGAGATGACTCCATATGAAAGATTTCCTATCCACGAGTCTGCTACTGAACATCGAACTAGTTCCCAGAGTGGTTTGTGTCCCGCTGAGGTGGCTGAGATCAAATTGCATAAGTTCCTGGTGGAACTTGATGCAGAAGTTACGAGCAATGTAGATCCCTCGGACTTCACAGGCTTAGAGGGGGAGCAGAGAAGTGTTGGAAGGTTTAGAATTCCAGTGTCTCTGATTCAAACTGTTGAGAGGATAGAAAATTTCTATGGCGATGTTTCTGCAGCAAGTCTAATAAGTCCTAGTGTTTCTGGAACAATCTATGTTTTCTTTTGTGCCACAATCAAAGAGATGGAATGTCTACAGCTTGGCGAGGTTACTGAGCGCATAATGCTGAAGTGGAGAGATGTAATCAAGGATGCTTTACGCCTTAATTTCGATGTGACATTTGCGATGGAGCATTTGAAGAAAATTGCTTGTGCTTACTTTGGTCTAACAGGGCACCGATTGCTCCAAGACATAGGTGCAAAGATCTCAACTTTAGAGGCTGCAATGAAGGAATGGAAGGAAAAACACTCTAGGGTATACGCGAAGTCTCAGATGAGTATCGATGCCGCTGAGAAGTTCATCGGAGTACCTGTCAGCACAGGTTTATTTCCTCCGTCTTCCTCCAACAGAATTATGCATTGTCGAAATTGAGATGCCATTCTTAATACTTGATCTGCAGAAAAATACTATCGCACGAAACCGTCTTACCATTTTACCTGATATCTTGCTCATTCAAAAGATTGACACAATCTATTTGTATAATATTCTTATTTGTTGAAATAATACCATTTTTCTCCACTTTAAGCCTTAAATTTTACAGTCACGAAAAAAAGAACATGTGGATTTTCCACAAAATATCTCGTACCGGCATCGAAACCACCACCGCGATTTGCATCTGTTTGATAATATGCAACTCCAAGCCTCCATTGAGCAAAGGCTTTCTTTATCAACTATTGATGCTCAAAGCCTCAAACTACCACCTAAACATTGTTGGTAGTGGCCCAAATACTGGAGCTCTGTCCCATATGCTTTGTCATTTTGGGGCTACTTTAGCAAAATCAATGCACAAGCAGGGAAGAAAGCTAACAAAGCAATACAACAGGTGTTTGTTAGAAATAATCTTCCACCATTTTTGAATCGAGAGAGATTATGGAGAAATCTTTCAGAGATATGGAAAGGTGGTGGTTGATTCTTTTATTCCTTGGAAGAGAAACAAGGAGGGGAAGAGAGTCGGTTTTGACCAAGGTCGGGGAGCGAAGAGAGCTGTAACCCCAGCTTGTAAGGTGGATGAGACTGGTAGATGCAAGTGGTTGACCAAAATGGCAATATTGGTGAGTTGATTCCCCGAAGGCCATATTTAGAGGCCTTATTGAATTGTAACCCTCCATCTGGTTCGGTTGTTGACATGGTAAGAAGCTCCGGGCAGCAGGCTACACCAGTGGTAGATGCAGAGTTAACAGTCTTTAGTAGGGACAAGGCTGCAGGGAGATGTAAAGCGTGCAATGGCATTGCTGTTGTGGTGTGATGCCTACTGATTGAATTTCCAGTCGAAGTAATCGATGTTGGTCCGGGTTCGATAACGCAAATGGCGGTTATAGAAGGTTGATAACCATGATGGTGTTGCTGAGCAGAGCCACTTTCCGGCCGCAGAAGAGGACTCTACGAATAAGGATCATAGCTGGAGCAGAAAAGGTCTGATGAGCCACATGAACAAAGGGCTTGCATATGTCCCTAGGAATGCAAACTGTATTTTTATAATTTTCGTGTATACTTGAGGAGACTCGTTAAAGTAGTTATCATTTCATATTTGTTAAATCATGCATTTCCTTGTATTCTTAAATCTTTTGAACGGTTGGTATTTAATTCACGTTCTCATAGGAATGATTCCAAAAGGTGACAAGTTTTGGAGCGATAATCTTGAGAAAAGATGTAAGCGAAAAAAGCAACACAAACCTTGTTTTCTCCTAACAATGTTCCATTATATAAGAATCAGAAAACATCATTGGTGGGTAAGTTCATGAAGCAAACTGTGCATCTGGTAAACATGGGGGGTTATTCATCAGATGGGTGCAGTTCACTTTTTACTCTAGAGAAACAAAATGATCGGGACGATCAATGGATGCAGCTGGTCGGGTTGGTGGAGGATCATAAAACTGAGGTCTCTGCTACAAATGGTCGGCTCATTGATTCTGTAATGGATCAAGGCCAGTTGAATCAAGTAGAGATATCTGAAGGTTCATACCAAATGAAATCCGACGGCAGGAGACCGAAACTTACTCTAGCTCAGAAAAGAGAGAACAAAAGACTAAGTGATTACAGGTACAGGCAAAAGCGCAAGGTAAACATACATGGATTCCTTTCTTATTAAAATACGATATGACATCGGAAAATAATGAGAAAACGATAGCTAGAAAAGCTTAAGGACTGTTTCAGTGCAGATAACAGCAGATGAATTGACTGCGGAGAACAAACACTCGAAAGCAGAAAATGAAAGGTTGATTGCAGAGAATACACTGTTAAAATCACTACTCAGTTCGCTGCTCTCCAATGGTAGAGATGAGAATGTTGATTCTAAAGCAGAAGCAGAACCAGAACCCAGTTCAGGTTCAGGCCAGCCATTGGGGCAAAATGCTAAACCACCAGAGCCACCTACACAAGATTACGTCTGTTTGCGAGCACGGAGAGCTCAGGCCATTGTTTGTCACAAGGTAATTCGATATATGAGACATAGTTGCAGGCTTTGCATATGTTTCCACTGATCTGAACCATATTATGGGCAGGCTATGACAGAACAAATAAGTGAAAGTACCAAAATTCTTAAGGATCTGATCCCTTGTAGCAGTAAGGTATACTAATGAATACAAATACGCACACGCGTGCGCACTAAATATGACATTTTAAGCCACTTTTGGACTCAGGTTCAGGGAGCTGTTATGCTTGATCAGATTTTTAGTTACATTCAATCACTACAACGTGAGGTCGAGGTGCGGATCCATCTATTTATGTTTATAAACAGCTGTATTTATTTTACATTCTGAAACATTGCCTGATGTTGCAGTTGCAGTTCTTGTCAATGGAGCTTGCTGCTGTCAATCCAAGAACGAAAACCGCCGTTGAAGCATTTCCTCATAAAGATGTAAGTATTTTGTTCAATCGATAACTCATGTATAATTTCATCTGTCTTTTGCTTACAGTTCACTGTTTGGTAATGTTTTCAGCTCAACTGTGTGAACATCATTGAGCTGCAAAATCTGCTAGAGATAATACCTGTAAATGATGTTCCGGATCCAAAAAAACCTGAAGCTGGAACAAGCTGCAATGATGTTTCGCCCGTTAGCGACCTACTTATGAAGATCGAAGCTGATGAAGAGAGCAATGTGACGTTTTCAGACTTCAGTGGCCTAGATGGGGATCGCTTAAAACTGGGGAAATATAGTTTCCCACACTCTGTGATCCCAACCCTCGAGAGAATCCTCGATGCTTGCGGCGATATTTCCGAGGAAAGTAAGATGAACCCGAGCATCACCGAGACGGTCTACGTTATGTTCTGTGCTTGTGTGAAAGAGATGAACGACCTACGGCTGGAGGAAGTCAGCGAAGATAGAATATTGAAGTGGAGGGATGTAATCAAGGATGCTTTACGTATCTGTTTCAAGGTGGATTTCGTGATGGAACATTTGAAGAAAATAGCTCACGCTTACATCGGACTAACGGAACGTCGGAAGATGAAGAATCTGGTTACCAAGATGTCCAAATTAGAAGATGATTTGAGCTCTGGGAAACAAGAGCTTGCAAAGATATATAAACAGTCCAAGGTTTACATTGATGTTGCAGATGATTTTAATGGCAAGTTCGTGGGCTCGGGTATGTTTCCGAGTCTTGATACAACAAAGTGTGCACAGATTAAGTACTTATTATAATTCTAAAACATCCAAACCTTGTATACTCAAATTTCTTACAACATAGTAACACAAACATGATATGAAACTTAACTATAAAGTACCTTAATACACGAACACCACACGCGATTAGCCCTGGAATCATCATCCTTTTGTCTTTGATCCAACTTGGAAATTGGAAAAACACATGATCAAGCAGGATCTGTTACTGTTCTCCAGGAATGTAAAGCCTTTCTTTTTGTCCTCTTCAGTTTCGAATTTCGATATCAACATTTGAGAAACATAACAGCAAACAACTTCGCTTCATGTTTTTCTTATGAGCCTTCTTTCCGATATCGAACTGCGGTTGACGGTGGGATCAGGCCCTGGAATCTCCGGAACAACTCCGACTTTCGGAGGGGGCACGGTGACAACGTCTTTGGCTTTTATACTTTCATTGTAAAACGTGATGAAGTCCATTTTTTCAAGTTTCCAACCAAATTGGCAGGGTAGAGAACTGTTTAAATAGAGGCAAAGTCAAAGCAATGCATGTATGTATGTCCATTGTAAATAAAGTATGTATATATGTATGCATGCTTACAAATCCATTCTTTATACATTGGTTAAAATATTGTAACATGTTACGTCACAATTGATATATAATTTTTTCAAAACTATTTTCTTCAAACAAAGGGTAAATTAATATATATATATATATATATATATATATATTCTATACACAGGCGGCGGTGGAAACTGAAAGTTTCTTGAAGCGCCTTATTTTTAAGGTATAGTGATTTAGTTTAGAGTTTAGGGTTTAGGTGTAGGGGATTAGAATTTAGGGATAATTGTTTAAATTTAAGGTTTAAGGTTATAATTTTGGGTTTATAGGTTAAAACTTAAATCCTCGCTATATTACCCTAAAACTAAACCCTAACCTATAAACCCTAAATTATAACTCTAAACCTTAAATTTAAACAATTATTCCTAAATTCTAAGCATCTACGCCTAAACCCCTATACCCTAAACTAAATTCATATACCCTAAAACTAAGACGCTTGTGGAAACTTTCAGTTTCTTCCGCGTATAAGATATTTATCCATATATATATAGTCTCCATACTGTTCTGATGATCATATGAAACTGAACCGATTTAAAAAATAATAATTTTTTGGGTATCACTTATATGGTAAATTTTGATTTTTAATCCCTTTTAAATATAAACTGATAAAGGGAAATTTTCATTTTTGCCCCCATGGATGATCAAATCTCATTTTAGTCTTTTTAAAAACTATAAAATTATAAGTTAAAATAATGATAAAATTATATTTTAATCTTTTAAAAAATTATTATTTACTTTTAGCCCCAAAGAAATACTAAGCTTCGTCCCTTGTGAAGAGAAATAATTGTTGACCAATATATGTGTTGCTTGAGTTGGGAAACTCTAAGATTCCCTGCTATTGGATTTATTTTTTAAAGCACTGGTTAATAGATCTTTTTAAATTATTTAATGCCATGTATTAAAATATTTATTAATTGTTAAAAATTGTCACTCAAATGTCACCGTCTCATTTGATATAAAATTTGGTGCAAAGTAAAATATACTGTTACAATATCATTGTTCCTATCAAGGATTGACTTTTAAATACCATTACTTAGTTTCGAAGGAACAAAAATAAAACACAACTAAAGAAAACCACTTCATTATCATTTATAAATTGGTTTAACGGTACAGAACTTTAAATTTTTTAAACAAAACTAATGGTTCAGATATTTACATAATGAATGAAAAATTAAAAAAGTTTTCTCTATAATAAACATTTAGTACTTATTTAAATTAGTCAATCAATGAATTAAATATCGATAATTATTAAAGTTATAAATAAATTTAGCTTGAACAAATAAGGCTATTTGTGTTCGTTTATTTATTTTTGAAGGTTTTTATGTTCGTTTAAATTTTTAATACCATGTACGTGTCCGTTTGTTTAACGTTCGTGAACATATCTATTTATATGTCAGCCAATGTTTGTTTATTATTTTGTCCACTAATTCTTAAGCTCCTTAGGCTTTACAGTTTGAACTCCAAAGTTCACTCTGTGTTCAATTTAGTCCCTTCATCACCAATACTTAAAATGTAGGGAAAAAAAGAAAAAAAGGAACCAGATATACGAGCTTACAAACAAGTCGATAAACGAGCTTGTTTGTGAACACAAACGAACCGTATACACTTCTATTCGTGTTTGTTCATTTATTAAATGGACATAAAAAATTGTTTATACTTATTTATTTAGCTTAATAAATAAACACTATACAAACTATTCACGAACAGTTTAGGAAAGGCTATGTTCACGTACACCCTAATAATCATAAAAAAACCACTTCATTAATACCAAATTCATACATCATTTAATTACAATATTATAGCAATACTTCAATATATATTATTTTATTACACTAAAAGCTCATACCATCCAAACTCGAGATTAATTATTCAAAGCCTATTTCTTTACAGCACACAAACCTTCACACCATGATACCATTTGTACTTATTTTACAGACGTTCAAATATCAGCAATTTATATATTTGTTCGATTATTTTAAAGCTACCTCTATTTATCTATTTGTTTATGTGTGATTTATGCTTACCATAAAGCAATCCATCGAACTTGGCAGGTATTTTAGGGGCTTCTGTATCATTAGGACCGACTTGAAAGTTGGAGAAACACATCACCATGGCAAGTTTGCTTTCCTCATTCTTCATAAACGCCATCGTTTTCTCTCTGTCTTCCTCCTCAAATTGCATGTTAGAGAAACACATACACAAACACCTTCTCTTCGTCTCCTTCTTCTTCTTCTTGTCTGTTTTCTTCCCTTCCGGCAGCCGGGGTGCGGCTACAGAAGCCTCGGGAGGGATATCGAAGGCGGAGGTGGTCTTGGTATTACTAGCCATAGCTTGGTTTGCTTTAAAATTTTGGACGAGCAAAATAATGGGAGAATGTAGGCACATATAGAGTGCAGAGGTCAATTATCGTTTTGATCACGCAAGTAGTCAGTCAATAAGCGCATTGCACAAGGTTTTGTGGTTATAAGAGTTCTTGAGGAACACTGAATTAGACAGGAGGGACCCTTGTATTGTCCAATGAAAAGGCTAGGAAAATGAGAATAAAAACAAATCTTTTAAATCAGACAGATTCAATGACCATTTTTGTCAACTTGAGTATGTGCAAACACATTTTGTAGGAGTTTAAACCGAATCCAATCACCCATTTCACTAAATAACAACTTGACCCGAGCATACACAGGCCAGGCCTATTGAGTAACGAGACCATTGAACAAGTCTACACGCAAGCTCTTGGATCACACAAGTCTATTGAGTAACCAGACTAGATATGCATGGAGAGTAAACGGCATGTGGCTTTGTTTCGATATGGGATGATATATGGAGTTGCATGATCGAAAAAAGCCAGAAAGCAGGGACAAGTTCAATCCAAAGACACAGTATGCAATGCGATGTAACCTGGGAAAAATCAGTTCATAAACACATAAAAGTTCACCCCACACTATCAACATGTTAAATATCCAACAAAATTTCGTGCCATAGGATGCAAACAAATAAATATGATAGAACTTAACATATTCAATGGCAGAACAGCAAATTCATAGGCATATTCTCTTTATCTACAGCATTACCTAAAAGCTAAAATAGTCTCAGAGTTCATCTAGAACAAAGATTTAAGATTGGTAGTTCCCACCAGGCATGTTTCCTCCACCAATGTTTGGAGCATAGTTATTCTGGTACTGAGCATTGGGTGTACCACCTTGGTAAGGAGTGTTTCCATAGTTAGGGCCGTTTTGAAAGTTCTGCACATTTCCAGGAGCATTTCCATAGTTAGGGCCGTTTTGGAAGTTATGAGCATTACCAGACCATCCTTGATTTGGTGGAACATTCCCCATATTCCCCATGTTGTTTGGTGGCATCCCTCTCATGTTGGGGGGCATCTCTCCCCTATTGGGTGGCGGCATCCTTCCCATGTTGTTGGGTGGCATCACTCCCATGTTGTTGGGAGGCATTCCAACTGCTGCATTCTGCATGCCTTGGTTTGGAGGAGGCATCTCCCTATTGGGCTGCATGTTATTGGGCTGCATGTTATCCCTTCTTCTCTCGTAGTTCCTTGATCTATCATAAACACGAGGCTTGCTGTTGCGATTATTTCTTTCATTTGCTCGAGCATTGTTCCTCACCCATTCCTCATGGTACTTTGGATCGTAGGGCACTGCTTGCCCATTAATGAAAGGTTCACCTGGAAAACAACAGCTTATTCTATGTATTAATAGAATACAACAAAAGGGCACTCAAAGAAGAAATCTTCAAGATAAAAACTGAATATTTACCTCCATAATCCTTATTCTTCACATCCAGGTAGGAATCTGGAAGAACCCAACGAACTCCAGGAAGTTCTGAGGAAATAAAAAATTATAACATCGGTAAGAAAACGTCTCTTAAAACAGCATTGCAGCAACAAGAAAATTAGGTAAGTTATGTCACCTTTGATCTTATAAGAAAGCTCTTCAGACACAAGAGCTCCAAATGCATAGTAGTGTCTGGTAGAAACTGAATAAATTTTCATCCTCGCTTCATCCTCACTGTATACACGATGCAAAGGAAATAAACAGGAATTAGAATATATCCTCTTTTTACCGGGGTAATAGAAAACAAGTATCTATAGAATAGCATTCCCAAAAACACTGAAATCCCAATGATTGAATGATACAAGATACAATCATTGAGCTTTTTCTACTAATGCTAGTATAACATGCTGCATGAATACATATCAGACCTAAAAGCCCTTGTAATAAGCATTTACATATTTCAAAGACGGTAGTCGATTTGCAGTCATTCTTCTATCCGATTTATATCATACTCATCTTGAGCTAACAATAAAAAAAATGTTGCTATGACACAGGTATCTAGTTGTGTGTAACAAGCTCTCATTCTGAAAATTTCAACAGGAAGATACGCCCTTCATAAGAAACAACAAT